>CM050510.1:8150000-8677500 GCA_027563665.1 Antrozous pallidus
GGTCAGCTTCACAAAACAACTGAGCAGGGTCCATAAAGCTTCACAAGCACTGTCTCCACTGGGAGGTGTTGGCAGGATCCAAACTCAGCTGAGTGAATTCCAGCTCATGTGGTAAGAGCCTGGACAGCAGCCTTCATGCCTTTTGGGGGGGGGGGGGGGGGAAAGGGTTGAGCCTCACTGTCAGCAAGTCTGAGGGGCAAGCCCATGAACAAATGAGCCAATAGCATTCAAAACTCAATTGCAACAGGAAGGCCTACCCAACTTTCCAAAGGGACTCTATTAGTGAAACGGGGTCTGATGACGAGGAAGACTATGCCACTGGGTCCCAAGGCCACCTACTACATAAGGCCACCCTACCAAGACTGGGAGTTTCAACACAGCTACCTAATATAGAAACAAACCCGAGGAGGCAGCCAAATGGGAACACAGAGGCAAGCCCCAAATGAAAGAACAAGAGAAGTCTCCAGAAGAAGAGCTAAATGAAATGGAGACAAGCAATTTATCACATAGAGAGTTCAGAGTAATGATTATAAGGATGCTCAACAGCATGGAAAAAGTTATAGAAACTGTACAGGTCTCTGTGGATTTATTAAATATTTTTTTTCAAATTGTATACCAACTAAATAAATAATCGAGTGTCTTGCTACTATTCAGAGCTGGAATAGTATCAATTTATGATAATGTATTTTTCTAGGTATAGCATTTTTTATATAAATTAAAAATTTCTGTTAATATGTGTAATCAAATCTACATTATGCTTTGTTTGCAGAAAGGTTTTGTTACTTGAAATTATCTTTGCTTACCTTCCTGAATTAATAAAATGTGGTTAACAGTCATCACACTCTTACGGGCCACAGTTGTTATGAAAATATGGTTGCTAGGATACCTTCATTATTTCATCGTCATGTTACACACATCTATCAATTAAGAACGAAACATTTAAGTTAATTCTCAGTCATATTTATACGTATTCTTAGCATATTGATTTCCTTTATCTCCAGGTAACATTTCTCCCTTTAGCATTCACCTTTTACTCCAAAAAATATTAAACATGAGGTTATCACATCAGTTTACAATTTACAGCAATGGATGCATGTCTTCTACATAACCTATTACCTTTCCATCATGGTGAAAGTCCTTACTGCAAATATCCCCTCACAGAGTAAATTATTTTTTCTACTTTTCAAATGTGTGTCCAAGAAAATTGATGCCTGGGAAAAAATACATCTATCAAATTAATATATTTAGTCCTTTCCCGTTCTTTCTAAGAAAAAATGTGGAGTTAGAAATACCTTTGAAAATCACTCCTGCATCTTTACATATTTATAACTATTGCCAGGTTATATGCTTTACATTTCAGGGTTAGATTTACAGAAGGTGCCTGATATGGGCTCTTATAAATACTTATTTTATGAGTATTATGTTGTGGTTAAAAATAACCACATGCTGCCTTGAGTTATCACTTGTCAGGGCCTTATAAAAATTTAAAAAATGAAAATAAAAATCTTTGATATGATAATTTTGTTACATAAATAAAATAAATTATAGTACTTTTTTCAAAAATCAGGAATGCAACTTATTCTGTAAGTGGTCTATAAAAAGAGAAAGTATTAACTCTAAATATAGACAATATATAAATGTAGAAATTCTCTCAATATTCATTTAGTTTTGATAACTTATTTAAAAACCGAGTTTAAAAAAGTATGGTCAACCCCACTGTATATGAAAATTAAGTAATATTTGAATTAAATCATTTGCAAAGTATCATTTAACAGATTCAATAGTCAAGGATAGAATTCATATTTACTAATGTTTACAATAGTCAATATTTGCATTTTAAAAGTTTTATTCAAATTGTATACCTAGTAGAATGCAAGAAAATGTGGGGGAGAAAGGACACTCAATACAAGGGGTTAATATCTCAACTTTTAAAAATATGTTGAAGTAGTTCAACATATTTTTATACTTATATGCAAATGGTTAATGATAATTGGATCAAAACCCAGATCGCATAGATATAATCTTTCAAAAAATTTGCCTATGCCAAAGACTTCACAGCTGTTTTCAGTTCACTCAAGTACATGTGTGGTCATATTTTCAGACCAAAGAAAAATATCTTCCTCTTTTTAAATTTCCATGTGGCCTTGGCCTGTGTTTCTCTATGGTTAGAGCATTGGCCCATGCACCAAAAGGTCATGGGTTCAATTCCTGGTCAAGGGCATATAACTGGGTTGCAGGTTCTATCCCTCATCTTGGTTGGTCTGGGTGAGTGTGGGAGGCAAACAATTGATCTCTCTCTCTCTCTCTCCTCCCTCTCTCTGTCTATTTCTCTTCTTCCTTTCCTCCCTTCCTCCCACTCTCTCCAAAAGGTAATGGAAAAATATCCTCGGGTGAGGATTAATAAAAAAATAAATAAATGAATTCCACATGTGGTTTAGCAAATCATATAGTTAATGTAAGAACATATTTATATAAAATAATCTTTGTGGGCTTTTTTTTTCATTCATATTGATGTCCTGTGAACTGGGTTATAACAGTCTTCTAATGAAATGTAGGAAATTTACTAATGTATTTGTTGCTTTATAAATGCCTCCCAAGTGTTACTTATATGTATTTTGAGCATAATACAATCTTTTTTTATTTTTAATTTTGAGAATCAGAAATTAATGATGAAGGCCTCAGGCAGGGGGCAGGGATGAGCTAGAAGGGGTCAATGGGGAAGAAAGAGGGACATAAATAATACTTTCATCAATAAAGATTTTTAAAAATAAAAATAAAAATAAATAAAACAACATAACAAACGAAAGTCCAAGGTTATTGTCTTCTTGATCGAGTAATTTGATTTAGAATTCTTTATGTTTCATATTGGTATCAATTTCCTCTTTATCAGAGATCACTTGATTTTTCCTTGGTACTTCATTTCTCAAAGTATCTCTCTGATTCATTTTTATCTACATTTTTTTATGTTTGCTACATTTTAAATAGTTTTCATTTGGGTGAGTGCTTGTTATATGGTACAATCATTTAATCTTACTTCATATTTCATTATGAGTACTTCTCAAGTGTTACTTCCAGTTTATCTCTTTATGTCTCAGAGAGTATAAGCTAAAAAAATAATTCAAAAGGAAAGCCACAGTTTTTTTTATCCACTCATATACTGATGGGCACTTGGGCTGCTTCTAGATCTTGGTAAAAAAGCTATGGTACATTTATACTATGAGAAAGAAGGCTATTTTACCCTTTGTGACAGCATGAATGGCCCTGGAGATTATTATGCTAAGTGAAGTAAGCCAAAGAAAGACAAATATCACATAATCTCACTTGTACATGGGATCCAGTAAAGGAAAGAAATGGATGAACAAAACAGGTCCAGAGGCATGGATGCATGGAACAGGCTGACAGATCTCAGATGGAGATGGGTAGAGATTAACCAAAGAACTTATATGCATTTATTACATGGCCCATGGGCACAGAATACAGTGTAGAGAAGGTGGGGCAGGGGAAATAGGGGATGGGTGTAGAGGGGGAAGAGGTCAGAAGATACTCACCAATGATACCTCCAATAATAGGGTTAATATCCAAAATTTATAAAGAACGCATATAACTCAGCACCAAAAAAACAATCCAATTAACATACGGGCAGAGGACTTGAATAGACAGGTCTCCAAAGAGGATGTATAAATGGTCAATAGACATATGAAAAGATATTTAATGTCACTAAAATGATCAGAAAAAAAATGCAAATTAAAACCAAAATGAGAACCATCTCACACCTGTCCGAATGGCTGACCACAGACCAACAATCAAGTTTGGGGAGTTGGTGGGGAAAGAGAACCCTCATGCCCATGAACAGGGTACGCTATGGAAAACAGCCCGGAGCTTCCTCCAAACACTAAAGATGGAACTGTCTTGTGACCGGCAGTTCTGCTTCTGGGTCTGTATCTGCAGAAAACCGAAACACCAATTTCAAAGACTATCTACACCCCTATGTTTACTGTGATGTCATTTCTGATAGCCAGGAGCAGACATGTTTTCACCAATAGGTAAGTGGGTTAAAAAGCTGTGATACCTGTATACCATGGAATGTTATCCAACCATTAAAAAAAAAAAAAGAATGAAATCTTAGGCAATATATAATCAATAATGTGATAACTAGGGATGGTGCCAGGTAGGTACTGAAAAGATCAGGGGGAACAATGTCAAGTATATGTTTGTGTAACCACTATCACACACACCTTAAACCAGAAGAGTGGGGACCCTTTTTTCCACCAAGGGCTATTTGGTTATTTAGAACATCATTTTCGGGTCACACAAAATTATCAACTTAAAAATTCGCCTGCTCTCTTTGGTCTAACATTTCATTAACTCACCTCTACTGCCTTGGCAGGGCCAGACCCACCGATGTCACGGGCCTTATACCTCCATAGGACAGGGGTTCCACAAACCCACCTTCAACCGATACAAAATAATATTGATAGCAACCTGTCACTGAAAATAAACATTTTAAAAATGCAAAATAGTAAAATCTTACCTTTTGTGACAACGTGGATGGAGTTAGAAGGTATTATACTAGGTAAAGTAAGTCAGACAGAGAACAATAAATGCCATGTGATTTCACTTATATATGAGCTGTAAAGAACAAAATAAATGAGCAAACTAAACAGAAACAGACTCAGACATAGAGAACCAACTGAGAATTGCCAGTAGGGAGAGGCCTGCGTGTGTGTGTGTGGGGGGGGGGGGGGGGGAGGCGGTAAAGGGATTAAGAAGTGCAAATCAGTAGCTTAAAAGTCTTGGGAATTTGAAGCTCAGCATAAGGAATATAGTCAATAATAATGTAATCACACCATATTGTGCCAGTGTTATCCAGAGCACCACTTTGAAAATTATAGAATTATGACCTGAAATTAATATAAAATCAAGAACAAATAAAGAGGGGAAAGAAAATGCTGGGGGAAATTTTTTATTTATCTGCGTGTATTTTTTTCTTGGTTTACAATTTTGCATCCATACTACCAGTACAATATTTTAAAGGTATCATCCTCAAAATGGTGGGATTTGCATAGAGAATCAATATGTTTAAACCAGGTAATGTACTTCTTTCTGTAGATTTGCTACTTAAATATATACAGTGCAGTGAGGAACACCTTTAAAGTTGGACTTTAAAAAAAATAAAAACACACAACAAACATGGAGTATAGCAGCCACATCTGAATATTCTGCTTAGAGATTCAGTCTTCAAAATGACCCTGTTGAATACTAATACTTAAGCTCTACTAAAAGCTGTCTCCACAAGGTCTCAAGATTCCCCTCCCTATTCTCTGAGCCCTTGTACTCAGGAGGCAGTGCCTGAATTTAAATCTGTTTTGGCAGCCTATTTCAAACAGATGACATTCCCATTCAAACGCTGGGCTTAAAAGATGCTCGAACTGGCTCAGAATCTGGGTAAAGATAACTGGGACTTTTCTATCTTGTTCTCGGGGGAAGCATAACTTTTAATAAGCGATAATCTACTCGGGACACAGAATGGGAATAAATAAACTCCCCAAAGTAGATTTATCAGGCAGCATAACATTGTAAGCAGACTTAGCGCAGTATCAGTGGCCTTTCTTTGATGGGAACAATGGAGATGCTGTTTTCCTGGTGAAGGTGTAAAGGACACAAAATCACCGTGAGTCCATTGATATAAAACTGGACTATAAATTATTGTGCTCTGATTTATAGTACAATAAATTCTGGACTATGGTCCTGCAGGAAACTCTTATTCCCACATTGAGATATGGTGGGTTATTTCAGGAACATCAGGGGATAGTTATGAGAGTCACAAACTATAGGATGTAAGTCTAAATTACAGAATGAAATCTTACAGCTCTCCACATATTAATATACTTTTTGTGTGTTTTTTGAATCCCTCTGTGGCTCACTTCTTATCTGTAAAATGTATTAGGAAGAATAGAACTAGATGTATTCTGCTCCTTGGAAGTTTATGGTTTGAAGCTAAACAGTTGAAAAAAAATAAAGAAATTTAAAACTGTAAGTTTAAAGATATATTACGCTGGGGAAAACGCTAATAGTCACCAATTTCACAATTATTTTACTTAAAATTTGGATAGCAGAGGCAAAGCCCTTTAGTGTCTTTCGGGATTTCTGAGTTCCTCATTAGCAAGTCTTCCAAATTTTCAGAAGAATTTTGGCCTTGGGTTGGGTCTTCCATTTTTAAGATGAAAAAAATATACCATAGAAATTTTATTTAACATTTATGTTCACATATTTCTTCAGCAGGATAGTCAGGACTCAGAGAACACCTTGGATTTCCTGATCTAGCACATTTATGAATGCTATAATCCACACTAAATTCAACAGAATTGTTCAAGTGTAACTTTTCCCCTAATCCTTTTCTGCTAACACTTGAAATAAATTCAGCCGCAGTTGCATTAGCAGCATGGACCTGGGGATAGCACGTAGAAGTACAAATTCTGAGGAAACTAGGAGGAACTGTATGAGATCCTACACTATTGCTTCTAATAAATTCTTTATTGCTTTGTTAGATTGAAAAAAAAAAAAAAAAGCTCTGCAGCATTTGGCCATGTGATGATTTCTGGTGATTTGAAAAGATAATTCTTAAGTCATACATAAATATGTTGTTATTTTTTAATTGATTTTAGAGACAGAGGAAGGGAGCAAGATAGACACACACACACACACACACACACACACACACACACACAGATATCAATTTGTTATTCCACTTTTTATGTATTCATTGATTGCTTTTTATATGTGCCCTGATTGGAGATGGAGCCGAACCTCGGCATATTGGGGCCATGCTGTAACCATGTAAGGGGCCTGGCCAGGGTAAGCATGGTCTCCTGTTTGTTTTGTTTTTTAAACCTCACCTGAGATGTTTTTATTGATTTCAGAGAGAAGGGAAGGGTGTGTGTGTGTGTGTGTGTGTGTGTGTGTGTGTGTGTGTGTGTGTGAGAGAGAGAGAGAGAGAGAGAGAGAGAGAGAGAGAGAGAGAGAGAGAGAGAAACATTGATGTGAGAAACATGGATTAGTTGCCTCTTGTACACAACCCAACCAGGGATGGAACCTGCAACCTAGGTATGTGCCCTGACCTGGAATTGAACCTGCAGTCTTTTCAGTATCCAGGACGATACTCCAACCAACTGAACCACCTGACCAGGCCAAACATTTCTTTCTTTTTTTTTTTTTTAAAGTTCTACCTGTCGATCAACTCAGAGATAAACATGAATATTCACTTGCCATTCACTTGAAATCCCAAAATATGGACTTAGCGTAGCTCAAGTCTCATTGTTTCACAACACGTTTGTGCGAACATAATGAAGGAAATATTACTCATTGAATTTGGGAGAAGTGGCTGCCACATTTGGGGGTAGCATGTGGCCTTTGTATGTACACAAAGATGCCCTGCCATCTACCCGCTCTGGAGCACTGGCATGTCACCTGGCCTGTGGCATCGCACATTCTCATGTTCTAACACTTGTGCTGTGGCCAAACTCGCCAGTGTATGCCACAGTCAGGAAGCAGGTGGGCACGGGCTTGACAGAGACGGGGATGGCAGGCCACATGCTTCCCCGAGTGCTGTCAACAGCCAGGGCTTGTTTGGAAATTCCATCTCCTGGTTACAGTAAACAAGCCTCCACGGAGCATCCAGCAGAGACGTGCTGTAACCTTTTCTACAAAAAGGAGACGCGGGAACCAACGGGAGCTATTAGGGAAGGGCAGAACCATGGTTCAAATCAACTGTTTGCCGCTGAGCTCGAGGTGCGAGGCAACACGAAGAAGGCAACCTAATGTCTCACGGCGTAATAAATAAAATAACATGCTCATGTGACATAGACACCCCAATTTCTAAAATTCAGAAAGTAAACATTGGAGGGTATGTTACCATAAATTGCATGTTAAAACAACACAGCTTTCTGAATTTTGTACAGTTAACTTCAAAGATGAATGTGTCATTTTTTTTTGTAGGGAAAGATTAAATTATAACATAGCATCCTTTATGAGTAATCATTATGTGAGTGATTTGTATTAAAAAAAAAAAAGAAAAGAAAAAGCTACACTCTAATCCCCAGCTCTACCTTCCTGGTTATGTATAACCAAGCTACAGGGTATGCAGGGATAATGTTACTTGGAGAAGAAATGCCTGTCTTCCCCTATTGCTATTGGCGATGGAGTCCTTGCTGATTTCCAGACAAAAGGAATTTTCTGAGACTCACACAAGAGGACAAGTGATTTTTATTTGTGTGGAATTCAATCCCTGCATTTCCAGAGTCCCATTTCTCTTGGTCCAGTCAGAGGAGCTGGGTTTTCAGGAGAGCTCACATGGGAGCCAGTGTCCAGAGTTTCCTGCCCATGTTAGAGCGGGGTCCAGTGAAGCACCAGGCTCGCTCAGCCTGGAGTCTGCATGGCCATGGGCCACACGGGTGAGCGCAAGGAAGAGGAGCAAAAGCGCCCCGCAAGCCAGGAGTTAAACACAGTGCTGCAAGGGAGTGACCTTCTTTGCCTAGGGGATTATATTTTCCCAAATGTCCATGCTTTTGCGGTGGCCATGCCCATTCCGGCCAATGGCCTCTGCTCCTAGGTGTGACTGACGGTAAGCACCTTCCCTGCGTCACCCCAACTTTACTGGGCATGCGTCTATCTTCCTTTTGTTGGATCCCTCCCCTGGTCTTTTGCAGGGACTATGCCTATAACATCTGAATTTCCCTCTGCTCCTTTTCTGTTATTAATAACTAGCTAACTACAAGAGTATCAATAATTGCTAGAATGATTTTACAAACATCTGTCCTTCTACAATTATGGTTCTAAATCAACCGATTATGCCAATTCAGCATCTTCCTTCTCCATGCTATCATTTGCAGTTGAATTGTCTTCAGGGTACTTTAGTAGTTTTTATCTACAAGGTAGAAGATCTGCTCTGATTTTTATTAATGAGGCTTCCATCCTTACTGCTGAAAGCATAGGCTAGATGACAAAGATAAATGAGACTTTCATTGAGGGCACCAGGGATGGTATCATTCTTTTCTGTTTTCTTTGAAATTGAAACGCATTTTCAGTGAATTCCAATTATAATGCTAAAAGAACTGTTAAACTATAGATGAGAAGCCCTTTAAAACTTTTATAAAATGAATAGATGAAGGGAAAGCTTTTAATTTTATTTTGATTCCCCACACTTGTTGCTAGATATTTGTGTATCTCCAAAATTTTCAGTCTACCTTATTTGTGCAAAATATGGTAGAGATGAAAAAAAAAAGAGATATACATAATGTTATGCATATTAGTCTCTATTTCAAATAGAACAAAATATTCAAGTGTAATACCATAATAATTCTAATAAGGGCTACACAAGATTAAAGATGATACAGAAAGACTATAACTGATTGAGGAAATTATTTTTTAAAACTTCATGGAGGAGGAAACATTTGCATGTCGGAGAGTTTTGACAGGAAAGGAATGTGGAGAATATTTTAGGCAAAAGCAACAGCTTGAGCAAAGATGTAAAGTGCCCAATGAGAGCTTGGAAATTAACCAGTGGGACAGTTTGTCACTTGAAAAAGGCAGGCGAGGAGGATGAAATAACACTAACTGGGCTGGCTGGCTCAGAATATGGGTGGTCTAGGTAGGATGTCAGGTTAAGGAATGTACTTAATAGACAATGGGAAACTCTGAGGTTGTTTGGGGTTGGAAAGTGATGTTCTGAGAATGGTTCCCTAAAAAGATTTAGCCTAGCTGGTATGGCTCCATGGTTGGGTGTCAACCCATGTACCAAGAGGTCACTGGTTTGATTCCCGGTCAGGGCACATGCCCGGGTGGTGGGCTTGATTCCCAGTAGGGGGCATGCAGGAGGCAACCAATTGATGTGTCTCTCTCATCACTGATGTTTCTATTTCTCTCTCCCTCTCCCTTCCTCTCTCTCTAAAATAAATAAAAGCAGATAATAAAAAAGATTTAATGGTCAGCTCTTTCCAGGAGAGAATGAATTTGAATGTGGAGAGCAGTTAGATAGTATTACGATTTCAGGCAGAAAATAGAGTAACAGTCAGATCTGAGATCAAACTTAAGCTTTGTAAGAAAGCAGTTATGTAAATTGTACCGTTTTGCTTAAGTTCCCTCATCTAGATGATCTTCAAGTTTCTTCTAAGAATAAATTCTATGATTCAAGATCATAGAAAGCTTGGACTAACCCAATGAAAAATGGAAAGTTGAGAATGGGCAGGACGCATTTGCGGAGGCAGATTTTGCTTGCGTTTCTTAGTGGGACCTACACTGATATTTTAGGCTCCACGATTCTTCAACATGAAGGATTAAAATCTAGAACTGTAAATATTTCAGCATCTCTGGCCTCTACCCATTAAATTTGAGTAATATCTTTCAGTTGTTATTTATTATAATAATCCAAAAGTCCCATATAGTTCCAAATCTTTCCTTGAGGATTGTGACTACGGAGACTTCCCCCATCGACCACTCCATACACAAAACCTATATAACTACGTGAGTCTATTTTAACTAATATTTGAATATAGTGGAAGACTGCAAGACTCTTCATGCCTTTAATAGCCATGGAGGATTCATGAGAAAAAATTCATGTTGGAGTAGATTATGTTTCAGTTTAGACATATTGAATTTTAAGTAGCAGTGGAATATTCAGAGACCCTATTTGGACTAGGGTAGTGAGGAGAAAAGAGAAATTAAAAAAAAACAAAACAGAATGGAACAAAAATGGTGGCATAGGTAAACACCTATCCTGCTGCCCCACACAACAATTTCAAAACTATAACTAAACGACAAAATGGACATCATCCTGAATCTCCAGAAAGCTGGCAAAGTGGGAACTCCACAAATAAAAGTGAAGATAGGACACTGTGACTCAGGAGCTGCGGAGGACAGAGTTGCGGATACGTGCAGAGTCAGAGTTTCGGAGCCGTGCACGCGAGCAGATAGGGTGGGCGGCTGGATACAGCTGGCTTTCTTGAATGGGGAGGGAGACAAAGGTGTCCCACTGCACTGAGCCCCAGTTCCAGGTGAGGTCCAGGGAGCCCACACTCATACGGGGTGAAACTGGACAGTAAGGAGGAAGGACACTGAAACTCGGGCACTGTAGAGGTCGGGGAGCTTGCGGAGAGGGCGCGTAAACTTGGGGACTCCAGAAGTGCATGAACGCGTAGAGACGACACGTGACTTGCTCTCTCGTTAGGGAGAAAAAAAAAGAAATAAAGAAAGAAGGGAAACCATTGGACTGCATTGTTTTACAACCTGGGGTGAGACTTTGGGTGTGCAGACTCATTTGGGGAGAGGCTGAATTGTCCGGTAGCGGGTAGAGCTCAGCTGCAGCTTTCTCTCAGAGGTGCATGCAGCCATTACTATAGCCAGGCACAGAGACCCAGGTGCCACAAAGGGCGGAACTGATGGGAAATCAAGGCTGCCTGCTCAGCCCGGAGATTCCGTCCATCCAACCTGAGCACAACAGCTCTCACAGCATAAACACAGCTGATCCTCACAGCCAATTGGCCTGGAGGTCAAACCCTCCTAGTGCTACCAACAATAATCTAGGCTTAACTACAACAAGACTGTGCAACCCATAAAGGGGTGCACCAAGAGTATCCACCTCAGGTAACTGGGGAGACTGAGCCACTGTCCCTTAGAGGACATCTACCACACAAAGCTAATCGACCAACTCAGGGAAGCAGCCAAAATGAAGAGACATGGAAAGAAATCACATTTGAAAGAAATGGAGGGGAAAAAAAAACTGGACATAGAATTCAAAACCAAGGTTATAAGGTTTTTCAAGAGGCTCCTAGAAAAGGCCAATGAACTTAATGATACTTGGAGGATATGAATGAGACCCTCAAGGATATAAACAAGACCCTCGAGGATATGAACGAGACCCTCAGGGATATGAAAAAGGATATAACTAGAAATTAAACATACACAGACTGAAATAAAAAATATTATACAAAGACCTAAAAGCAGTCAAGAGGACCACAAGATTTGAAATACAAAGAAGCAAAATCCACTCAGCTGGAAAAGCAAGAAACAAAAAGAATCCAAAAAATTGAAGATAGTGTAAGGAGCCTCTGGGACAACCTCAAGCATACCAATATCCAAATTGTAGGGGTGCCAGAAAAAAAGAGAGAGCAAGATAATGAAAACCTATTTGAAGAAATACTGACTGAAAACTTCCCACACCTGGTGAAAGAAATTTACTTGGGAGTCCAAGAAGCGCACCGAACCCCAATATATAGGAACCCTAAGAGGACCACACCAAAGAACATCATAATTAAAATACCAAGAGCAAAAGACAAAAAGAGAATATTACAAGCAGCAAGAGAAAAACAGTTACCTACAAGGGAGCATCCATACAATTGTCAGCGGATTTCTCAACAGAAACTATACAGGCCAGACAGGAGTGGCAAGAAATATTCAAAGTGATGAACAGCAAGAATCTAGAACCAAGATAACTCTACCCAGCAAAGCTATAATTCAGATAAAGTGCTTTGCAGATAAGAAAAAGCTAAAGGAGTTCATCACCACCAAACCAGTATTATATGAAATGCTGAAAGGTATTATTTAAGAAGAGGAAGAAGAAAAAGGTAAAAATAAAATTTATGAACAAATACACATCTATAAACAAATGAATATAAAAATCAAGTGAATTAAAAATCTGATGAACAGGATAAACTGGTGAATATAACAGAATCATGGGCATAGAGAGGGAATGGACTGACAATTCTTGAAGAGAAAAGGGGTATGGGAGATACAGCAAGAGACTGGACAAACGTCATACACCTGTGGGAGAGGACAGTGGGGGGGAGGTAAGGGCAGAATGGGTTCTGGGTGGAGGGGAGCTATAGGGGGAAAAAGGGGAACATTGTAATTAATAAACTGAACAATAAAGATTAAAATATATATAAAAAACAACAACAGCAACACAAGTTCAATAATTTGTCTCTTCAATCTTGAGAGAGGGAAAAAAAGTGGTTCTTGTTCAACTATTTGGATATTTATTCTGTCCTTGCTAGAATCTGCCTACTTGTTCCATTCTTATTAAAACACCGGAGGCCCAATGCACAAAGCTCATGCAAGGCGCTCTGCCCTCACAATCCCAGCTTCATCCAGAAGGACATCAAGTCTAATTAGCATATTATGCTTTTATTATAATAGATACTTCAAATTTTCATTTTGAACTTCCAAGAAACCAAAAGAAAATGACTGTCTCTTAGGCATCAACATGTCTCAGACGCTTGCTACATCTTACAAATGTATGTTAAATTGTCCCTCTGTCTCAGGTTGAGTACCTTGCTCCGTATGACATAGTTAAATAGCAGAAAAGGGAGACTCAAACTTAGTTCTGTTCGTTTCCCAAACTGGAATTATTTTCATGACAACAATGGGACCGTTAGATGATCTGAATTTCAAAGCTCCATTCTGACATGAAAATGGCATTCTCTATTCACGCACTCGTCCTCCAAGGTCTCTGGAAGAACAGTGCTGAAGGCAGAGCAACTGGTGGGATTTTCAGGCACCGTGCCAGGCCGGGGAGTTACAGAGCGTTCAGACCTAAGTCCCAGCGGGGACGACAAGCCTGAGCTCGAACAAGGACAGGATGATTTAGATTTGTTCACTTCACTTGCCACACCTTCCCAATGAAAATGGATTCTTTTTGTGTGTTTTTTTAAAAATTGATTTTTAATATATTTTTAGTAAATTATAGTGGACATGTCATAGTTATTAGTTTCAGGTGTACAATAGAGTGATTTTACATTTATATACCTTACGATGTGATCACCATGACAAGTCTAGTGACCATCTGCCAGGGTACCGAGTTATTATGATATGATTGACTACATTCCCTGTGCTGTACACTACTCCCTCAGGGCTGTTTACTTTATGACTGGAAATTTGTACTTCACCTACCCCCCCCCCCCCCCGCACCTCCCTTTCCCCTCCCGGCGACCGTCAGTCTGTTCTGTTTTGTTTGTTTGTTTGGACATTTCAGATTCCACATATAAGTAAAATCATATGGTTTTTGTATTTGTCGGTTTGACTTATTTCACTCAGCATAACACCCTCTCGGTTCATCCATGTTGTAGTACATGATGAAGTTTTATTTTTTTAATTGCTGAGTAATATTTCATGAGTTAAAAAAGAAGGATGTATTTGAAAGTGTTGCAATATAATAATAGCTGTTTTTATGGAACCAGAAACCTTTTTTTGGTGCACAATATGATGCTCAATCAACTGAGTCATACTAGCCAGGGCTAAATTCTCATTTAGATCAGTCACCTAATGGCCAAACGTTAGAAATGCTCCCCAAATCTTTCCACCATGGACCCAGCCAATGCCTTCAATAGGACCACTCTGCAGCAGTGCCTGTACAACCATAATTTGCTAGACTTCCAGAAGCATGAAGTGTTTGGTGTTCTTGACAGGTGACTTTTATAAACAAAAACATTATTCCCTAGTTATTTCCATTTTGAAATTAACATTGAACTTATTAAAGGTATAAACTCACAAACCCAGTTCTTTCATAATCTATTAAGTTAAATTTCATGTCATCTTGTGTATTTTTATGGTCAGTGTTTGTACTCCCTTTGTTAATTCTCTTATTATCTCTTCCTTGGAATTATTTTGGTATAAATATAACTTCTTACATGCCAACCTTAATTTGAACATTCAAAAATTAATCTTATTGCTTAATAAGTTATGTTAAACTAATTATTTTGTCCAGTCATTGGTTCTAATGCATACCATTGGTTTTTATATTTCAGTGTTTTGATTCTTTATATACTGTTCCATTTTATGTTGTGTTAATTCTAACTAGATATTTGAGATATTTTTAATAATAAAATAATTTTATTTTAAATTGAAATCTATTTTTCCATATTGAGTAAATAATATTGTCTATATTATTCTTACTTTGGAAATTTGAGTTTTTATTCTGTTGCCTAATAAAATGGTCAAACTTTTGACTTTTCTATAAACAAATGAAAGACAGATGTTTACTTTTCATATAGAATATTAATTTAATAGATGCTAAATAGATCCACTACAATAATTATGTTAATGAGAACTTTCCAATGCCTACTTTGATTTATTTGAACTGTCATAAACTGATAAGTAGAGAATTAAATTTTTCTTTTAAAAAAAATCACTGTTAAGAGGGCTTTTATAACTTGAGCAATTCACCTTACTTAACTATTTGAGCTGCCTTTATAAATTCAGAATTTTAAAAATTTTTCACTTTTCCACTAACAAATAAAATTTACCCAAGTAGTTAAATAACAGTTGCACAACCAACACATTAAGTTCATGGAAAATGTGAGTCTGACGTTATCTTAAATGTTACAGTACTCTTTAATACATCAGATTCCATAACTTTCAAATAAAAACAGCAGCCAAAATCCATCATTCAATCACATGCTCACATTGAAATCTTTTAAATAACTTACTAAGTTAAATTCTCTTTTATGCTATTACAAGTCCTTACGTTATCAAGAATGCCTAGGTAATCCCTTATCACAAAATATTAAATTTATGAATTCCAGTTGGTTCATTATTTCTTCATTTAACTCTAGATTTTCCCTAGGGTTAAAAAAAATCCACTCAAGAAACCAGTTATGCCTGTCTAGATCATTTGGAGTTCCTTTTCAAGAGAAATTCTTAGAATGGCCTTCCTAGTTAATCAGGGTTGTTTCTCAACCACAGATGGTGGCCCATGTGAGAGGTGAAGATGCAGACATCCGGGAACATTATTCTCAAGGTCATTAAGGACAGACAGAGCTGCAAAGAAAGTGGTATCTGGCTTTGGGTCTCCAGTAAAATGACATTTCACTAAGTTCTTCCTTTCATGTAAAGAATTTGGCAGCCCACCCTGACACTCGCTAACTTTCTTCGTATGGCAGCGTTGTTGTGCTGTTGTTTTTTTTTATTATTATTATTTCCGTGGCTCTCTGAAGATATTAAGTGACATCAGAGTGGATTTTGCACTTTTTCTTTTACTTTCTGGCTCCCTATGACACTTTCTAAGATCACGTTAGCATTCAGATGACAATACCAAATGGTGAAATGTTGTCTAAGCAAAGTGTAAAAGGAAAATCTGCCCTCATTTTGTATTCTTCTAATATGTCAATAAACCTGTTGTACATTATGCTCTGCTGAGAGTTAATGCATCTTGAGAATGTTACTGCGAACAAAACACAGTTCTTGTCCTCAAGTCATATGCGTCAAGTGAGGGAAAGAGACAATCAAAGACAAATTCGAAAGCCCGGTGAAAGTGCCGACTCTGGAACTAATGGAAGACGACTGAATTATTTTCTTAAAACCATTAAGAAATTTTTTTCCAGAAAAAAAACAAAACACTTTAGATTGCAGCATTGACTTTTAAATCACTTTATCGCTTTCTCTTAGAGTCGTGCTGAACAGTGGCTATCAGAGGGAAGCCCCAGACTGGAAATAGCATCACCTAGAAATTTGTTAACTATACCAGCTCATCGTTTCAGATCTACTGAAACAGACACTCTTGGGTAGAGCCCCGAATTAAGGGGTTAGCAGGCCCTCCCGGTGATTCTGAGCACGTGGAAGTTTAAGCTTTAGAAGAACACTAAGCTAGGTAATGTTGATCTCCTCGTCTTCCAGAATGAAAACAGATATGGGATGTAAACTGTGAAGAGTTACAGAGGCTGCCGAAACGGGTTTTGGATACTGAACGGCACTGGAAACGAGTGTTTTAACAAATGGTGCCAGATGTCTCAAATATTTTGTGTTGAAGTGATTCTGAACCTGATGACTGTGGGTGATCTGTAGCGGTACTATCAGCAAAACGGTGAAAATCTGAGTTAGGCACTTCATAGCAAGTTTAGTTCCTAAAAGCATAGAGTAAAAAGAAAATAGACAAGATATGACCAGTTTGAGGGATGTTTTTCTGTTGGAAAAAAAATAATTAGGGTAGGCTGAGCAAGCTTTCAATAGGACAGTAACTCTTGCAGTGCAAAATCACTTCAGACTGACCCCACTTTTAATCGCTAAAACATGGTGTGTGAACGAAAGCACCAAAGGAACAAAAAGAAAGCAAAACATGAACAAAATTCTGATCTTCTCATCTTCTGCCAAATTTGACAAATTCCAAGTTCATCGGGATCAAGATCTTTGATAGAGTGCTTCCTCTCCCTGTCATCCCGACAGAACCATCCTCTCTAATAAAAGAGTAACATGCAAATGTGACCGTACCTTGGCTCCTGATTAGCTATGCTACCAGCCAATCAGGAGAGGGGGATGGGGCCGCGCAGTGAGCGATCCTGCCTCTCCCACCTCCTCCGCACGGCCTCGGGAATGAACGCCATGGGCCTGGGGAGCGGATGCCAGTTACCCAGGCCGTGTGGAGGCAGGGCAGGAAGGCCGGCCACCACCATGTTTTGTTGTGGGCGCCTGGGGTCCGAGATCACGAAAGGCATGAGCGCAGGGGTCCCAGATCACTGGTGCGTGCGTGAAGGGCGGGGCCACAGAAGACCTGGGGGCAAGACTGGCTACCGCCACGCTTTGCTGCGAGCGCCGGGGGTCCCAGATTGTGAAGGGCGTGTGTGCATGGGGGTCCCAGATCGCCATGGTAGAGGGGTGATCAGGCCAGGAGGGGAAGGCAGTTGTGGGTGATCAGGCCAGGAGGGGTGGGCAGTTGAGGGTGATCAGGCTGATGGTGGGGGGCAGTTGGGGCCGAGCAGGCCGGCAGAGGGGACCAGTTGCAGAGTGGTTAGCAAGCAGAGTGGTTAGGGGTGATCAAGCAGTCAAGCTGGTGAGCAGTTAGGAGTGGATTGTGAGGGTGTTGTCCAAGTGCCAGTTTAGGCCCGATCCCACAGGATCTCAGATTGGAGAGGATACAGGCTGGACTGAGAGACAACCCCCACCCCCACCGCCGCGTGCATGAATTTCATGCACTGGGTCACTAGTCAATAATAATAATCCTATCTAATAAAAGGGTAATATGCAAATTAGCCATTACTCCATCACAAATGTGAGAGGATGGCAGGACCCAGTCCTCTCAGCCCTGTCAGAGTCCCCCAGTCCCGGAGGTGGTGGTGGCTGTTAAGAGTGGGCAGTGTGAGTGGCCTGGCGGAATGCTTGCTTCATTGCCGATGGGCCTCTGAGCTATGGAGAGCCTCTGGGCAGCAGGCACAGAACAACCAGGCCCCACAGAGGGTTACTGGTGCACGGATTCGTGCACAGGGCTACCAGGAACAATAATAATAATAATAATAATAATAATAATAATAATAATAATAATCCTATCAAATAAAATATTAATATGCAAATTGACCATGCCTTCACTACACCCAATGAGCCATGCCCACCAGCCAATCACAGGGCGATGGCCAGGTCCCTTTCTGGCCCTGGGTTAGGCTAGCCGGGCTGTGGCAGGGGCAGCCAGCCATGGCAGCCCCCCGATCAAATGCAGGACCCTGTGATGGCCCAGTGCCCATGTCTGGAAAGGGCATCTGCCCGAGAGGCCCTTTCCGGCCCTGGGGTTAGGCTGGGCCAGGCCGAGAGAGGTGAGGGTACAGAGGGGATGAGCCTTGTGCCCTGTGAACAGGAACACCCACTGAGCCGGGCAGCAGCTGGTGTATGTGTGTCTATGATCGCATGGCTGGAGAGTGGCTGCATCGTGAGTTGAATCCAGATGCGTCTCTGCCCGCAGCTCATCACCTCTCCACTGTGCCCGGCCGGGCTTGCCAAACGATGCCACCTGCAGATGGTGATGCTTGCCAAGTCTACGCCTGGTCCTGAGGCTGGGGAGGCAGGGAAGGGGGGCGTCCCAGCTCCTGCCTCCCAGAGCTCCCTGTCTCCAGTGCGAGGCCCAGCTGTGGGGGCAGGAGAGGAGCCAAGACACAGCCCCTGAGGCAGAGGAGACCGAGCCACACACCCAGCCCGGCCTGTGTGCAGAGCGGCGGCAGGGAGTGCGGGAGAGGAAGTGAGAAAGGCGAGAGCTAACACACAAGCGGCGGGGACGTCTCCATGGGCCAGAAAGGCACTGGACCCAGACCATCTGCAGACCAGGCCTGGACTCTGCCAGGCGTGTGTGGCCCCACTCCTGGGGTAACGGGACCAGAGTTCCCCTCAGAACAGGACCCTGGAGCTGGGCTCACTGCCGCCCTTTACTGGACGGTGATGGTCTGGGTCCGTGGGCACGCTGTGACCCAGGATCCAGAGCCGCACTCAGCCTGGGCACCGGGCCCAACCACCGGGAGAAGGAGCCCTGGTCGCTGTCCCCAGCGCTGGTTCTGACCCTGGGCCTCCGGCCCTGTGACATCCAGAAATCCAGGAGACAGAGGGCTGAGCTCAGAGGCAAAAGCAAGCCCCAGGCCTCGGGCTGTCTGACTCGGGAAGAACTCGCTAGCCGACACCTGGGAAACCTGTGGGCCCAGGGCGCTAGGAAGCCGGTAAATAAAAGCCCCCACTACGTGCAGGATGAATTCACCACAAGTAACGGGACCGCGTGGCGTGGTCCGACAGAGACTTTAACACAAATCCACGGAGGAGGCGCCAAGAGCAAAACCAAGAAGCAGCGTCCACTCCCTCATCATTGATGCTTCTATCCCTCTCTCCCTGTCCTTTCCGATCTGAAATAAACTGTACTTTATTATATACTTGAAAGTTAAGAGAGTAAATCTTTTTTTTAAAAGTATATTTTATTGACCTTTTACAGAGAGGAAGGGAGAGAGATAGAAAGTTAGAAACACCAATCCTCTGCCTCCTCCATACTCCCCACTGCGGATGTGCCCGCAGCCAAGGTACATACCCTTGACCGGAATCAAACCTGGGACCTTTCAGTCCGCAGTCCGACGCCCTATCCACTGAGCCAAACCGGTTTCGGCAAGAGAGTAGATTTTAAATGTCGCCATCACACACCAAAAATGGCAGTTATATGAGGAGATAGAGATGTTAACATTATTGTGGTAATCCTTTCATAATATGTATATGTACACATTAAACCATCACACTGCATACCTTAAACCTATATGTTACATTTCAATAATCCATAATAATAAAAACGTAACATGCCAATTAAACCAGACAACTGAACAGAGGAATGACCGTCCAGACAACTCTCTGGCGGACCTGAAAGAAGCCAGGCACCATGGCTGCGAGGGCTGAGCCCGTGCACGGATTTCGTGCACCGGGCCTCTAGTATACTTACAAAGCTTGAAAATGATTACTATGGCAGCCTTTAAATGAGATAGTTTTATTTTATTTTATTTTTTTAAAAATATATTTTATTGATTTTTTTACAGAGCGGAAGGGAGAGGGATAGAAAGTCAGAAACATCAATGAGAGAGAGACATCGATCAGCTGCCTCTTGCACGTCCCCCACTGGGGATGTGCCCGCAGCCAAGGTACATGCCCTTGACCGGAATCGAACCCGGAACCCTTCAGTCCGCAGTCCGATGCTCTATCCACTGAGCCAAACCGGTCTCGGCTAAATGAGATAATTTTAATGTGATAAACCTTGAGATGTTTAATTCTTATCAAAGTTTAGATTTTGGCATTTGTGTTGTGTTTTATTGGGAAGTCTGGGACAGAATATTTGATTTAGTGAATCAACTCTGGGTTACCTCTTCATTAGGGGCTATGTTAGAGGGATCAGAAAATAATAGAGTAAAATTTTGTTTTAGCCTTGAAAGCACAAGCCGGGAGCATATTATAAAACCGGTTTACACACCTTGCTTAGAGGGCAGTTAAATTATGGTTTTCCCATCTAGTTGTGACACATAGAAACACCCAAGTGCAATGAGATTTTTATCACTCAACCAGAAAATCACTTCTATATCGTGAACAGGAAACTCTCCTCCTTCACATAATCCATCTCCAAAAGAAATATTAGATAAATGTAGCCTATTCACATCTAATAGAACACACACAAGCAGTCCTCCTATGTTTCAGTTTATATACAATAAATGATGGCATGAACTGGAGGAAGCACAGAAGTTGTTCTTTAACAAGAAATGCTATTTCTATTTGACTTCTAGTGTCTCATACACAGCTTTGAGATTAAACGTCTTTTTGTTCCTGTGATATTTTAATAAATACCTTCAGGATAGACAATCAAATGAAAGCATTTTGTGTGGGAAGGTTATTCAATGACATCTTACTCAAACCTGTTTGAGGCAAGATGAAAAAACAAACAAACAAACATCAGATGTCTTCACAGGCATGTCTCACATGGAATTATTTTCCATAGAAAGTGGCCACTTCCTAAGTCAAACACCCCTTTGCCAGTTGGGCCTTTTCCTCGAATGGCGAGGCTACTTCAAATGTCACCACGCCCTAAATAATGAATCTTTGCAGCTTGCACAAGTTAATTCCCAGTGCAATTCGAGTACCCAGCTCCTCACATCATAAACTGAAAATTAACAGCCATTTTCCATTATGACACTGTGACTCCGACTGTGTTTATTCTAAGTGTTTCAGAAAAAAAAATACAGCATGATACGATTTCCCTCTATTCTTTTGACGTTTCAAGTATAACATTTTTCAGACCCACTTATATAAATAAGATGATACTCTGACAGAGGAGTGTTATTAGTATATTTCATCTTTATGTTTAAGATAGGAAAACCTCACGGCACAAACTTGAACTAGCACATTGTTTTCTTGATTTGCAGGGCCTGAAGAGACACTGACTGAATAGCTCTCTCTAAAGCGATATTTCGTGTCGTTTCTATAGGTCTGGGGAATGTCTGGTATGCAGCAAAATAAGCCTTGCCTAGGTTTAATGTCTTCTTTTTTTTATTAGCAGAATACTGTGCACCTGCTCAGGACACCTGCCCACTTTAACTTCGCGTTTTAAGCCAGATTCAATCAAGTATGCATTAGCACATTGACTCACCAGCAGCTACATTAAGGATTCAGGTTCAATTCATAAATCCCATAGCAAGATGGATGTCCTCTGTACCCTGGCTCCTTGTTGCTCTTCCAGTCTCACCACCCCATACAGAGCATTATCTATCACCGTGCGGCAGCCGTTTTATCCTCACTGTCAAGTGGAATTAGGAGGTTAACTCTTGGAAGCAAATTCAGAAGCCTCGTAGCCTATTGACTGTTTATGAGACTAGAGAAATTTTATTTGTGATTGTAAGCAGGCATATTTTTGGAAGTAAATGTCCATCAATCACAAGAACGTAAGCCTTCTTTCTGCATGACAATGTTTTTTCCATTTGTAACAGCAGCTGCCAAAACTGTTTCCTATAAGTAACAGAAAAATACTGGAAGCCATTTTCTTTTTTTTTTCTATTCAAAATTGGGTTTATGATTGTAGTTTCATACTCTTTCCAAATAGGTGTATTTAGCCCAGCTGGCATGGCTCAGTGGTTGAGGGTCAACCTGTGAACCAGGAGGTCAGGGATCATTCCCGGTCAGGGCACAGGCCTGGGTGGTGGGCTCCATCCCTAGTGTGGGGCCTGCAGGGGGCAGCCAATCAACGACTCTCTCATCATTGATGTTTCTATCTCTCTCTCTCTCCCTATCCCTTCATCTCTGAAATCAATGAAAAAAATATATATAAAACGTGTATTCATTTTTAAAGCAAAATGTGACACATTAATAAAATATTTTATTTCTTATTTATAAATACATGATCTCCCTCTCTTTCTAAGTCTACGGACACTCATTCTTGGTTTTCTTAACTAGCTTTTGGTCTTAAACAAACATTTTTTTAGAGTTCTTACTATCTCCCCAGCGCCATAGTAGGTGCTGGTACACAGCAGCTCACAGCAAGCGGATAAACAGATAAACAAACACAACGATGCCATTTATCGTAATGGCAGGTAATATGAAAGAAATCAGCAATGTAATACAAAAGGAGGAAACTAATTTGGGTGGATTTTCCAATTTCTCTTTTTCTTTAAATTTAAATAATTTTTATTTTATTGTGTATACTAACTCTGAACCAAGTCCTCCTTGATGATGGGTCTACAAAGGTAAAGAGATTTGGCCTGTCTCTTAACAGAACTTATATTCCAGTGGAGAGAGACAGATAAACAAATACAGTAGACTGTGACGGTGCTACGTTAAACTTCCAGGCTCAATGGATCAGGTAAATTCTCTGATGCTGCCCATTGAATGAAGATCCTCTAGAGCAGTGGTCGGCAAACTGTGGCTCTTTGGTCCCTTGAGTGTGGCTCTCCCACAAAATACCACGGCCTAGGCAAATCTATTTTGAAGAAGTGGCATTAGAAGAAGTTTAAGTTTAAAACATTTGGCTCTCAAAAGAAATTTCAATCGTTGTCCTGTTAATATTTGGTTCTGTTGACAAATGAGTTTGCTGACCACTGGACTAGACCAAGCATGTCAAACTCCAGGCCAGAGGACCACATGAACGAGGCATACGGCCCATCAGCTACGAGTTTGACATGCTGGGTCTAGACTCTGGAAGAATAATCTCACTAAGTGTGCGTGAGCCTAACTCAACACAAAGCCCAAGGACAGAAGTCACTGTATTGACGGTGATGCCTAAAAGAAGGGGTCACGGTTGCTTGTGTGGCTCCGTTGGTTTAGTGTCCCCCCCCCCCCCCCCGCCCCATGCACCAAGAGATCCTTGGTTCAATTCTCAATCAGGGCACATGCCTAGGCGTGGGCTGGATCCCCAGTAGGGGGCGTGCAGGAGGCAGCCCATTGAGGTTTCTCCCTCACCCATGTTTCTATCTCTCTCTCCCTCTCTCTCTCTCAAATCAGTAAAAGCAAATATTAAAAAATAAAGGAGATTTACAAGGACTTTGGCTTCAGGCCCACAAGCTTTGTCTAAGGCAGGTCAGGAACTAGGCTGTTTCCTTCATTCCTGATCTTCCTTTCTACGCCTTTCTAGAAGGCCAGCTAATGGAGATATCCGTAGCATACATCTCCTTGTTCACATTTACTTCTTTGTGATATACACACATATCGCTTTGGTCATGACGCAATGCTGGAACTTAAGAATCACTTCGGAGGAGAACAGTAGCAACAGGTTACATACTTGATAGGTTAATAAACCCAAGTTTCAAAACCCGATTTTAAATCCATGATATAATTTGTTAGCAGAGAGAGGACCAATAATGGAATTGAAAGATCTGAGATCAGTCTCAATTAATAATGATAATAGTTAATATTTACCAAGTGCTTACGAACCAGACTGCTGCGCCCTTTGTAAGGCTGGGACAAGAACCCGGCACATGCCCCGTCCAGTTGCTCAGTTCTGGCAGGTGATGGATGCTCTTTAGAATCTTATTCGAGCAAGGAAGGCCAGCCATTTTCATAGTTAACTGGTAAAGGGCTTGTTGGTTTAGAGCAGTGGCCAGCAAACTGTGGCTCGCGAGCCACATGTGGCTCTTTGGCCCCTTGAGTGTGGCTCTTCCATAAAATACCACGGCCTGGGTGAGTCTATTTTGAAAAAGTGGCCTTAGAAGTTTCAGTTTAAAATATTTGGCTCTCAAAAGCAATTTCAATCGTTGTTCTGTTGATATTTGGCTCTGTTGACTAATGAGTTTGCCGACCACTGGTTTAAGGCACTCAGCGGGGGTGAGGAGAGAGGGGTAACATTATGGTGAATGTTTTTCTTCCCTTCCTGCTCAAGGAACATGTCGCCAGGACTGATGGAAACTATGTCTGCACCTCCACATGGAGAGGATTTTAATCCTTTAATAACTTTACCAGGACCCCATACACTGTGTTCTCTCTCTCTCTCTCTCTCTCTCTCTCTCTCTCTCTCTCTCTCTGCTTTTTTTGTTGGTGGTGGTATTTTTTTTTAAGTCTACCCAAGAATAGGAAAAACAGACAAGAAAATGGCCCAAAGAAATATATGTGCACAGCACAAATTATGGCAAGAATGCTCTCTAGCATCAATAAGCCACAGTGCCATTTCCTCTGAGAATCCCACTCTTGCTGTCACTCATTCGTAACTTAGGTTGACTTCTCTGAATGATTCATGAATCAGTGGCTTAAATGATATCTGATTTTTAAAACCAAATGGCAAATGTCCGCTACAGAACTGCAACTTATGTGTTTTTTTTCCTTAAGAAATTAAATTCTGAACCAAAGAATGCAGACACTGTTCCACAGGGAAATTCTTTCTTTTACCAAGTAGTTATTTAGATAACATGTTTATTTTAAAGCCTGTTCCTTTTATATCAAATTTGAATTTTCCTAGCTGGGAAATTTGTATCATTAACTGCTAGCTGGACATAATAAGAACATCATGGGGGGAAAGATAAAGCAAAACAGAAACATGTAAGATTGTTGTTCTTTCCATTTCCCTCTTTTTGAGTAATGGAATGTTGAAGTGAATAGTTACTAGAGGTTATGAATACAATATTTTTCCTCCTCTAAGTTGGATGATTTTATTTTTAGTAAGCAAGCATCCTTAAGCTTTTTCTAGTGCTTACCTCAAAGAATATACAATAACTAGAAGCACATTGCATGAAGATTCATGCAAGAATAGGCCTTCCTTCCCCTGGCTTCGATTTTGGCCACCTGGGAGCCTGCAACTCCTCGCTCCCAGCTGGAGCACTGCTCCTGTAGCTCCCTTTGCACCCCCACCCACTCAAAGCAGGCATCCCACCACATCCGGCCAATCCACACCTACCTATGCAAATTAACCCTCCATCTTTGTCAGGTTAATTTGCATACTCACTCCTGATTGGCTGTGGGCGTAGTGAAGGTATGGTAAATTTACATGTTTTTCTATTATTAGGTAAGATGGGAAGTGACTTAAGGAGGACCAAGTGCTCACTACTAAACCTGGGCTCATACTCTGCTGTTGTTAAATCAGGAGGAGGAGTTGCTGGGATCTATGTTTGATGCCTGTTTCTGAAACATGGTAGCTGAAATTCACATGCAGTAACTAGTTTACTATAAAATTAACCCATAACTAGCTTTGAAGAGGTAGTCAAGGAGTTAGAAAATCCACAATTTCAAGGAATTTAAGATTCTTAGATTTGTGTGTTGTGGGGATGGTTGAATTTTTTATATCACTGGTAGTAGAAGGCTTAAATGAACCTGAACAGTTCATCATATTGTGATGGATTTTTACAATGGAGTGGTTAAATTTCAAGGAACCAAATTTAAACATTTTATAGTACATCAAGGTGCATCCCAACTTTTAGCTCTCATGTCTCAGTGCTGGGCTTTCCTTGTGTCTACCTCTAACTCAGTATGATGGGACATGTCTACAAACACTTCAGAATCTTTTGATTCATACCCATTAAATAGTCAATCGCGATATTTAAAGGCAAATATCAATGAGACCACAAGAATCAAACTAAGGTTTTTTAAAATACGTTGTCTCTAAATATGTAACACTTCAAACATGTTTAACTTGGATTGCTTTCGGGGGTTAGATGCTAGAAGTCCCACCGAGCCAATCTTGTGTAGGGAATTGTGTAGGGAATTGTTACAATGTCTTGACGCTTCCACTGAATGGCCAGACTGGAAATACAAGTAAAACTGGGGAACATTCATCGGTAATCACCCACTGAGGTTCCGTGAGGAGGAGGCATATCAAGGAAAAACAGAACATACCTGGAGACGAGTAGCAAGGACGAGCCTGTGAGAGGGGCTGACCCAGCTTCCATGGGGACAGGCCGAGCGTGAGGAGGGAGCTCTTCACTATGAAGACAGAGGCCCTGAGCCAAGACCCGTGGCCTTGGATCACCCAGCTGTAAAAGGCAGCAGGGCTTCTGGGAACCAAACCTGTTGGAGATAAAGCCACAGGGCTGTTCTGTTGTTTCTTTGTCGGTTTGTTTAACAATTCTTTCTTGTTGAAAGTATTGCATATATCCCCATTTTTCTCCCACTGACCCCCTCCAGCCCGCCCCTGCCCCAGGCCCTCGCTGCCCTATGGCCTGTGTCCATGGACCATGCACAGGTGCATGCAAGATCCTTGGTTGATTACCTCCCTCCCCCCTCCCTCTCCAGAGCACAGGGTTTTCATTTGCAGCTACTCACCTGAGGCTTCAGTGGAGAGAGGTTGGTGCGGACTGAGGTGCCTGGGGAGCTGCTAGGGTAGGAAGCATTGTGGGGGAGAGCTGGAGTCCATCCCGCTCCCCATCCCCCCAAACTGAAACAGCCGTTTTTCCTAAGACCTGCTGGCCCCTTTCAGAGGCCACAGCTCAGGAAAAGAAAACCCTGCTCTCGGTGATACAGCCAGCCCTGCCCTCAGGAGCTCTGCCCGCCACATCCTGCACATTGGCCTTTGCAGAGAGACATATCCATGAACATTTAAAAAAAGATATTCTATTGATTTTTCACAGAGAGGAAGGGAGAGGGATAGAGAGTTAGAAACATCAATGAGAGAGACACATCCATCAGCTGCCCCCTGCACACACAACCCCACCCTCCCGCCACTGGGGATGTGCCCACAACCCAGGTACATGCCCTTGACTGGAATCAAACCTGGGATCCTTCAGTCTGCAGGCCAGCACTCTAACCACTGAGCCAAACTGGTTTCACTAGAAAGACCAAGTCATATGGTGCAAGCATATCCATGTGCTCTCAGCTCATGCTACGAAATGGGAAGATTTTGTTTAAATGAAAAGTATCATGCCTACTTTCTCCTACTTTATTTGTTGGTTTGCCTTATTTGTTGGTTCCCCACCAAACCCCCAAAGGTCCTAAGGCATATTTAGAAGTATCTTTGATTTATGTACTTAATGGATTTTTTGATGGTTGTGAAAGTGTGAAATGAACACAACAGACTATGTTTCAGTATCTGTCAGAGGGTGAACTTTGAACCTGGCAGACGGTGCTCCTGATAAAGGGGTGGCTCTTCTCGGGATGAAAATCCCCCTCAGCACAAAGATTACTGACCCGCAGATGTCTAATGGTTCCTTAGTGCCCTATATCCAGCCCACTGCCACCTAGGCATGCTTCGTCTCTGTGCCCTGGGGAGTTGAGAGAAAGTACTGATGGAAGCCCACTCCACAGCTGAACGCAATCAGTAGGCCATGATTCTTGTTTCTCTGTCCCCCCTCTCCCCCCCGCCCCCAGCACCTTTCAGAGTTCCCTGCTGTAATAACAATCAACACTGCACACATACCTAATTGGATTCCAGTCACAAATCAAACCAACTGCTCTGGAATACCAACTCACAAGCTCCACTAAACAAGGGAATGCTTATGTCTTTATGCCACACAGAGGATACAGAGAGGCCCAGCGCCAGCCCACTTGACCTCTGGTGCTTGTGAACACCAATGGTGTTCACTCCGTCAACAACTTCAGAGGCAAGAAGCCCGACCATTCAGTGGTGGGAATCCTTAAAAGAAATCCAGAGGTTCAGAGCTACGGATGTGCTGATGTGCAGTGAATTCCAGTGGCAGACAGTTGAGAAAGCACGTCTCTTTGTGATCCCGCAACATAGTCACATGTGCAGCATTGCCTAAAGATCACAGCTGCCTGTGGTTCCTGCTCGCTGGTATGATCAAGTCTATTCAAGGGTTACGTGATCTAGATATGTGAGCAGAAGTATTGGCGACATTAGGAACCCCTGAAATCTGTGTTACTTGCAAACAATGGGCACAAGAAAGGATTAGATTTGCCTGGAGATTGCTGTGCTGTGTTACAGTTCACACCCAAGAAAGGCACATGCTTGAGTCATCTCCTGCTCCCATCCGTAACTATAAAAGCGTTGACAGGGTGTCATACTAAAGCTTTGACAGGGTGTCATCCTTCACAAGGGTCTTCAGCTCAATAATTCAGAGCAACTGACACTGTAGTTAAGTCGAGTTTTAAATAACAACCAATGAGCTGAATAGAACCTTTTGAGATACATATTTTGGGGAAAAAAAGGTTAAACTTTGAATACAGAGTCTTAATTTTATATGAATTTGAGAGTCAAAGCCATGCCCCATTAGACAAGACTGATTCAAGTCCTCTTTGTTGTTCATGCTGGCTATGAGGGAAATATAATGGCCAATGCACTTTTTCAGTCATACAAAACTAGGGGCCCAGTGCACGAAATTCATGCACTGGGGGTGGGTGGTCCCTCAACTCAACCTGCCCCCTCTCACATCCTGGGAGCCCTTAGGGGATGTCCAACTGATGGCTCATCCCCAGCCTGCCCAAGGCCTAAAACCTCTGGCAAGGCTTTAGGCCTTGGGCACCCAGCCATCGCCCTGCTCAGCTCAGCCCCCGGGTTGCCTGTGACCACCCAGCCCCAGGAGCTGGGCACTCGCCACCACTGCCATTTCATCTCCAGCCCTGGGGCCCAGCGCTCACTGTCACTTGCCCCCGCCCCTGCTCCTGATTGGCTGGTAGCATAGCCAATCAGGAGCCAAGGTATGGTCAAATTTGCATGTTTCTCTTTTATTAGATAGGATGGACCCCGTCTAATCCAAAAAGGACTGGGGATGTGCAATGACTCGGGTACAGGCCTTCTGACAACGGTTTGGCAGATGCCCTGTAAAGCCAGGACTGACAAATGTCACACACATGGACATGGCGATGGCACTCGGGCTGAAACATCCTGTACAAATCCAGTAAGTGGTTTGAGATGTGCAAACAGAGGCTCTGGCGGGGAGTCACGCATTCGACGCTCCCAGGAGCATGTGCGAGAGAGTGTATCCATCGATGTGGCAGCTGGGCTGAAACTGTAAAGAGAGCCGCTCTTTATTACATTTGTTTTACTGCATGTGCTTCCCCTGTCCTGGGCACCCCAGGAAAACCACTAACACAGACATGAATGGTGCCCATCATGGATGTTCATACTTGTGACAACAGAAGAAAGACCACAGCACAACAGTAAACAACAACAAAAAATAAAAAAATATATCGATATACAAATTATTTTTCAGTTGCTGCAGTAGGAAAAATCTTGAAAACCAACAAGCAATATTTTAATAGGAGAAGTGGGAAGGGAAGCAGCAGCATTTCCTATCTGACCATACATTTCCTTCCCTTGATATAACATGGACAGTATCTATGATGATTTTTGAAAGCAGGGTCACATTTTAAAATACATTTGGAACCAAAAGAGCAAAAAGTGGTTCTCTCTAATACGAGACTTAAGGTAAAACTCTGAGTATGGGACATGTTAGGAGCCTGCTTGGTAGCAGGATCCAACCCATTTCCATGTTAGGGACAAGAGACCACATTCCCTACAGCCACTCTGTAACTGCTGGACCGATCGATCAGTGTACAGATCTTTCTAGAATTTTATGGAGCTCCTCACTGAATAACAAACGCCTAATTGTGCTTTCACAATGATGGTTCAAGTACATGACGTACTATTAAGCTGATTTTGGAACAACAAGGAAACAGCCTTAATGAAAGCCAATTATTAAGAAGGCAAAACAAGTCTTTGGTGACCAAAAAGAGATTATAGTTGTTGCTTGAAGTCTGGGGCGAGGATGACGTTGACTAGAAAGGGTGTGAGGGAAATTTTGGGGTTAATAGAAATGTTCTCTATCTTCACTGTGACAGCAGGAATATAGATCTCTCTCAAAGTTCATTGGACTGTGCAATGAAAACAAATTTATTTCATTGTGTATAATTTTTACCTCAATGAAACCCTCACCCATCTAATGCCTGTATCCATTGGTCATGCTTATATGCATGCAGACAAGTCCTTTGGTTGATCTCTTACCCCATTCTCCCCACCCTCCCCTGCCTTCCCTCTGAGGTTTGTCAGTCTGCTCAATGCTTCTATGTCTCTATATCTAGTTTTGTTCATCAGTTTATATTGTTCATTATATTCCACAAATTATGGAGATTACATGATATTTATCTTTCTCTGACTGGCTTATTATGCTTAGCATAATGCTCTCCTGGTCCATCCATGCTGTTGCAAGTGGTAACAGTTCTTTTTTACAGAGAGGTATTCCATTGTGTGGATGTACCACAGTTTTTCAATCCACTCGTCTACTGATGGGCACTTGGGCTGTTTCCAGATCTTGGCTATTGTGAATAACACTGCTATAAACATAGGGGTGCATATATTCTTTCAAATTGGTGGTTGGAGGTTCTTAGGATACTTACCCAGAAGTGGGATTGCTGGGTCAAAAGGGAGTTCCATTTTTAATTTTTTGAGGAAATTCCATTCTGATTTCCACAGTTGCTGCACTGGTCTGCATTCTCTCCAACAGTGTATGAGGGTTCCCTTTTCTCCACATCCTCACCAGTACTGGTGTTGTTAATTTATTGATGGTAGCCATTCTGGCAGGTGTGAGGTGATACCTCATTGTGATATTAATTTGCATTTCTCTGGTAACTAGTGACATTGAGCATTTTTTCATATATTTATTGTCTATCTGTATGTGCTTTTGGAGAAATGTCTATTCAGGTCCTTTGCCCATTTTTAAATTGGATTGTCTTCCTTGTGTTGAGTTGTATTGTGATCTCTGAATGCATAATAATCTGGCCACTCAGTGTGTGTGTGTGTGTGTGTGTGTGTGTGTGTGTGTGTGTGTGTATTTTGTAGGCCCGGTGCATGAATTTGTGCATGGTGGGGTCCAGCCAGCCTGTCCAGGGGAAGGGAACATGGGCGGTTGGCCGGCCTGCCTGCTGATCGAACTCCTGGTCGAGGAGACAATTTGCATATTAGATTTTTATTATATAAAATATACACTGAGTGGCCAGATTATTATGTGTTTAGAGGTCATAATAATCTGGCAAATCAGAGTGTATTTAGAAAATGTCTCATTGGCAAATAGGTAGTAACTTTTTAAACCTAGGCTCACACCCAATATTTCTGTCTCCAGAGAATGTACTCTCTCCAGGACCCAATGTGTTTACCTGTCAAACTCAACAAAATCTTCAACAGAGTAGAATGCCAACCAACAGGCAACGTTTCTGGTATAGCATGACCTATGGAAGCTTTTGGAAGGGCCAAAAGGGACAGGTGGTTTTATTCACCAAAAACTGTACAGAGCTTAAACGTACTACAGGGTATTCTGTATTCTTGCAATTTTAAATTTGTCAATCTTCTTATATTTGTTGTTATCTGTTATTTATTACATTCTCCTATAAAACATCTCAATAACGGGGCTTTGAAGCAAGGATCAAGTAAACTTTAGGTCAGGTGAACAGCCTAACCAACCTGATGTTGAGATTGTAAACAGATACATAGAATTTTCAAAAAAAAATTATTGCAATCCTTTGATCACTGATATCTTTTTTTAATATATTTTTATTGATTTCAGAGGGAGATAGAAACATCAATGATGAGAGACCATCACTGATTGGCTGCCTCCTGCATGCCTCCTACTGGGAATGGAGCACACAACTTGGCGTGTGCCCTTGATCTGCAGGCTGATGCTCTGTCCACTGAACCAAACCAGCTAAAGCAGCTCACTGACATCTCGGTTGTAAAAAGCCTCTATACATTATGATTGTCCTATAGCCTTTCCAAGATAGGACAGCCTGGGGCAATATACACACATGCTCAGAGATTCTGTTCCACCTGACTTCTCCATCCCTACCTCCCCCTTCCCTCCCAGAGCATGTATGCATAAAAATTAATGTTCCCATTTCAACTAACTCATTTGGCAGAAACACGTTTGTAAGCCAAAGCAAACATGGAAGCAGGGAAAGAAAGAATGCATAAACAAGAGGGATGGAAGGGCATTTGGAGATTTCACAAAATGAATAGCAGTATTATATACTTTAGGACAGTGGTCGGCAAACTGCGGCTCGTGAGTCACATGTGGTTCTTTGGCCCCTTGAGTGTGGCTCTTCCACAAAATACCACGGCCCGGGCGAGTCTATTTTGAAGAAGTGGCGTTAGAAGAAGTTTAAGTTTAAACAATTTGGCTCTCAAAAGAAATGTCAATCGTTGCACTGTTGATATTTGGCTCTGTTGACTAATGAGTTTGCCAGCCACTGCTTTAGAACAAGAACAGAAAAATACCCTGCTTTTATCATTTTAAAACTGTTATCAAACTGATGCTACGCAGTTCACAATCACAAGGTAATGAAGCAAAAATAAAGACCATTTAAAAAAAGAGGCAAGAGGTATGGTACAGTTTACATTTGAATTACAAGAATTGTAAAGGACATAGATGATATAATTTTGGATTTTCTGCTGAATATGTATTTTTCCCATGAGACATTTTACCTAAAGATGAACCATCTTAGTATTTTTTTTAACCCATGCCCATTATGAGCATTAAAAAACATGAATTCTAAAACGTTCTTATGCACATTCCTCAACCAAATGGGAGTTTTAGTTAGAGCTACTAATTCTCTATTGTCATTTTCTTCATCCTGAATAGATTCACTTTTTTGGCAGTCCTGATAGCCTCAGAGAGTGTGCTGTGCGCCTCCCATCGCACAGAAAATACTCTGTGGGTGGTTTGCTGGCAGAGTAACAGTAGACTAAGACACAGCAGTGGGGGTCATTAAATAATAAACATGTAAAGCATACTTTTCACATTTTTATGTGAAATTATTTTAAAGTACAAGGATAAAAATAATATAGAATTAACGGATTAGTCACATTTGGACTCTGCACATTGCCTGCGATATTTACCATGTAGCTGACTATGTAATAACCATGGCTGATTATTAGGATTACAACTACAGGAAAATAATATTTAAAGTCATCTCCGCGTATGTTAAATGACTGAAAAACAGATTAAATAATTAATTGGCTATATCTATTTTAGTCTCAAAAAATTAAAAATAAAATCTTCAATCTTAGAGATGTGGGTAGAATGTAAATAAATGATCAGACTATCCCAATCCTGGGCTTGAGCTGAAACGCTGCACAGGGACAGCACTGCACTGATAGATTGCCCTGTTTCAGCAGTGTGATCATAGATCATAGATATAAGATATATTTTTCCAAAGAAAAAATAGTTTGAAAATGTATATTTCTCCCCTGGCACATCCTACTCTCTTACAGAGCCAAAACAAAATATACAGCAGAGCTGTATGTGAGGCCCACTCTCTCTTTCCTTATGTACGCCGATCTGTAACTGTGGCAGTAAAACTCTCAAAATCAAACGGCCCTTTTTATGTCTGCTTTTATTTGTCTTGTATTCCAATTGCAAAGAATGTCTATAAAACAGTTGAACTCTGTAGCTTGCGATATTCCATTCATGTTGGCAAAAATAATGAAGGAATGGCTGAATTTTAAAAAGAGATTTGTCTGTGACCCTCATTAGAGTAAGGAAAAAAACTTCATTCTTGAACAAAACTACACTAAGAACAAAATTTTCTAAATTTAACTTCTAGGGAATTAAAAATGGAATTCAGGACATTCTATTTTATACAATATACCTTTGAATTAAGTGCTTTAGAAGATTTTATTTAATGCCAAAGATTAAGTTATTCAATTTTTTAAAAAAGATCTTCACAATTACTTTACATCTTAGTTTAAGATATAGAGTTTTATTATGTATCTTTGTATATATATATAGTTTTGCTAGATATATAATAAATTTTTATATATGGATAATGTTTCCACTAATTATAATTTCTGAGCAAGTGACCACACTGTATGATCAGTAAGCTAGCACAATTAGAAACATGTCAACAGAACATAATGTCGTGAGCAAATAGAACTTCCACAAATTAGTGTGCCGCATACTTTCCAATAAGAAAAATCACAACTGTAGTGCATGGTACGTAGTCATAAAAGTTATGCAATTTGTAATGTTGACTCAAGGTCAGAATATTTTAACCACCGAATGAACATGCTTGGTTTTCTTCCTCAGACTTTCCCAGAGCATTTGGTGCGTCTGTCAACTTCATCTGACCATTTTATTGACTGAAGATACATGAGTTCTGACCACTCTCTCAGCTCTGTCACAAATGTCCTGTCGGAGCCCCTCTTTTCCCAGCTCTGAACCAAATGGTTGAATTAACTAAGCTTTAAAGCCACTTCTAGATCTACGACTCAAGAATACTTGAATTAGATTATAATCTCTGGATTTTTTTCAGCTCTAAAATGTTGTTTTTCAATACCTTGTGCTCTCTAATCCTTATAGCAGCAAAGCTAGTCCACAATTCATCTTGCAGAAAAGGATGAACTTCCAGGGGTAGCCAATCTCCAAGATGACCTCCAACGATCCACACCTTTAATATCAATAGTCTTGCCCTAATTGGTTTGGTTCAGTGGACAGAGCGTCGGCTTGCGGACTCAAGGGTTCCAGGTTTGATTCCAGTCAAGGGTATGTACCTTGGTCCGGGCACATCCCCAGTGTGTGTGTGTGTGTGTGTGTGTGTAGGGGGCGGGGTGCAGGAGGCAGCTGATGGATGTTTCTCTCATCCATGTTTCTAACTCTTTATCCCTCTCCCTTGCTCGCTGCAAAAAATCAATAAAATATATCTATAGTCTTGTATAGTCCTGATTGCTGGCCAGGCCTACGACCTCTACCTTATATATTGGGAACAGTCTCTTAGATTTAAAAATGAAAACCTGGCAAGGCCACCCTAACACTGAAAAAATGAGATGGTGCAGCGATGACATGCATGGACTCTGGCTTGCACACTTTGTGGTCAGCCCTGATTCTGCCACTTACAACTGTGTGACAAAGCCATTTCCTTAACTTCTCTCTGCTTCAGTTTTTTCACCCTAATGCCTAGAAAGATCGTGTTAGGTACTACTTTTTATAGTCAGGGCAAAAAAATATAGCTGCCCATACAACAGCAAGATGCCTTTCACCTATAGGAAAAGTGTGGTCCCTGGTGCATGTAGCGTGCCAGATTGCGAGAGGGATGTCCGACTGACGGTTTAGGCCCGACATCCCCCCAAGGGGTCCCAGATTGCAAGAAGATGCAGGCCAAGCTGAGGAACCCCACAACCCCTCCCACACATTTTGTGCCCAGGGCCTCTAGTTGATTCTATATGACGCGCAGAAGATGAATTAAATTAAAATTTCCTTAGTGTAATTCTGATAAATTGATAGAACACATATTCAAAATATACTGGTTTCCTAATATTCTAATACGTTTAAACATCTATGTTTATACAAAGAAATCAAAATCACTAAGACATGACTATTTTCTAAAGAATATATTTTTCTTTTTATTGATTTCAGAGAGGAAGGGAGAGGGAGAGAGAGATAGAAACATCAGTGATGAGAGAGAATCATCGATCAGCTGCCTCCCACACGATTCCCCCTGGGGACTGAGCCCACAACTGGGGCATGTGCCCTTGACCAGGAATCAAACCTGTGGCCCTTTAATGGACAGGCCAATGCTCTAATCACTTAGCAACATGGCCACCGCCCCATTAAAACTGTCCAGCTGCTTGGCTGGTGTGGCTCAGTGGTTGAGCATTTACATTTCTGGTTCGATTCCCAGTCAGGGCACATGTCCAGGTTTTGGGCTCAAGCCCCAGTAGGGTGTGTGCAGGAGGCAGTCTATGGATGTTGATATTTCTGTCTCTTCCTCTACCTTCCTCTGTCTCAAAAAAAAAAAAAAAATCAATAAAAACATATTTAAAAAACACAACAAAGAGAAAAAATAAAAATAAAAAACAGCCCTGCTCAGTTGAAGAAGCACAACATTCAGGGTGGGGCAAAAGCAGGGTTCCAGTTGTGAGTACGTGACACAGAGTTTATTCCTGGATTGTTATCCATTCATTATTGCGGTTAAACTCCTTTTGCCCTCCCCTGTAGTTCTTTCATTTCCCCCGGAATATCTGGGGCTACCTGTTTATCTACACAGCTTCGATTCTCTTGTGACAATAAATACGAGGCAGCAATTTAGAACTCGGTCTACAGCAAACAAGAATGATTTATAACAACACTGAATAATGTATGCATTTCTTGGATGTCTTTGCACAGCAGTAATAAAGGAGCATTATTATGGAATAACACCTTCGAAGCTTGTGAAAGAAACCCCAGTCTAACAGAATTAGGAAGAAGTATCAGCTATAAATGAGTCAGTTCCGCGAACAGAAGGGGCGGCTCTGCACCCTGGGGGTTGATTCCTGCCTGTCTCTCTTCTGTTGTGAAATGCTGACTAATACACCCTTTCGATCAGATCAAGTAGATCCGAAGATTTGTTTTTCCCCTTCTTCAGTTTAAGGTGAAGCTGAGGTTCGGACAACAAATGGGTCTGCCAAACCCCAAGAGCATTTGCAGCCACGGGATTTAGGAGATACTTTTTAACTTTATTTTTTTCTGTAGCACTTTTCTCTCTCTGGGAAACAGAATGTCCCCTGGCTTTGTCTTTGGAAAAAGATATAGTTGTGGGTCATTCAATACAGAAAATCAAGTTCATTGGTATGCTCATATTAATACTTAATAACCGTGTAATGGTTTCAACTTATTTGAATGTGTCCTCATACTTTAACATGACTAGTTAATAGTGTGTTTAATCTTAAAACGTCATTCTACATGGAGTAGCCAGATTATGATGATCTCTGAATGCATAATAATCTGACCATTCAGTGTATGTATGTGTGTGTGTGTGTGTGTGTGTATATATATATATATATATATATATATACACACACACACATATATATATATATATATATATACATATATATATATATATATATATAGAGAGAGAGAGAGAGAGAGAGAGAGAGGGAGAGGCCCGGTGCATGAATTTGTGCATGGGTAGGGTTCAGAGAGCCTGGCCAGGGGGAGGAGACATGGGTGGTTGGCCGGCCTGCCTGCTGGTCGAACTCCTGGTCGAGGGGACAATTTGCATATTAGCCTTTTATTATATAGGATAGACACTGAGTGGCCAGATCATTATGTGTTCAGAGATCATCATCGTCTGGCCACTCAGTGTAATATTTCATTCAAGGCTTCACCACAGGCCGCAGATTTCCAGATCATGTTCAGAGTTAACAGGATGGATGTGACCGTCCCAGACACCTTCCATTTCTCTACATCTTCTGAAGGACTCTGAAGTGCTATTGGTTCTTCACTGCCTCTGTCTGTAGCCTGTCTGCAAAGTTCACAACAAGAAGAACTTCCTGGCTTTCTAGTAGCCTCCTTTCCTCTGTTTGCAAATAGAGCTGTGCTCCTGGTTTCGTCTCTCCCTCTCTCCAACCACCTGGAGCAGAACTTAGAAATACTTGCTACCACTTTTTCCTCGTCAGTCTCTTCTCTAGGTGTTTTCCTGAAAGGAAAAGACTAAACCACAACAAACCTCCATAGCTGTTACAATCTCTAAAATACGAAAAACATAAAGCCAATTCCAATGACGGGGAGGGGGAAGTCAGTATTAATGTCTGATTCATGGGACGAAAGGTGATGCTATTGTAGATGTTTAACACATCTGCTTAACGATGAATTCCTTTGCCTCTAGAACAGTGACATAAGACACAATATCACGAAGAAATCTATTTGAAACCAACAAATCACAGCTGCGCCAAGCCAGGTTTCATATACACTTTGCATCAAAAGGCTTGGCTATGAAACTGTCATCCCAGAGTGCACCTCTGCTGTGCGCCTTCCTTCACACCCGGGGAGCGAGCGTTCAAAGCCGAGATGGAGCCGGCACACAGGCACGTTTCAGTCGGCACACGCTGCTGGCCCGGGGTTGGGTGCATTGCCTATTAGTGTACACGGTATCGGAATGTGTGCAGAGCAAGGGGGGGTTACAGCTGAAAGACAGCGTACCTGCACCCGCTGCTCCCGAAAACAGACGAAAACTTCCCAGGAGCAAACTAACGGTGGAAAAATCCCTTTAGCATTTCAGAAAGCACCAGCGAGGTTTCTGTGAGAAATTCCACAATGGTTTCTGGTTATTACAGTGTGAAAGTAAACAGAATAAACAGAGACAAGTTCACACACACACACACACACACACACACACACACACACACACACGATTCCTAAGTGTCACATGTAGCTGATGGACAGTAGCCTTTTCTTAGTGGCCCACCTCCTCTGTTCTGATGATGCTGGACATTGCAGCCCAGTGCAGTAGACCGGGGTGTCTTTTCCCCAAGGCTTGGTAAAAATTATTAACACAGCCGAGACGGGTGTGGCCCAGTGGACAGAGCGCCGGCCTGCAGACTGAAGGGTCCCGGGTTCGATTCCGGTCAAGGGCATGGACCTTGGCTGCCGGCACATCCCCAGTGGGGGGGTGTGCAGGAGGCAGCTGATGGATGTTTCTCTCTCATCGATGTTTCTGACTCTCTCTCCTCCCTCCCGCTCTGTGAAAAATCAATAAAAATATATTTATATTTAAAAAAATTATTAATACAGAGCCTGCATGCCGAGGGTCTGCGATCCTTTATTTTCGGTTAGCAATTTAAACCCATGGATTTCCAACTGGCTTTTTAAAAACGCCTTTTCCTTTTCTTTTCTTTTCTTTTCTTTTTTCTTTTCTTTTCTCTCAACCCTTTCCTGCCTTCCGCTCGGCCCCACGTTTTAATAAAAAAAAAAAAAGAAAAATAAATAAATAAGCAAGTGACTGAAAAGATGCCAGATGCCACGAGGCCAACAAGCAGGTGGGCCGAACCTTCTGCGCCGATCCAAACTGGCACGGCGTCAAGCCTGGCGGGTCTAACCTTTAATTCACTGCTTCCCTGGCACCAGCCCCGGCGCCATCTGCTCGGCCCGCGGAGCCGCGCCAGCCGCGCAGACTGTCTCCTCCATGTGCGGGGCCCCGTCGGGCGCAGCCCGTTCCCCGCGCCCATATGGTGGCATCTGCGAGGCCCACCATCAGCACCGCAGTAAAGAACGGGAGGAGCGGGGGGCCGGGAGCGCAGCTTTCCTCCCCGCTTCTCCTCTCCGCGCCTGGGGCACCCGAGACGCTGCACCAGGCCTGGCGCCAGCCCCCAAGCCAGGAACTCTGGGCGGAAGCCTCGTGAACTTGACACCTGGGAAGGGCGCCCCCCGCCCCCGGAAGGAGTCCAGGTCAGAACCGGAAGTCCCTCTCCATCCATGCACCCACACTGCGGAGGCCTGTCTCTTAAGAGTTCTTTCCTATTTCCATGAAGACTTCACATAACGGCCGGAACCGGTCTGGCTCAGTGGATGGAGCATCTGTCTACCTGCCGGACTGAAGGGTCCCGGGTTCGATTCCGGTCAAGGGCATGGACCTTGGCTGCGGGCACATCCCCGGAGGGAGGTGTGCAGGAGGCAGCTGATCCATGTTTCTCTCTCATCCATGTTTCTGACTTTCTATTCCTCTCCCTTCCTCTCTGTAAAAAAAAAATCAATAAAATATATTTTAAAAATAAGACGTCACATAATAAGATTTTAATAGATGGGGCGGGGGGGGGGGAGGGGAGGCGAGGAGAGGAGACAGAACTCGCTTTTCCAGAAGATAAATGAAGGTGAGAACACATCCCCATCCAGCATGCCTGGGAGGTGCTGCGCATTCTTCAACTACGTTTTTTTTTTGTTTTTTTTTAAATGAAGGATGACCTTTAATCTGCGCACTCGCTTCCCATTAGTGGGGGAGCCCCGGTGAGATGATTGGGGGGAAATGCACACACACAGACATGCCCAGTGGCCCATCCATTGGGGGCGGGGGAGAGACAGGGCGGCATCAGGTTTGGGTGAATGACCTGGGCATCCGGAGTTCCCAAGGGACACAGGGAGGAGCCTCGCCTTCCAGGGGACTTGGAAAGCAATCCCTCAGCAGCACTCAGACAAAAAAAATAAATAAATAAAGTTGTTAGGATGCTTTTTTATCATCTATTTATTCCTCATACCAAAACTTCTGTGAAAGGAAGGATTTTGCTCAGCTCACCATCCTAAACCTACCTCCCAGCCACCTATCCCAACACATAGTAGTGACTCAATAAGCATGTAATAAATGCATTGATAAACACAGAAAACATTGCTCTTCATCTTAGAGAAAGTTATACATATATTTCAGAATGCATGAGCTATACCAACATTAGTAAAGATAACTGAATTACTATTACTGTCAATAAGCAATCATATACCAACAGCACTACTTACTGGACACTGACTTTCTATTACATGCTGTGCTAATCATTCCGCATCCTGCGTCTTTTTTTATAACTTAGCAACCCTCCTGGTTATTAATTTGGTCTCCATTGTACAGATGGGAAAACCGGTCTGTGGTCTGGAAAGCTTAGCTAGTAAGCATCAAAAACAAGAGTCAAATTCAGTTCTAGCTGACTCTGGAGTCTAAGGTTTTAATCGGAACATTCAGTGGCCTCTCCTCTATCAAAATATTTGGTAAATTCAGCCTAAATCAAATAAAAAAGTGTCAGATAAAAAGGTTCATGTTTCTACCATATGTTAAGTATTATTTTGAAAATTCCCTGTCTGTTAAATTCATTATTATTTCAATGGGTTGGGACAGGTATGTGTTTAACCTCTTATTTGTTTAAAAGACTTCCATATACTATTACATATGAAAGATATGCATTTCACTAAGAATCATAAAATTCTCAAGTATAAAAAAAATGTAATTCTCACCCTGTTAACACTTATCTCTGATGGTTACGTTTCTACATAAACGGGAACTTGTGATTGCTGTATTAGTGATCTCAATACCATCTGGCAAAATAAAGACCTTCAAATACCAGGCAGAATCGTTTAGGGAAAGGATTATGATAATTTCAGTGCAATATTTATCACACATATATTTGAGAATTTTAATTCACCTGGTAAACATTAACAATCAACACTAGGAACAGAATACATCCCTAAGCATAAAATTACTTTAAAACATTAATTATCACTGATTTTAGCTGTCACTGTATAGAGGGAAATAGTTTAAGTAGCATTGTCTCACCAAAAGAAATATGTTCCATAAAATCATAGTGCAAATCCACACCTATCTAGATTCTGCCTTTAACCTCTAAAGGATCTCTTTTGGAACTTTATGGTTTTCTTTACTTTGTTAACTCAATTCTTACCCTTAATTTCTACACTTCTCCAGTACACACACAAAACACACACACACACACACACACACACACACACACACACACACACACACTTTATCCTAGCAACTGAAGGAAGCAAGAGAGGGAGGGAGGAACGGAGGGAGAGAGGGAAGGAGGGAGGGAGGAAGGAAGGAAGTCAAGAAGGAAGGGCAGGAGGGAGGGAGGGAGGGAGAGAGGGAGGAAAAGACAACTCTCTCCCGTGATAGCAGAAAATCCAGGATGAGTTCCATCGCATGTATGTTTCTTCTCAATAATTAGTTTTGCTAATGCTTGTGCGATATTAGAACAGATGCAAAAGGTCAGAGAATGGGGAGATTTTTTAAAAGGCAAATGAAATATTAAAATGTAAAATTTAAAGAGCGGAGCACATACACGTCAAACAGGAAGGAGGTCATTTTTGTGTCCAAGCACAGACACACACATTCTAAATGCATGCTAGCGACCGTGCGGCCTTTAAGAATGTGCCTCATCTCAGGCTGTGGTCATGTTTCTGGTTCACTGCATTGCTTCAAGGATCCAATATAATAATGGATACGACACGGCATTGTTCAGTGTGGCGTGCGGCACAAATGGAAGGTGACTTCTGATAAACATCATCGTCCTTCCTTGTTGCCAGCCATAGTCCAAACACTTTTTGTCAACCGAAAAGAAATGGACAAAACTCTCCTCATCAGGAGAGTACGACTCCCCATTGCAGAGGCCTGGCAAAGGACCAATTTGCATATTTAGGTTCCACCTCATCTCACACCAGAGCTGCCAGGTGAGCTGCCTAGAGCTGCAGGAGCCAGCATCAGCACATTTGGGTGGCCATCATTGCATTTGTAGTCAGGCAGGCCTTGCAACTCGGAATCTGCTCAGAATTTAAATCTCAATGGGAAATCCTCTCCCAGGAGAAGCTTACATGTCACCCAGGTGGCAGGGCTGAAGGTATGATAAAGTGTAGAAGCCCTGTTGTCCTCTCTCAGTCCAACTCCTCACTCCAGACCTGCCCCCTTACATGCAGACCACCCCAGCTATGCACCGAGGAGTATGGATGGAGACATTAACAAGATTCTGCTCTCCTCCTTCCTCCAGCCTCGGCTGCATTATCTTTACTTTCCTTGACTTTCCAGAGCCCGCCTTTCTCAATCCTTTCAGAACTCTCCATAAACCTAGGCATCTACTATTCCAGCTCTACCCAGTTCCAGCAATAACAAGCGACCGTGGGCCCTTTAAGAACACGCCTAATCTCAGGCTGTGGTCATTTCTCAAAGTGTGGTCTGTGGGCCGCTTGCAGGGACAGCAACATTTGAGTGCTGACTAAAATTGCTTGACAGACATCCCACCCATCCTCAATGACAGTTTGCTTTCCACGTTTCTTAAGTTGCAGTCAGTTCCAGCCCCACCATGTCCGCCATGAGGCCTATGACTGCCATGCAATCAAAATTGTTCCCAAGTTCCCTATCTGGGAGAAATGAAATGAGATTTGACCCCAACACCCTTTAATCCAATGTAGGGATTGTACCCACAGTCAGCTTTCCATAGAATCTCACTCCAAGAGGAGTTATCATTTTCCCCAAAGACTCACGCTTCCAGCTATCGGCTGCCCTTCATTACTATATAACTCCCACAAATGACCAGAGCCGGAGAACTTGGGCTTCCTGCTGTCCAGGCCGTCTGTGTGTCCCTGTCAAGTTTAGACATCACCACAGATGAGTATCCCTGTTCTGGAACACAGACTCACTCTACGTGTACCCTCACACCCAGTAATCCTAAATCAAGTTCTTGCTCTGATTACTGAAATCTTCCTTTTCCCAGAGTCCTTTGGGGTACCCATTAATTTTGGAAGTGGACGATGACAGACATGGAGGTTTGTGAATTTTGACACTGCTCCCGTATAAAGCACATCTGTGAGAAAACTAAAATTCTTCACGTAAAGATCCTGGGTGTGCAACTGAGAAATACTGGATGACCTGTCATTTCATTCACCTTGACAACTTGCAGTCCCATTATGCCCAGACATCCACTTAATAAATGAGTTGATTATTCACTGCAAAATTATCGGTCATTAGATCAGAATTATTTACTTACAGATGTCATGGATTTGACAAGTTGACATGTTGGCATGTGAGAAATCAGAAACAGGCTTCTTGTAGGACAAATGCAACTTGCCGACATGTTTCTCTGCCTTGTAAAGTTTTAACATGTTTGCAATAATATCCAGGATATAAAAATAGAGAGATAACTTTAAAAAGTGGATTCATAGCTTCCCTTGAAAAAAAAATCACGAGAGCTGGCACCATAAGGCCAATGTTGCTTTTGGGCAATACCAGCATATCTCGTTTTATTGAGCTTTGCTTTATTGCACTTCCCATGTTTTGCATTTCTTATAAAGTGAAAGCAAGACCTTCCACTAGCAAAAAGAAAAAAAATACAACTCATTTTAACTTAGTGAGGTGCTTGCTTTATGGCGGTGGCATGGAACTGAACCCGCAGTACCTACAAGGCATGTTTGCAGTCAGTTGGTGATGAGTAGCTGTTACCTTTGCACCTGACTGTTGGCTAATCTGCTTTACTTATTTTGCATAACCTCATTGGCCCTTGAGGGCATTAACTGTGAGACACAATAAATTATGTATCAACCGTGAATAGTAATAAAGGTTGTATTATAACTGGCATATCTATTAACTACCGAGGACCAGTGAAAAACTTCAAGAGAATTATTCAGTAATCACCCAAGAGTAATAGTGGAGCTTTTAGAAGGTAATGTATCTGTCAACCTCAATACATACCTAGGGTTAGGAAGGGAGATAAAGAAAAATCTGAGATGTCTAACAATATGACATGAAATTCATGCAATAGAAACCATGGACTTAACTCTTGAATACCCTAATTCAGCGTTGGTTTCTCTTATTTTAGATCATGCATGTAGACAGCTTAGAAAGAGCGACAAAGTTCCTATTAATAGTCCATAAAGTTATCATATAGAACACTCTTTATATTATACCACAGAGTCTCCTGGTATTTTTAGGCAACTGCATGCAAATTTAAAAATTAATATTGCATACTGTATGCATACTACATACCTTTTATAACATTTATTCTCAATAATGCATCCTTCATTTTGTCCTTGTTATTATATTTTCTTCTTTATGATTTTTCTAAATAACTGTAGTATTCCACTATGTAGTAGCAATATTATTTATTTGGCCTAGCTTTTTCTAATTATTTTTATTATTATTCATATTATTTAATAAACATCCGTGAAGATGAGGCTTTCCCTCTACAGTCATGATTATTTTCTGACTGTAGTATATGAATGTAAATACACTATAACGAACTGGAAGTGGGGATTTCTGGTTTAAATAATAAGCATATTTTTAAGACTTTGAAGAGCTATTTTAGAAAGGCCTCTGTCTTACTCTGTTCAGGTTGCTATGACTGGATGGCTTATAAATCACAAACCTTGACTTCTCAGAGTTCCGAAGGCTGGGAAGTCCAAGATAATGGTGCCAGAAGGTATCCTCCCATAGCGGACAGGGCAAGGCCACCAATCCCATTCATGAGGTCCCCACGCTCATGACCTGATGACCTCTCAGAAGCCCCACCTCAAAACACCATCATATGGAAGATTCGGTTTCAATATATGACTTTGGTGACACACAAGCATGTAATCTATAGCAGTGTCCCCAAAATGTACCCATTTACATTCTAATCAACAGCATATGTGAGTGCATGAGAAACTATTTTCTCCAAAATGGGTATTGTCATTTTTACCATTCGGATCTCAGGCCCAAAGGGGAAAAAAAGACATAGGGCAATAAAAAAGAAACTAAAAGTGGGGTAGCAGGGCATCTTAGTGCCATGGAAGAAAGAAGAAACAGATTTATATAATCCTCAAAAAGTTCTGAAATTATCCCTGGTATTACAGTACAAGAATGGAAACTCAAAATAATAACTATCAGTAAAGATTTATGCTTCATTAACTATGTTTTAAAAGACATAGAGTGTTGGTTGATAAGGTAAATTGCTACACTTTGGAAAATAACCTGATGGAATATACCTGGTGCCTTAAAATGTTATTATACCCTTTGACTAGGTAATTTCACTTCTGGGATTCTATTTTAGTGAGAAATACTTACATAGAAAAGGGCCGTGGGTAAGTCTGTATTCACCAATACATTATTTAAAATAGCAATAAAAACAAAATAAAACATCAAAACTAAATATCAAATGAGAGTAGAATACTTGTATATCTACTTTTTTCTACTTTTAAGTTGTGATTAATAGCCATTACAGTAGCATTATAATTTATAATAATTTAAAACAAAAATAGTTTATACAAAGTTTTGAAAACAATATAGTCACCATGATGTCAAGTAAATTACATATATTCAAAGAAATAGAACAAAAATAAATGTGTAAAAATACATGAAGTATTAATAATTATTTATTACCTTGAGCATTAGAACTAAAAATGATGGTCTTTCATTTTTCCTGTTACAAATTTTCCATAATGATCATATGTTATTTTCATGATGAATAGAGCCAATAAACATCTTTTTAAAAAGGCATTTTCTTCAAGATAGTCTAGGTAAGGCTCCTAGCTATTTTTAAAAGTTTGTTTCTAAATAGTTAAGTTAGTAAACATGTTTTTTTCTCTTTTACTAGTAGGTATTAAGTTCCAATTATCTGAGGAAATTCTCATCAAAGTTTAAATGTTATTCACAAGTATTAATGGGTAAGTTGGATTTACCACCTATATAATATCTCCAGCTCTTACCTCCATTACTATTAAGTTAGAAAGTGATAGTATCCTATATAATAAAAGCCTAATATGCTAAGTGTCCAGTCATCTGATCGTCCATTTAAGCAATCAAAGTGTAATATGCTAATGATATCCTAAGGCCACTCAACCACTCACTATGATGTGCAGTGACCACCAAAAGGCAGACACTCCAACCGGTAGATTAGCTTGCTGCTGGAGTCTGGCCAATTGGGACTGAGCAAGATGGGCCAGACATGCCCTAGAGCCTTCCCATGGTCCCTCTCCACCTGGCCAAACTCCTGCATCCCTCTCTGGCCTGATCATACTGCACCAGTGGGGTCCTTCGGCCTAGCCTGCACTCCCTCGCAATCCAGGACCCTTCAGGGGATGTCAGAGAGCTGGTTTTGGCCCAATCCCACTCAATGCAGGAGCTGCCCGCTGCTAGTCAGTGCTCAGTCAGAAGCCAGGCTCTGAGCTAGCAAGGGCAGCACCTATGGTGGGAGCCTCTCCTGCCTTGGCGGCAGCACAAAAAATGCCTGACTGTCAGTTTAGGCCTGCTCCCCACAGTTGGACATTGTCTGGATTATGAGAGAGCACAGACTAGACTGAGGAACCCCCCTCCAAGTGCACAAATTTTGAGCACTGAGCCTCTAGTTAATAACAAGTATGACAATGTGTTTTGAGAATTCATATATGTATCAGTTATCCACTGCCACAATAATGCTGCATTATAAATGACCCCACCAACTTAAAAGCAAACAACAATAAATATTTATGAAGCCCATGAGCCTATGGGGCAGAAATTTTGGCTGGGCTTGTCTGGGAAGTTTAGGTATTGAATGAGCTGGCTTCCTCACATATCTACTGGTGAGCTGTCACTCAGTCTTGGCTGGATGAAATGTATCTACATGGCTGCTCCCCATGTGTCTCTCCTCCTTCAGAAAACTATCTAGTGATGTAGTCAGGTTCTCAAGGTGATGGCCGAAGGCAGGGTATCAGGTGGAAGTGCTCAAGTTCTTTTTTCTAGATCCTTCTTAGATGACATGCCATTGGCCAAACCAAGTCACGTGGCCAAGCCCAGGACAGAGAGAGGAGCTACAACAGCCAAACAGTAGTAGAGGTGCTCCACAGAGGTGTTACTGATGTGGCTATCGATGTAATCAATGTGCCACTGTGTAGAGAATATTTCTAGGTTTTGCTATTTTTTGGAAGTGATTCCAGTTCTTGAGCTGGCATTGCTGTCACAAACCTGATGTTTAAAAATATACTTGAGAATTCATTAAATGTGGAAAGACTGCAAGTCTGACTCTTCTTCATATCCCTACAAACAAACAAAAAACACTATTGTATCCCTGTGTGTGTGTGTGTGTGCATGCGCGCGCGCGTGTGTGTGGAAGGGGAAGAACATATGTAAGAAGCATGTACTAAGATGCAGCTGGACAAATCTGCTACAGCTGGAGAATATTTATTTTGACCTTGACTGGCATGTATTCATTTCTGAACCAACTATGGAAAAGAGCGTCTGATATTTTATAACTAGGGGCCCGGTGCACAAAATTTGAGCACTGGGGGTGGGTGATCCCTCAGCCCAACCTGCCCCCTCACACATACTGGGAGCCCTCAGGGGATGTCCTACTAACCACTCATCCCTGTGTACCCAAGGCCTCAGTAGAGGCTTTAGGCCTTCGGCACCCAGCCGTCAGCCAATGGGGCTGATGTCTGGCTTGGTCCCAGCCACATACCCCCATCCCCACCCTGGCCCAGGTCTTTGCCCCAGGCAATGTGAGCCCAGATAGCACGGGCCATGGCCCTGCCCCCACGACCCTGGACACCTTGGCCCCGCCCCCCCGTGGCCTAGGCCGCCTCAGCCCCGCCCCCTGAAGCCCCGGCCACCTTGGCCCCACCCACTGCACTGGCTGCCTCGGCCCCGCCCCCATGGCCCAGGCCGTCTCGGCCATGCCCTCTGCTCCCGATTGGCTAGTGGGCATGACTGTTGGCGTGGCTTGTGAGTGTAGCAAAGGTACTGTTAATTTGCATATTACTCTTTTATTAGATAGGATGTCTTACTACAGTTTACTTTTGAGTCTGTATTTTATCATCAACACTTAGTTAATTTCACACAAAACTAATTCCATGAGAGCATCTGATGGATATAAATGCTCACCGAGGAACCAAATACAGGATTTTATTTATTGATATTTAAATTGTGTGCTTACAACAAATTAATAGAATTTTCTGTGCCAGAAATAGATTATGTATACATTTCAATTTCTCCCCACCACCAGACTAGTTTTTTGTTATGAGCAACAACAACAACAAAATCAGCTCTTCTATTCACAATATTATGCCTTGTCTGGGGTCTTGCTAACGCAGTAAGTTTGAAGAGAGTGTTAAATGACAAAACTCGGAAAATGAAAAGTAGAAGGCCCCTAGTGGTGGGAGGGGACACATCTATTCTCCGTCTTCAATTACCCATTGAGGGAGTAAAATAACACTCTTTGAAAATTAGGTAACACATGTTAAAACACGTTGTTTCATCCTCAAAGTGAAGATATTATTTAAGGCATTTTGAAATTTAACATGTGATTGAGACCCAATGGGTGTGTAATGACACTGTAAAAGATGTTTTCTGGGTATTTATTCAAAGAAACCCAAATCACTAAATCAGAAAGACATAAATATCCATATGATCATTGCAACATCATAGCTAAGATACGGAAGCAACCGAAGTGGACGAGTGGATAAAAAAGAAGTGGTGCATACACACAATGGAACAACCCAGTTTAAAAAACAAACAAAACAAAACAAAACAAAAACAAGGAATCTTGTCATTTGCTACCCACGTGGCTGGATCTAGAGGGTGTTGCACTGAGTGAAATAAGTCAGAGAAAAACAAATGACAGACGACTTTACTTGTATGCAGAATCTGAAAATCAGTAAACGAAGAAGCAGAGCAGAAACAGACACATACAAAGAACATCTGTGCCTCTGTCAAATGGAAGGAGGGTTGGGGGATGAGAGAAAAAGGTGAAGGCACTCAAAAGCACAAATTGGTGGTTACAGAACAGTCGGGTAAAGGCTGTTGGGGATGTCCAGAACAGCACAGGGAACGTGGTCAGTCACATCATAATAACTATGCATGGTTTCAGAGGAGCACTGTGTTTCCCGGGGTGATCACTTCGTAAGCTCTACAATGTCTAATCACTGTGCTGTACCCCTGAAACGAATATAATATCATATGGTGGCGGCCGTTGAAGAATTTAAAAAAAATATTCAAATAAGTAAATCTCTGATCTACAACCAGCTTTTAAAAATTCATATGGAAAAGCAGTACCAGCCCGGCTACCTGATAGCTGCCGAGAAGCCAGGTGCTTTGTGGGGACCCCTTTCAGAGCTCAGCATCTGGGTTTCTACTGTTGTTCCGGAGGGAGGAAGAGGTGCCGAGATCTACCACAGTGTGTGGTGCTAGGTAACTGGCCCCTTCAGGATAATCGTATGGAAATGTTTTCTCTTCAACAGGAGACTTCAAAATGGCAACAGAAACACAAAGGTAACAAAATACTGTGTGCACTCAAATGTCTTTTCGGCATTATTTTTAATTTATGTTAAGACTGTATTAGCTTCAGAGTGTTTAATCTGTGTCCCCAAGAGAGGATTAGCGGAGGACATTCTTGGAGATAAACTAAAAGAACTATTTGGGGCTGGCACTGTTAAATTTTTCCTATTGCGCAGGTGTTCATCGTGTTTGTACAGTTGCCTGATTGGTTTCCATCCAAGTGAATCCACAGAGAATAAGGTTTAGCGTTTCAGGATCGAGGGGTGCAGGGCCTAACCCAGGGTGCAATGCAAACCTGTCACTAGCCACTTTGATGCTGGTTTCTGAAGAGTTTCATGTTCTAACTCTGAGAATATGAACAAGCCTTCATGTCCTTATTAAATATTTCTAGCTGATTTTGTGTGTGTGTGTGTGCAAAATCCCATTCTTTTTTCCACATCCTATCTAATAAAATGACTTGCCCCCATGTGGACACAAGATGGCCAGCAGGGGAGAGCAGTTGGGAGGGACCAGGCCTGCAAGGGAGGGCGGTTGGGGGCGATCAAGCCTGCAGGGGAGGGGAGTTAGGGGTGACCAGGCCAGCAGAGGAGGGAAGTTGGGGGCAACCGGGCCTGCAGGGAAGGGCAGTTGGGGGGGGACCCAGGCCTGCAGAGGAGAGTAGTTGAGGGGGGGACCAGGCCTGCAGGTGAGGCAATTAGGGGTGACAAGGCCTGCAAGGGAGGGCAGTTAGGAGCAAATAGGCTGACAGGGGAGGAGCTAGGTATCAATCAGGTGGGCAAGGGAATGATTATGGGGTGACCAGGCTGGCAGGCAGAAGCGGTTAGGGGCAATCAGGAAGACAGCCACCTGAACAGTTGGGAGCCAGCAATCCTGGATTGTAAGTCCAGGATCAGGCCTAAACAGGCAGTCAGACATCCCTCGAAGGATCCAAGATTGGAGAGGGTGCAGGCTCGGCTAAGGGACACACCACCACCATGCATGAATTTTGTGCACCAGGCCTCCAGTCTTTTATAATCAACTCTGCATTCATAACATCATCAGTATTACAAAGTAAGAATATACATATATTGCTACGGACAAATGATAAACGATACCAAGAAGTTTGTTATTTTTACACTAGAGGCCCAGTGCACAAAATTCGTGATGGGGGGGTGCGGGGGATGTTCCTTAACCAGCCTGTGCCCTCTCCAATCTGGGACCCTCGAGGGATGTCCGACTGCCCGTTTAGGCCCCATCCCAGTAAGATCGGGCCTAAATGGGCAGTCAGATATCCTTCTCACAATCCAGGACTGCTGGCTCCAAACTGCTCACCTGCCTGCCTCCCTGATTGCCCCTAACTGCTTCTGCCTGCCAGCCTAATCACCCCCTAACCACTACCCTGCCAGCCTAATTGATGTCTAACTGCTCCCCTGCCAGCCTGTTTGCCCCCAACTTCCCTCCTCTGCAGGCCTGGTCACCCCTGACTGCCCTCCCCTGCAGGCTTGATTGCCCACAACTGCCCTCCCTTGCAGGCCTGGTCCCTCCCACTGCCCTCCCCTGCTGGCCATCTTGTGGTGGCCATTTTGTGTCCAAATGGGGGCAGGATCTTTGACCACATGGGGGCAGCCCTCTTGTGTGTTGAAGTGATGGTCAATCTGGGAATTACTCTTTTATTAGATAGGATAGAGGCCTGGCACATGGGTGGGGACCAGCTGGTTTGCCCTGAAGAGTGTCCTGGATCAGGGTGGGGGTTCCCTTGGTGTGAGGGGTGGCCTAGGCGAGGGGCCTGTGGAGGTTTGAGGCCGGCCACGCCCCCCCAACCGCGGCCCTGGTATGTGGGATTAATCTATGTCTACAATTGAAACTTTGTAACCTGGAGGGGAGCCAAGCCTTCTGCTTGCTCTGTGGCAGCAGCCATTTCAGTTTGAAACTTTGTAGCCTAGAGTGGAGGCCTAGGCTGACAATGGCAGGCAGAAAGCTTAGCTTCCTCTGTTGCCAGGGAAACCCAAGCCTCTGTTCTCTCCAGCTCAGTGGCTGCCACCATTTCTGTATCTTTTATAATTGAAACTTCATAGCACTGAGTGGAGGCCTAGGCCAGCAACGTTAGGTGGAAAGCTTGGCTTCTTCTGTTGCCAGGAAAACCTAAGCCTTCCTCCTGCTCTCAGTGATGGCGGCCATCTTGGTTAGGGTTTATTTGCATAATCTGCTCCTGATTTGCTGGTGGGCGTGGCTGTGGGCGTGGCTTGTGGGCATAGCGAAGGCACAGTCAAATTTGCATATTACTCTTTTATTAGCTAGGATGTGTTTTACAAGAGTGCTGACCAAAGGATCATCCTCTCTCTTCCGCCCACAAGGTTTTGTGGAGTGTCTGAAATCTCCCAGGCGCTGTGCTTGCTGCAGAAGATATAAGACTAATCAGAACGGAAATGGTCCCTGCCTTTACAAAGTTTATAGTGGAGGGGGAGACAGAAAATAACTGGCTAGCAGGTTAGAAGTTGCAACCATAAAATCAATGTCAACTAAAGTCTACATTCCACAAGATGTTTGAGGCCACTGGCTGAATGAATAAATAATTTAGCCAAAGACCCCTCACCCTCGAAACCCTTCGTTCACGGTGGAAGCCATGGAGCTGGGGTTTGGGGGAAGATTTGTTGGAAATATCCCATTGGAAGCAGTGGTGCCACGCGTTCCCCAGACAAACACTATGTGGTGTCACTTCTACGCGGCAGCTAATGAACGAAACCAGCGGATGAACAAAACAGAACCAGAGGCATGGACACGTGGAACAGAGAGGATGAGCCCAGCAAAACAAAAGCTGCGGTGCATTTACACAAGGGAATACGGCTTGGCCGTAAAAAGAAGGAAATCTCACCCTTTGGGAGAGCATCCCTGACCAGAGTACATTATACTAAGGGACATAAGTCAGTCCGAGAAAGTCAAGTATGATATGATTTCACTCATACGTGGGATCTAATGAACAAGTGAAAAACAGACAGGCTCATAGATAGAGAGCAGGCTGACTACTTTTTTTGGGGGGGGGGGTTGCAGGGCAGTTGGGAGTTGGGGGTTTGAGGGATTGAGGGGGAAAACCAAAGAGAGAAAACGCATGAACACTGGCAGGTGTCTGGTGATTGCTGGGGGAGGGATGGCTGGGTGAAATGAAGGGGGAGGGGAGAGTGGGGTAAATGATGACGGGCTGAGACTTAACTTGGGGCAGTTAACACACCGTACGATGTACAGATGACGTGTTGCAGAACTGTGCATCTGAACCCTGTCTAGTTGTGTTAACCAGAGCCACCCCAATCAATTCAATTAAAGGGGAAAAGTAAAATACACATGTATCTTATTTACTTTAATATGAGGTTAAAGTGAGAAAACATATTAAAGCATAATAATACAATAAAATTTCTAAGTTTGTTATACTCGGACACCCTTAATACTATGAATTACTTACTTTAGTTTTATAATACAGAAAAGTTACATCCATTTTTAACTTTTGTTTAAAGAATCTAAATTACAGGGAAATATTTGCTTACTTCTGTTAATTGAATGGAAAAAAATGAAACTAGGCTTAATAAAAATTAAAATAAAAGGGAACAAAAAATGATCTACCAAAACATTATTTATTAGCAATAGGTTTAGTCTTTGTATTATATAAATTATGTACATACATACATACATACATACAATAAAGAGCCTTTGGCTTCTCTCCAGAAACCTTTGGCACACCTATAAATTTATTTTATTTTACTTTTTTTCACACCTGTAAATTTAAACAAATCTTTCAATGCTCTTTTTTTCCTGATAAGTTCTTTTACTATAAATTAAATACTTAATTTAACAAACAAGTAATATTTTCTATAATTGTTTTATTTCTTTCAAGAGTGTGTGTATGCCTGGATTCATTGCAGGCAATGTTCATATGTGGGGCGATATGCTTTTGTTAATGTGTAATTCTGTATGATTAAAGCAACAGCTGCCACTCACTCAGCACCTCCTATACCTGATGCTGAGCTAAACACATTACATGCATTATCTCAATGCATCCTCACAAGGCGCCTATGAACTGGAGATAATAATTAATCACCATTTTACAGATGAGGAGCAGTAGCTCCGAAAAATTAAGAAACCTAACAAAAGTCTGGAGCAGCATTTTAATCTGCTTCTTTGTGACTTTAAAGCTTGTATTTTAAAATGCCAGAGTACACTAGTGCTTGCTTCTCTTAACTTGATACATGTCATGTGTACCTAACTAATGTCAAACTAAAACGGGTGAGACCAGATGTGCCAGATGACAGGGAGAGAAACAGTCCACAGCTTTACTGCGGCTCTTCCCAGACCCTGGATCTGTCTGGCTTAATGGCACTAAGCAACATAAATACTGAAATTACCTAGATACAAATACCTGCCTGTCACCAGCCTTCAAGTACAAATAATACCTAATTGCATTGTACTTTAAACTTGACTCATAAAGACCCCATTTCCCAAAATGTCAAATTAATTATGCATTTTTCTTCCCTCTATAAAAACCCTGCTAAAGGAACAGTAAATGTGTTTTTAAACGCTACTAACTTAGAAGGACAACAAGACAGGAGGACATGCAACAGAAGTGGATGCTTTAATGGAATATGAAAAAATAATGACTTTAAAATTTACAAACTATGTCCTGGCTGGTGTTGTTCAGTGGTTAGAGCATCAGACTGCCCACTGAAGGGTCTTAGGTTTGATTCCCAGTCAAGGGCAGGTACCTGGATTGCAGGTTCGATCCCCAGCCCCCATCAGGGTGTGTGCAGGAGGCAACCATCATTGTGTCTCTCTGACATAGATGTGTTTGTTTTTTTCTCTCTCTCTCTTTCCCCCACCCTCCCTTCCACCCTCTCTAAAAATCAATGGGAAAAATATCCTCGGGTAAGGATTAACAACAACAACAAATGACAAAATCTGAAAGTTGCCGCATCATACAAAAATTGTCTTTGAAAAAAATAAATTTCCTCCGCTATCGAACAAAGACAAGGATAAGAAAAGTATAAGAGAAATAGGTAATGACATTTTTTTCAATATCTTTCTAATAATGATTCTAGAATGAGAACAAAGAAGATAAATGTGAGAGAACTGCACACCTAAAGTGAAAGACACAGTTTTAGGCTGAAGGACACTACCCCCGGATGAAAAATCCTCATTGAGTATTTAATAAAGTGATAAAAAAAAAAGATGAGCCACCACCCCACTCCCCCCTCCCCAAAACCCCCACACTGTCTTGAAATTTCAGAATGCCAGGAACGAAAAGAAAAGCTCCCGAAGAACAGAAAGAAGTCTTCCAGCATCGAGCAGACTGTGGGATCTCAGAGGGAAAGTGGGGTGGGCGGGGGGAGGTGGGAACAGATCAACCAAAGAACTTGTGTGCATATAGGCATCACTCAGAGACACGGACAATGGGGGGAGACAGGGGGAGGCTAAAAGGGGTCGATGGGGGAAACAGGGGACATATGTAATACTTTCAACATAATAGAGATTTAAAAAAAAAAAGAAGAAGAAGAAGAAGAAGAAGTAAGTGTTCTAAGTAGAACAGGAACCAAAATAGCATCAAGTCCTCAACAGCAATATGGGTCCTAGAAGACAATGCAGCCATGTCACCGACCTTCTAAGAGGAAAGTTAATTTCATCCACAGTATCACTCAAGTGTGTAGGGCAAGTGAAGATACTTACAAGCATGCATAGTATATTGTATTAGGAATTCTCTTAGGGCAGAAGTCCGCAAACTCATTAGCCAACAGAGCCAAATCTCAATAGTACAATGACTGAAATTTCTTTTGAGAGCCAAATTTTTAAAACTTAAACTTCTTCTAACGCCACTTCTTCAAAATAGACTCGTCCAGGCCGTGGTATTTTGTGGAAGAGCCACACTCAAGGGCCCAAAGAGCCGCATGTGGCTCGAGAGACGCAGTTTGCCGACCACGGTCTTTAACCCCAGGCTAAAAATAAGATAGCTTGCATATATAATTGAGTATTCTTCCTTATTCTTCTAACAGACTCAGTGGCTAACAGTGCTAATAGGCATAACTCTGCAGTCATACAGGAAACAGAGCTTAGAAGTCCCTGCCATCATAAACAAGTACCTCCCCGCTTACCACGGCTTCCCTCTCCCAAATACACAGACTGGAGAAAAACTGGGAGGACCATACTCGGCAGATTTATACCAGCAAGGCCTGAAAGTGGCACGCATCAGTTCTCCTATTCCACTAGTCATAATTCAATTTCACCGGACCAGGGAAATCGCATCCACACCTATGCCTAGAAAGAAGAAGAAGTAGACTTTGGTGAACAGCTACCAGTCTTTGTCCTACAAAGACTCCGAAACATCCTTCCAATGCTCACTTTTCAAGAACAGGAATGAGAGAGCAAACCAGAAAAGAGGAGGCCCTGAGGGATAAGACAAAGGAGAGGTGGGGCAGAGGAATAAAGTCAGGCTCCAGAAGCAGAGAGTGAGCAGGCCCGATTGCAGCGGAAGGAATATGCGGTTCTTCAGTCAACCATGTATGACATACAACCATGTATGTATGAGTTCTGCCCACAAACTTGGTGAAGATGGGTGTGTGGTTGGTTGCCAATGCTCAAAATACGTTTCCCCCATTCAGACAAATCTCAAACCAGGCAGCTTGCCTTGTTCACCCTTCGGGTTTTGGAACTCTTCCAGGGTCATTCCAGGTCATCGTTCTTGCTCTCCATCCTCATCTGTGCTATGCTAGCTGGGGATTCACCCTTCCTTCTGTCCACCCCCCTACATTCCTTCAAAGAAGCTGTAAGAACTAGACTTGTTTGGCAACACATTCAGTGTATGGGCTCTGCTGACCACAATGGGCTTCTAATTTAATTAACTTTTTACAGGGCCTCAGAGAATTCTTTACTTCTCAGAGATCCCTGATATACTCTCAGGAGTGGAAACACCATTTTCAGCGGACGAGTCATTTCAGGCCTAAGAAAATGTAACTGGTACTGCTCTGATTTTATCCTTTTTAAAAAATATATATATTTTATTGATTTTTTTTTTTACAGAGAGGAAGGGAGAGGGATAGAGAGCTAGAAACATCGATCAGCTGCTTCCTGCACACCCCCTACTAGGGATGTGCCTACAACCAAGGTACATGCCCTTGACCAGAATAGAACCTGGGACCTTTCAGTCCGCAGGCTGATGCTCTATGCACTGAGCCCAACTGGTTTCAGCTTGATTTTATCCTTTTGACTCCTTCTGGCTATTGAACTGTGTGGACATATATAAATGAAGATGCCATTAATGGTGACTTGTTCACTACTTCCAGTTTCATAAACCTTGCCAAAAGAAAACAAAAATATGAACATGACCACATCAGTCCATAGTTCATATTTCTAAGTAAACAGTGAGATTCTTTTTTTGCAAAAAAAAAAATCAAATTACAAAATAAAAAGAAATAAAAATAAACAATAAATAAAAATTAAAAAGCATTTATTATACAGCAAAGACTAATTAAATTTTTCCAAAATAATTTCTTCCCAACCCTAAATAGCTCAAACCTATGTGCTCTCCTACATATATCCTGTAAACTATCCAGGAAACTAGTTCTTCAACATCTGCTGAACTAGTAGAGTTCACAGTAAAGCTCATGGACACCCTCAAATATTTGTCCATCTCCTTCCTATGCACGAGGACAAAGGGACCCGCCACACGAATTGTCTTGCACTTGTTGGTCACGTCTAAACAAAGGTTGCTTGCAGGTTTCCACTCTAGTTCCTTGTAAATAGTTCTAGATTGCAAAATCGTCATCATCTGTCACTTAAAATGCCATCTTTTATTTAGGCACCAGTGGGATGGTAAATGCTAGTAAGGGTTACAGTTAACAGATAAATTTTTTTTCCAAAGGTGCTTTTAAGAATGCTTAAGTTAATTAAGAAGTGATTTTGCCTTCCCCCAAACAGGAGGATGGGTGAAGCGACCTGCAGGGCATCCGTTACTGTAAGGTGTTTGTAACTTACAACTTTGACACACTGTGATTCTGCCTCCAATGTGCAGTTTCTATAGCAACTATCATATCATCTGATCCTCCAACTATTTTTAGGATGCCAATACATTTCTTAAGGAAATACATGGGATCTCAAGATAAATCTATTTTCTAAATCCATTCTATTCCCAGTGACACCGGCAAGAGTCTATTTCTGACAAAAATAAAATGCTAGAACAAGCATATTATTAAGCATTATATGTATTCATTTTAGAGGTCATTGAAATTAAAATTCAAACTTATTTCGATTACATGTCGGGGAGAAACAAACTTTCCTCTACACACACCCAAGGTTCTTCTGGTTGGTCAAATAATCAAATAGATACGAGTCAGATCAGTAAGAGAAAATAACTAAATGTAATACATAGATGTGTATGCAAACCTCACATACATGAGAGAGTCAAACACCCCACATGCACTAGAGGTTCCGAGACAGAAGCGGGGGATGGAGGTACTATGAGACGTTCAGAGCTAGGAAGGAGGTAATGCACCTGGCGTGCTTCAGAAGGTCATTACAGGATGCTAAGAGCAGATTTCAATAAATAAAAGCTTTTCCTGCCGTATAGGTGGGTCAAAAGTTATAACTTACAAGTCCTTGTTATGGGTAAGGCCCCTAATTCACGCTAAGTCAAGAGGCAGAAGTTTCTCTCAATCCTGCTTTTAGCTCCAAGCAAACTCCATACCCACAGGAGCACATCCGGGGTTCATCCTTTCTGGACCACCACATGAGCATTTTCACTTTTTTGTTTATTTATCAGCTTCATTGGGATATAATTAACGCCATAAACTGAAGATATTTAAAGTGTGATATTAGATAAGTCTGAGCTATGCTACACCGTGAAACCATCACATCAGGGTAATGAACATATCCATTGCCCCAAAAGTCCTCTTTCCTCTCCCTCCCACAATGGTCTCCCCCCATCACCACGCAGCCACTGGCCTGCTTTCTGTTGCTACCGGTTAGTTTACATTTTCTAGAATTTTCAATACATGAAATTATACAATATGTACTATTTCTCATCTGGCCCATTTCCAACAGCATGGGTGGACCTGGAGAGCATTAGGCTGAGCAAAATAAGCCAGTCAGAGAACGAAAACTATCACATGACCTCACTCATTTGTGGAATATAATGGACAACATAAACTGAGGGACAGAAGATGATCCAAGGATATAGAAGCATCAAACAGACCGTCCTACCTCAGAGGGAAGGCAGGGGAGGGGGGAGAGGGATCAGAGACCAACCAGAGGACTTCTGTGCATGCATACAAGAACCCCTGGACACAGCAGCAGAAGAGGGAAGCCATGTGCTGGAAGGTAGGAATGGCCAGGGAGAGGTCAATGGGGGGAAAGGGAGAGATTTGTAATACTTTAAACAATAAAGAATTTAAATTAAAAAAAGACTGACAGAAAAAAATAAAGTGGTTATAAACATGTATATATGATCATTATGTGAACATGTGCTTTTATTTCTCTAGGAATAAAATGTCTGGATCATATGGTAGGCATATGCTAATTTTTAATAAACTGCCATTTTTTCCTAAAGGAATTGTTATGTTTTATGTAGTGTATGAGAATCCCAATTGCCATTCTTACCAACACTTAGCGTGATTAGTGTTTTTAATTTTAGCCATTCTAATAGGCATGTCCTAGTATTTCATTTTTGTCTCCATTTGTACTTCCCCAGTAACTAATGACACTGAGCACATTTCATGTATTTACTGGCCACGAATACAGTTTTTATATAAGTTATCTGTTAACCTTTCATTTTACCTTTTCCAACCATGTGTTATTGTTGCCATACATTTTACTTCTACATATAATGTAAACTCACACTATATGATTACTATTCTTATTTAAATGGTCAATTATCTTTCAATGGATTTTAGATAATAATAAAATAAGTATTTACCCACATAGTTAATATTTCCAGGACCTTTCATTTTGTTGTGTACATTCATATTTTCATCCAGTATAATTATCTTTTTTTTCTGAGAAATTACTTTTAAGATCTATATATATAAAAGCCTAAGTGACCACCATTAAGACAGGTCAACTGAACAACTGGTCGACCGGTCGCTCTGATGATGCACTGCCCCCAGGGGGCAGATGCTCAATACAGGAGCTGCCCCTGGCAGTCAGTGTGTTCCCACAGCCAACCTCCTGCTGGCTGGCCCCAGTTGGACCTGATTGCCCCTGTTGCCACGAGGGACTCCATCCATGCATGAATCCATGCACTGGGCCTCTAATTTCTTATATAAATGAATTACGGTAATGAATTCTTAGAGAATTTATAGGTTTCAAGAAGTGTCCATATCACTTTCAATTTTGCAATTATAGTGAATAGGCATAGAATTCTAATACACACACACACACACACACACAAATTAGAATTCTATATATATTTTACCTCTTTCAATACTGTAAAGATGTTGTTCCACTGTCTTTTGTTTGCTTTTCTCTTTCCTGTCAGTGTGCAATGTGCTTTTTTCCTCTGGCCACTTTTCAGATTTTTCTTTTCATGCCTAATTCTAAGCTACTTGATTATAAAGTGCTTTCCTATAGTTTTCTTCATTTTTATTGTGCTTGGGATTCATTGAGCTTCTTAAAATTGTGTTTATAGTTTTCATCAAATTTTTTGGCCATTATTTTTTAATGTATTTTCCCCTACATACCCCATCAGGAAGTTGAATCACATGTGTTTTAAACTGTGAAGTCTCTAGGCTCTCACTTTTATTCCTTTTTTGTGTTTAATTTGGGTAGTTTCAATGTCTAGGTTACTAATTTTTTTCTGCAATGTCTAATGTGTCTTTAATCTCATTTAGTTAAAGTTTGAATCCCAGATATTGTAGGGTGGTTTGGTTATTATATATATATTCCTGTTAAATCTTTTCGTTAGCTCTCTGAATATTTGGAATACAATTTTAAAAACATTTCAAGTTCTTGTTTGTTCATTCTAACATCTGTGTTAGTTTGTGTTGGTTTGAATATATTAATATTTCTCTTCAATATGGGTTTCATTTTCCTGCTTCTTTGCATACCTGTAATATTTGGTTGGATGTCAGATGTGGTGAGTTTTGCCTTTTTGAGAGCTGAGCGTTTTGTATTTCTGTAAATACCTTGAGTTTTGGTTTTGATATGCGGTCAGGTTACTTGGAAACATTTTTTCATTCTTGCTTTTAAGATTTATAGGTGGGATCAGAGCAGTGTTTAGTCTGGGGCTAATTATTTCCTACTGCACATGCATGGGCTATCTGAGGACTCTACACAACGTCCTGTGAATTATTGGTTTTTCCAGTCTGGCTAGTGGAAACAGGCATTATCCCAGCCCTGCTTGAGCTTCCTGTACATTTTCCTCTAACCATTTCATTTGTTATTCTACTTTGCGTTAGTTTTTCACATACATGTACTAACCAGTACACTGCTGAATTCTCTAGGGGAACCGCTGCATATTTCAATCATTTTCTCTAGGTAGCTCTCTCCTCACTTATGTTCTGTCCTAATCACTAGAGCCACTTTGGTGTCATTAAAGCCTATTTCATCTCCTCAACGAAGATACCAAGTTCAGCCTGGGTTCCCTGTCCCCCTGCCACAGACAGGAACACTCTTAAGACCATTCGCTGGATGATCAGAGAGTCACTCGGTCGTTTCCTGCCTCACCGGGTTCAGTATTCTTGGTTCTGTTGTTTCCTTCATTGTTTCAGGCAGGAGTACAAGCCTTGTCCCTCGACTACACCTTCTTTCAATGTGTAAATGTACAGTTTCAAAGTCTAAAAGCATGAGTTCTTCAAAGTCTGAAAAGCATATGTGATTCTGGAGAGATGGCTCAACTACAATAACTAAGACTATTGATATCCTAGAAAGTGCCTTAGCTATGATGATTAGAATCCGTGCTTGTTCAACTCAAGGGGAACAACATGTATGGGCTATTTTATCTGGATGGAAGAATATTGCCCAGCATTAAGATTATCCTGAATTTAACATTTATCACAGATGTACAAATAGCGAATTTGAAATTCTGCTCTTCAGATTTCTGCCGGATTACCTGAAAATGGAGCCTATCCAGATAGAGGAGGACACCTGCAGCTACCATATAGATCCAAGCTCCTAAGCCCAATGGTACTCAGCCACGAATGTTTATCACTATGGTGACAAAATGTTATAGATTTGTACCATAGATAAGAAATCTAAAAAATGAAACCTCATATTTTGCAAATACTTGAGAATATAACACAATTTGGGTACTCTTTTTATTGAATATGAATATTTGGACTTTTTTTTTTAAGATTTTGGCTATTATAAAACAGGGTACAATCACCTGGCCAGTGGAGTTCAATGGTTGAGCATCGACCTATGGACCAGGAGGTCATGATTTGATTTCCAGTCAGGGCACGTGCCCAGGTTGTGGACTCAGTCTCCAGTAGGGATGGGTAGGAGGCAGCTGATCAATGATTCTCTCTCATTTTTAATGTTTCTACCTCTCACTCTCTCTCTGGTCCTCTCTGAAGTAAATAAAAATATATTTTAAAATAATAAGTAGTTAAAAATAAAATATGGTACAATAAACATTTCAGTATATGTTTCTTGGTACACATGGACACATATCCCTTTACGGTACATATTTAGGAGTAGGATTCCTGATTCGTGTGGTATGTACATCTTAGATTTACTAGATTTCATTTACTAGTGTTAATATCAATTTATACCCCATCAGGAGTAAATTGTCATCACTGTTGGTTCATATCAAACATACACAATGTTCTCCATTTTCAGTTTTTGAGAAGTCAGAGAAAATTATAGAGATTTCTTTCTTCCTTCCATGTATTTCCTCATCACATCTATTTTCTTCTTCCCTTTAGGTGCTCTGGATTCAAAGATGAAAAAAATAGGACCACCCCTCACCCTGAAGGAATCACAGATGAAGAAGAAGAGATACAGAATTAGTACAAGTTATGAAAGGTAAGATTCAATTTTATGCTAAGATAGAGGGTCAAAATGGGATCAATCCATTTGTAGTCATATCATATGACAATAAATAAAATTATTATCAAGAACATTCAAACTCTATAGCTAGCCCAAGTTTTACAGTTCATAATTTAATTCATACTTATGTAGAGAAGTGTGTGTGTATGTGTGTGTGTATGTGTGTGTGTGTGTGTGTGTGTGTGTGTGTGTGTGTGTGTATAAGTACAAGGAGAGAGAGACTTTTTTTCCCAAAGACAGATATGGAAGTCAACGTGCAACTTGCTGAAAGTTTCCTTCAGGTCAGAAGACATTCAGTAAATAATGTAGGCTTCATGGGCCATAAGGCTTCTCTGTCTATACTCTGCTCTGCTCTATAGTGTCAGAGCAGCAACCGGCTTACTAAAAGGGAGCCCTCTCCCCATTTCTGCCATGTGAGGGCACAAGCAAGCAAAGACAGCTCTCCGGGGGCCAGGAGGCAAGTTCTCACAGAAACGAAATCTGCTGGCACCGTGACCATGGATGTCCCAGTCTCCAGACCCGCTAGGTAAGCCACCCCGTCTTGTTAGTGACAGCAGCCTGAACAAAGACAACCTGACGCTGAGATGGTTTTCAGACTCTGTTCCCATCTTTCTCCTCATCCTGCCAATCGATCACCCCCTCTGAAGGCTTCCTAAGCACCCCGTTCTCCTGTGCACAGGGCACTGATTACACTGGGTGGCAATAGCTGTCATTTACCTTTGCCTTTGCCTCTGGGCTGTGGGCTCCTCAGGGACAGGAAGCCTATCACGGACTGTCCTGTCTCTAGAAATTTCTATCTATGGAAGGCACAGAAATACTTGATAAATGGTTGAATGTAGGCATGAATCAAAGTTTCCTCCCAGTGATGGTTCCAAGATGATTATCCTGCCCACCACCCCCACCCCCCAAAAAAGAGATAATAAGCAGCAACTATAAAAATAAAACCTTTAAAAAAGATGCTTTATTCCAATCATAGGCTAATGGGCACTTAGGCTGTTTCCAAATCTTAGCTATGGTGAATTGTGTTGCTATGAACATAGGGGTGCATATATCCTTTCTGAATTGTGTTTCTAGTTTCTTGGGATATATTCCTAGAAGTGGGATCACTGGGTCAAATGGGAGTTCCATTTTTAGGTTTTTTTTTTTTGAGGAAACTCCATACTGTTCACTGTGGTACATCTACACAATGGAATACTGTGCTGCAGTAAAGAAGGAGTTCTTACCATTTGCAACAGCATGGATGGAGATGGAGAGCATTATGCTACGTGAAATCAGGCAGCGAAAGATAAATATCATATGATGTCACTCATGTGTGGAATGTAATGAACAACATAAACTGATGAACAAAAACAGATCCAGAGACAGAGAAACATCAGTCAGACTGTCAAACCTCAGGGAAGGTAGAGGGCTAAGGGGAAGAAACCAACCAAAGGACTTATATGCATGCATATGGGCCTAATCAATGGACACAGACAACAGAGGGGTGGGGGCATGAATGGGAGGTGGAGGGTAATGGGGGAATAAGGACACATGTAATACCTTCATCAATAAAGAAAGCTGGGGGGGAGATGCTTTCTTAACGGAACACTTAGGGGAATTGCTAAGTAATTTCACAGCCGTTCTGCTTGAACATCTTAAGGGTTAGGCTGCACCAGACCACTGCTTTTTCCTTTTGTTTTGTGTCTTGCTTTGTACACGGCACCGCTATTGCTCCTCCAAATGAAACGTCGGGAAGAATTGCGCGTTCAAAGCTTTCATCTTGCCGGATTAAATTGTAATAAGTTTACCATCTAAAAGCAGTGTTTCAACTTAACACATGGAATAGGCTTTTCAAAACACTGCGCTAGAGGAGGAAATTGCAAAGTAACTACTCATTCTTTTGCTTTGTCTTGCATGACATAAAATCCCTGGCTGAATTATTCCATTTAGAGAGTTTAGGATTTTGTGTGTGTGTGTGTGTGTGTTCAATTAAGAAAGCATCTTTTGAAGAGGTTTTCTGTTTTTTGTTTTTTAAGTTGCTGGTTATTATCTTTTTTTTTTTGGGGGGGGTGTAATTTGTTTGTTTTTGTTACAATGCAGGGTTATTGCTTTACGCAGGGTGGTGGCACCAGAGGCAGGCAGTAAAACTCGGAGCCGCTGCCAGTAATTAGGCAGCTGGATGGCCTAGAAATCAGCTCCATCTCACTGCTGTTACTTTGCCAGTTTCCCTTGCTCTCTTCTGAAGAAGAAAAAGGGGAAAAAATCTGCGTTTTTCTGAACATAGTTCTCATAGGCAGAATGAATAAACCTTTTTTTTTTTTTCCATTTCCAGAACATCATTTTCCACATTGATGATTCACGGTCCTTGCTTTGCTTTATAACCAGTTGTGGAAAACATGTTGAATGAATGACCAGGCCATGATATTTAATATGTGAAGGAGGCTCTACTCACAAATCCATGAGATTCCCACATGTACATATATTGTCCACGTGGGTTAATATTGTCTCCATTTTTTAAAACCAAAACAGTTCTGAAGTATGTATCACTCTGATAACCGAGATAATCCGTACCCCGTGCCGATCATAAACTAGAGGCCCGGTGCCCGAAAATCTCTCAGCCTGGGAGCCCTCGGGGGATGTCCAACTGAGGGACATCCTTAGTGCTGCCACCAGGGGGCAGATCCTGCATTGAGCGTCTGCCCCTGGTGGTCAGTGCATGTCATAGTGACCAGTCATTCTGCTATTCAGTCAATTTGCATATTACTCTGTTATTATATAGGATTACATAGGACTAGAGGCCCGATGCACAAAATTTGTGCAAGGGGCTCAGCCCTCCAGCCCTGGCTCCTCAGCCAGCCCTCGCAGCCCCTCACAGTCTCGGTCGGCCCTTGCAGCCCCAGCTTCGTACAGACGGTCGTTCTGTTGTTTGGTCTAGTTAACATATTAGCTCTTTATTATATAGGAAGGCTGAGCATCAGCCTGAGGGACAAGAAACAGCCTTTACTTCCCTTCTGTCTCTGTCTCTCCTGCCCTGTCATTCTCTTTCTTTCTGACAGGCTCTGCTTTCTTTCCTACATGTAGTTGCAAGCAGTGAATACCACTGTGTGTGCGTCTGTGTATGTAGATTTTGAATTCTTATTTGGGCGTCTGAGGGAATTTGTACAGTATGTATGGTGGTGCTTCATATGGATTCACAACTGTTTACCGAACTGCAATGTGGGCGCTTGGGATTTTTTTCAAAACTTTTCGAGGCTGGCTGTAGTGGTCTCCATGGTGGCCCCCTTAACAGAGATGTTAACGTGCTAATCCCCAGAACACTTGAGTATTTCCATATACGGCAAGAGTGAACACTACCTTCTACAGCGAAAGAGATCATCGCGTTAAAGAGCTTGAGAGGAGGTGCTTATCCTGGATTACCACTTAAGCTCTACATGCAGTTATGTCTGTCTTTGGAGGTTTATGAGCTACGCATGCTTCAGAGAGAAGACAATACCATCGGCCCACCACAAGTCAGACATGTTCTTTGAGTGAGTTCTGTTGTAGTATTGACAATGTTTTCTGATAAATGTGAACTCTCTCTCACGCTTCCTGTACAACCAGCAGCACACGTTTATAAAACCAGAGAGGGTCGGACGCCCATTGCCACCATGTGTCCACCATCCAGATGTCCATTGCTGACAGGGACACATAAGGAACTGTTGGACATTGAAACTGGGACTCAGAACTGTTGGACATTGAAACTGGGACTCAAACATTTTTTGTTATTATGTTTATAGTCTGCAGAGGCAAGATTTTTCAAGGAAAATAAACGAGAAAAAAATAGAGAGGCAAAGAAGCATTGAACAGACTGTCAAACTACAGCGGGAAGGCAGGGGAAGTTGCAGCGGGGGTTGGGGGGATTGCAAGAGATCCACCGAAGGACTTGTATGCATGCATAAAAGCATAACCAATGGATACAAGACACTTGGTGGGGGGTACATGTGCTGAGGAGGGTAGGGGAGCCAGGAGGAGGTCAATGGGGGTGGGGGGAAGGAGACATGTGTACTACTATTTGTAATACTTTAAACAAGAAAAAAAATTAATTATAAAAAAAGAAAGAAAAGAAATGGCTGCCTTTGGCTACAGCGGCCATTAGAAGCCTAGAGCTAGAACAAAGCATACTTGCATTCAGGTGAGATCAAATCAATGACCCTAACCTCATTAGCACGGCTCCAACCAATGGAAAAGGCTCCCGTGAACTCGTTCCTCTGGGAGAAGTTGTCAAAGCTGGCTCTTATGTGCAAGTCTCAAAATCCCCTCTAAAGCACATAATGAGACCAAATAGTGAGCCAGTCCTCATATCTGACTTTCAGATCTGCACTTCAGTCACTGATAGATCCAAGGACTACATAACCTCAATTTATGTTTGAATGTGTCATGGATACCAGATTTTTAGGAGCATGAATGGTTCAGCTTTTTAATGCTTTCTTGAGAAGAGGAAAAATATATGTATTTAGGAGAGAGAATATCATAAGAGGGACCAAAATTATTAATTTGCATATAAAAAGATATATCTGTGACTACTTTAAATTATTACAGGTTCTATTTCATATCATATAATTGGTTAAAGTCATAGTTAGCCCACATAAGGAGTTTTGAAAATAATCTATAAACAGAACCACACCTTGACATTATATGAATTCCATGCAAATGGACATCATAGACTTGATTAAATAGTATGACAGTAGGACCAGCACTGACAGCTTCAAAACATTTCCATTTGTTCTAAAAACATGAGATTCTCAAAGGTAACAGCAGCCTTTTCCAAAGTGTATGTTCTATCCTTTGGTTCTTGTACCAGAAGCAAATAATTCTTTAAAGTGCTAATTGGCAGTGCTGCTGAGACTCCACAGTGCCCCCCACCCTAATGGCATCACCTGCAGAATTCTCAGCCAGACTCCACTTCCAATCTGTATTGTCAGGAAGTCTGATCAGAAAATGGATGCTGAACATTCTCAACAAGGGGAAATTATAGTCTTCTATAAATACATGAAGATAGCTGAAAGCTATTTTATTTCATTCATTAGGGATGGTCCAACCCAGTGGTCAGCAAACTCATTAGTCGACAGAGCCAAATATCAACATTACAACGATTGGAATGTCTTTTGAGAGCCACATTTTTTAAACTTAAACTTCTTCTAACGCCACTTCTTCAAAATAGACTCGCCCAGGCCGTGGTATTTTGTGGAAGAGCCACACTCAAGGGGCCAAAGAGCCACGTGTGGCTCTCGAGCCGCAGTTTGCCGACCACGGGTCTAATTTAAATAATCCACCCTATGCTTATGGCTATGTTTTCTAATTTTTGGATAAGTATTATATCTATGACCTAGAGAAAGACAGATGAGATCAGATATCAATTTGATAAATTTTCTTGCTATTCAATTGAAAAACCACAGCACCTTCTAAGAAAACTGCCATGAGCCAAACAATATTCTCATGGCTCCAGCTACTCCACAAATCATTTACCCAATATGTTTCAAATCAAATAAAACAATTTGTTCCTCATATATATTACCTCACTTCATCATGAGGTCACTTAAAGATTTAAGAGATGACTAAGAGAAATCTTAAATATCTCTTGCCTTACTTTTAGTATAATTGAATCATAACAAACTATGTTAACAATTTTCAGTAGCATGTATAAATAAGCTATTTTTCTAACTACATTAGGTGTGTTGAGTATTTTAGTTCCATGTGTGTATAATAATGCATCATCGAAAATATACATATGTATATAATCACAAGAAAGTCTGCCCCTGTGCCTCTTTTACTGAAGCCCACCTTATTTCATGCTACTTTATACCAACTATTTGAATGGCTATTACCTAGACAAGTACCATGAAAACAGCCCGAGATAGGCCCAAACATGACTCTGCTAATTGCTAGGAAAATCATTGAATATTCCAGATCTTGGATTCTTCCCCGATCAATAAAGGAGAGGGTGGGAATCTACATCAGGAGGAAGTTGTGGGAAATACATGGGAACTAAAGCGACTACTCCAGTTCTATAGAACAAGGGTATGTTCAGTCAACCTTGATCTTCTCTCCTTGTTCTTGGAGTCTCCAGTCCTATTGTTATTTTGTAATTAACTAATTATTAATGACAGGCAAGGAGCAAAGGGAAGGCCAGATATTATAGGCATGGCATTTGGGCAGCTTCACCTAGAAGCTACAGCCGACACTCCTCAGGGATCCAACAAAGGGAAGATAGACACATGCCCGGGAAAGTTGGGGTGACATAGGCAAGATGCTTGCCTATCAATCACATCTGGGGACAGAAACGGTTGGCCAGAATGGGTGTGGCCACTGTAGCACTCAAAGATTTGGGATACAGTAAAACCTCAATATAATGGACTAATTCGGGTGACAGAGTGTCAGTAAATCTGAAGCCCATTAAATTTGGGTTCAAGAACTTGAGGGTTTACTGTATTCAATTTCCTAAACGAAGAAATTCGCTCTCCTGGCTCTCTTGGGACTTGTGTAACTCTGGCCTGATGGTGTTCATTTGCTTCTGCTTCTCTGCATTCGCCCCCTGGCCCTCAGCCTTGGGGACCCCACCCACGATGGACTAACGGTCTGTAACTAGCCTGACGGTGAACTGGACCCATCTCCATCCAACATGGAAAGGAAACTCTGGACACTGGCTTTGATTGTAGCTTCCCTGTAATCCCAGCTAGACTTGTTTATGACTGGACGAAGGGAAATGGGACTTTGAAAACACAGGTGTGCAATTCCATGGAAATAAAGCTTTCTACCATGCCTCATCCTCCAGAGGGGCCCCCGGAAATGCTTATTCCAGCAGTTCCTCAAGAACCCCATGTCCTCAGCTAACGCCATCAATAAGAATTGTTTTGAAGTCAATGTGATGAGAATTCAAATTCCCACAATAACTTTAGTAAGAATAATAATGAGAAGCACCATCTTCATATCCATATATAATTTACTTAATAATAGTATTTGATCCTCATAAAAATACTGCTTTCTGCATCTCACCACTGAAAAAGCATTGAGGCTCGGACAGTCTGTGGTGATCTGCCTAAGATCAGATACCATCAGTTAACAAGTTGGAACTGAACCCACCTTCTGACCTCGTATGGTGATTGTGCCATCTAGTCTCCTAAGTGAGGCTTACCCTAATAAAACTCCTCAGAACTGACACCTGGATAAGTGGGTTGTGTTATGAATCATTACTATGAAATGACAAATTTATTCTAACATATTCATGCATTACAGTTATACAGAAAGTGAGAGATATCTAGAGATGGTAAGGAGCTCTAGGGCTGACGCCTGACTTCATAGTTGGATCGATTCTGCTAGGTGTTGCCTTTCCTTCGTGGATAAACCATGTTCATCTACTGTAAAATGAGTGTTGAAAAAGGACCTTTTCATTCAGTTCATTAATCTTCTAGCCAGACATAGATTCAGTGAAGAAAGACGGTGGGAGAAGCCAGTCAATTCGCCAACTGTGTGCAAAAAGCGGAATAGAACCTGTTGTGTATCCTAAATACTCAAAGAGCCAATTCAGTCAGAAATTTTAGATCCAGCCAAAACCAGTTTGGATAGAGCGTTGGCCTGAGGACCGAAGGGTCCCGGGTTCAATTCCAGTCAAGGGCATGTACCTTGGCTGCGGGCACATCCCCAGTGGGGGGTGTGCAAGAGGCAGATGATCGATGTTTCTCTCTCATCGATGTCTCTGATTCTCTGTCTCTCTCCCTTCCTCTGTGTAAAAAAATCAATAAGATATATTTTTTAAAAAAAGAAAAAAGAAGAAGTTTTAGATCCAAGATGTGGATAATGAGTTGGTTATCAATACATTTTGAAGATGAAAAAAAAATATTGTTATACAACCTTAAAATCACCGATTCTTTTGTTTTACTTTTTTCCTTTCCTTTTTCACTGCTAGTCATTTCATCTTTGCTCGCCCCGGACTCCAAATGTTTGCATGTGACCGCATTTCATAGTTGGATCATGTGACAAACAGCAGTTTGCTTGTGGCTGAAAAAAAGTGAGGCCCAAAGGGCAGGAGATGCACCTCTCCTTTTTCTGGTGTCAAGAATAGACCCGAGAGAGAGGGAAGCAACACGGTGCAATCAGTAAGTGTCAGAAGTTCCTAGTACTCTTGAAACTTCTTAGTTGCGTAGGAATGACTTCTAATTTCAAAGAAACACCTGTCTTCTAGGCATTACCGTAAGATAAAACACTTACGCCTGACTTACAGGTTGGGCCTCGAATGGCAACACGTGCCTATAAAATTGTGAGATTTCTGTCCCTGCTCAATTGAAAATGTGGAGTAATTTTCTGTTTCCAAGCACCATTACTCATCAGTGCTTGCTTACCATCTAGAAGGTACAATCTCTGCAAAAGCCATTTTATTTTATTTTATTATTTTATTTTTTAATTTAATTTTATTTTATTTTATTTATTTTTTTTATTTTATTTATTTTATTTTATTTTATTTTTTTATTTTATTTATTTTATTATTTTATTATTTTATTTATTTTATTTTATATTTATTTTATTTTATTTATTTTATTTTATTTTATTTTATTATTTTATTTTATTTTATTATTTTATTTTATTTTATTTATTTTATTTTATTTTATTTTTTTATTTTATTTTATTTTATTTTAATTTATTTTATTTTATTTTATTTTATTTTATTTTATTTTATATTTTTTGGTAATGACCAAGCTTTTGCAAGGAGGCTGTCATCTTAATATGTCAAACAGTACCCACTGCTGTACCGACTGGCCATGGAGCCATTGGAGGCCTCCCGCCTTTCCTGTCTAGCCAGAGACTAGGCTAACCATGTCTGGCAATGCTCTTGCCTGCTGGAACGGAAAAGCAATCTGTGTCTCACTGTCAGGCAGCACCTCCAAAGAGGGCAGGAGGCAGGGCCGCTCTGTCTGCTGAGCTGCATTCCCTTCTCTGACCAGCGCTGCCGTCACAGAATCACTGAGATGGTTCAACCACCGCCGGGCCACTGCTACAGATACCTGTGGAAAGTCAGTAACAAAAGCGTTTGATCTGAGCGGCTGTCACTTTCCCGGGGAAAGATGGATTTGGGACAAATGTGCATTTGTATGCAAGGCCACCTGCTGTGGATGGCTCTGATGTGTTTATCCTGAGAAGGTGCCATTGTAGCTTCGTTCTAACAACATTAGCGGGGACGAGGTGGTCAGTTGTGTTCAAACTGCAATTTGCAATCGCTCCAGCCAAAGGAATGGTAACACGACGGTGACCTCATAAGGAAGCATTTTAAGGGGAGGGCTGGAAAGCATTCACACACAACACAGTGGCGTTTAAAATCATCGCAAGCAAGACTCAGGAAAAGGAACGTGTTCACTGAGCTGAGATGAAAAAGTTAGCAAAGAAAGAGCAGGCTAGTCTTAACATCTGAAGCTGACGTGCTTTTTGTGTAGAAAACTCCTCTTCCAAGTTGTCTGAGGGCTGAGGCAACAGTGAAGCTAGAATAACACTGCTGCCTTTCTTGTTGTGTTGAGTACCATTTTTCATTATTTATTATCTTAACCAAAAGGGACTCAAAGATTAAACTTAGTTCACAGTTTTCTATTTGACTCCTACCGAGAAACCAAGAATTTTGCAGATACTTGATTACATAAAATGCTTATTTTTCTTACATTTCAAGTAAGTAATATTATCTGAAGAAAAAAAAATGCTTAGATGGACTTATTAAATGCAAAGAGAGAATCTCATGTGTACATGGAGTCAATTTACGTTAGCCCACAAATGTTTATTGAGTACTCGAGGGCCTGTGCACAAATTCGTGCACAGGTAGGGTCCCTTGGCCTGGCCGGTGATCGGGGCAGATTGGGGCTGTCTCACCCAGTCCCTGTCAAGGAGAGTGGGGCTGGCTGACTGGAGGGGGGAGGTTGGCCAGCTGGGTTGGGGCCAATCAGGGTTGGCCAGCAGTGAGGGGAGGAGCGATTAGGGCCAGCAGTTGGGGGGGGGAGCAGGGTGAGGGGAACCGCAGGAGGTTGGCTGTGGGAGTGCACTAACCTCCAGGGGGCAGCTCCTGCATTGAATGTCTGCCCCCTGGTGGTCAGCGCACGTCACAGTGACTGGTGAACCAATTTGTTCGGTCATTCGGTCTTAATGGTCACTTAGGCTTTTATATATATAGATACTCTGTGTCTCAGGCCTTTTGCAAAGAGCATTGTTCTTATGTGCCTTATCATTTGCCTGGGAGGAAAGAGAACTCAAACAAGCAACTACAATGAAGTTGGCTCCATGTTAAAAATGAGAGTATGATATTTACTGATATTGGGTGGCCAAGTGCTAGGAACTGGAAAGGCCTTATTGAAGAAGTTTAAATTGCTAATGAAAGAGTAAGTAGAAGTTTGCTCCATGAGGAGACGGGGAAAGAGGACACCACCAGGATAAAGAAACAACATCTGCCCAAATCCACTCCCTAAAGGAGGCTGGAAAGTTCAAGGAACCAAAGGAAGCTTTTGTCGTAAAAGTGTGGAGTAAGTACACGATGAGGTGTTGGCATGAAGCTTAGCCTTGTGGAGCTGGAGATTTATCTCAGTAGCAATCAGAAGCCATTCAGCTCACTGAGTGGTTTTAAACAGCAGAGTAACATGGTAGAGGGGTGAGCATTGGATGATCATTCTGACCACAGTTTCAAGGATATTTTAGAAAAGAGCATGACTCAGTCTAGTCGAGAACTAAGTGGAGCCTGGCCTAAGGAGTCGGTAATGGGCATGGTTTAGGACACGAGACAGAGATTTGGTGAATAAATGTAATAGATGATGAAAGAGAAGAATACATTATCATGTTTGGAGGGACAGTTTGATGTTCCGTAGTGCTCTTTACTGAAATGAAAAGCATTAAGAGACAATCAAGATTGACTGAAATCCTCAACTGCGATATGCATGACAGGAGATAAAAGCAATTACTTTGCTATTTTGTTCTAGGTAAATATTTTATTTAAAAAATCTATAAAGATGTTTTATTCTAATTTTTCTCAGAAAACCAGACTGCCTAATTGGTTAATCATTATTTTAATAAAACAGAGATCTGAAATTATTACTATACTCTTCCACAAAGGAAATTATAAAGCCCTAAACAACTAAGTGGCATTCTCACAACATCCTGATGAATGGAAAGGTTAGTCACAGCACAAACGGCCATATTTTAAAAATATATTAAATTCAAAGTTTTTAAACTGAAAATGCCATGTGGAGCTAACTTGTGTCTCCAAAATACACGTTTGTTGATAACACTGAATGTTGAACACTTAGGCACTCAGTACTGCCTACAGGCCCCAGGAAGAAAATCAAAAGTATAGACACAATATGTCTGACTTACATTTTCTTATAATTGCTTATGAATTCACTCACTCATTAATTAGTGCATTAAATCCAAATTTGAATCACCTTAAAATGTGTCTCCTGCACCTGGGTTTATTAGTCTATGAAATATATCTAGTCTTACAGACCAACACTTCACACAAGGTAAAGATGAAGAAGGTTGAAGGATTTGAAAGATTAAAATGTTACTGTGGGTGTACACACACATACATAGCATCAACAATTACAGAAAAGGACATGAGACTTCTTACAATTCACATGTAAAATAATGTCTAAAAATACTGTCCAATTTTGTTCTTCAAAAAAGAATTTTAAAAGCAATAGAAGTATTTTTTTAAATCTTGCACCACATTATACACAAGCATCCATCAGCTGACCACTTTCAATGAAGAAAGCTGAGTTGACAATGCTTAATGGAAAACACAAAGGGTCCATTTTGACGGAGAGAGAACTATTCCTGACCAGGAATCTTTTACCCATTCCATCCCTGTGGTGCAGTTGTTACTTTGACGTTGACGTGCACATGAGTTATAAACTGAGACAGAATTTCCATAAAAACAGCTGGCTGGCTTTGTTAAGTAAAACAGGTCATTTTACCTTCACAGTCTAACATAGAAGTGCAATGAAAGAATGGCAAATGAGAAAGAAGGAACCTGGTTTCCAACCTACAGACTTTCTTAAGTGTTTATTATATTTTATGTACCTAGGAGACTTATCACATCATTTCACAGAGACACTCAGTGATGCTGTAGCATTTAATTTGCCTTCCACTCGAAAATTTTTGTTCGTTGGCTTAACATTTTATAAACCATTAGAGGCCCGAGGCAAGAAGATTCGTGCAAGAATGGGCCTTCCTTCCCCTGGCTGCTGGCATCGCCTTCGCTCTGGCCTTGTCACGTCAATTTGCATATTCCCTCCTTATTGGCTGTGGGCACTGCCATCTCTGTCACAGAGTTACAGTCAATTTGCATATTCTGTCTTTATTAGATAGGATGATGCTTCCACATATAGACACAAGTGACTCAACTTAGATGCTCTGTCTGCATCTTTCCTATTCGACAAAACCATGCTTGCACTCTCAGGCTTTGTCTAAGCAACAGACACCTACTGAACACCTGGTCTTGGATGGAATGTTTTCCTAGGACTAAAAGAGAGTCTGTGAAATACATGGAAGAGGTAACTCTTGTTCTTAGGAAAGCTTACAACATTTTTCACTGAGAGAAGTATATCATTGGAATGCACAAATCATTTTGTGTATCCAGCAATGAAGTGTTTAAAAACAGCTAGTGAAATTAGAGGAGGCTTTGTTATTTGTGTTTTTCCATTAATCTACTTTATTCCAAGGTAATTGTCAAACAATCTGCACTCATTTGCTCAAGTATATAAATATATACATTTAATTATACCCTGAAATATAGTATTGATATGCTGAAAAAGAAAACTAGTTTGAGCCAAATTTTATGTATTCTATTTGGAGATAAAAACTAGAAAGAGAATTATTATTTACTGAATGTTGGTTTACTAGGAGCTAGCTATTGTCCTAGTTTACAAAATAAATCATCTCATTGTATCCTCATTATTCCATGAGATACATATTATTCCCACCTTTTTAAATGAGAATTTAAGTTCAGGGAGATTAATTAAATTGTCATTTTCACATATCATCGAGATCCACTTGACTCTTTAGGTTGTTGGGTTTTTTCCTGCTATATGTGCTGAAAGCAAGCATTTCCTCCATTTGGGGGAAAAACACATTTATTATATATAATACTATTAAGGAACTTAGGAAAATAATTTGTCAGAATAATGCCAGTTTGGGCATCAATCATAAGGATGGAAAACAAATTAATGCAATAGCGGGGCGCATTCTTTATCCCAAAAGGACATCGATTGGTCATTTCGGATAACAAGTGAATGTTAAAAATTGACTAACATTTGTGAGTCTTCTAAGGTCTGGAGAACTTCTATTCATCCTTCAGAGGCCAGCCCACCGGTGGCCTCCGCAGGCAGCGCTCCCCACCGCTCCCACCGCGCCTTTGCCCGAACGGCGGTGCATCTCACACTGCATGGTCCTTACAAGTCCATCTGTTTCCCTTTCGACAGGCTGAGCTTCACAGAGTTTGTGTTTTTTCTTTTGCCCCTAGATTTGGGGTTTTAATAAAGGTGCGTGTGCTATCTAAATTGATAAGTTGTTGTAAATTAATTATCGGGAACAGTAACGCTTTCCGGCCATCAGTAAAACATTCTCAATCAGTGTCTTAAAGCCCTCTTTCTTTCTGGTTGGTGACTTATGTCCTCTTCATACACCTTAGGATTTTCTTGACAGTTAGCTGACATCCTCTTCAATACATGTCTTATTGGAAATAATTCCTCTAAAATGCAGGTAATTTTTGCTTTGATATTATTGTGCTTATGGATTATGCTGATAGACTTTTTTCCTTGCACTCCTAAAATAGATGGTAAACATAAAAAAAATTCAACACATGACTGTCTGTGCAGATTTTTCCCTCCCTTTCCATAAAACGGAGGAGAAAGCCAAGTCTGAGTTCCTTTAATTATCTACCATTTTATTATGCAAATGGTTGAATACAAAAACATATATATATATATCTCACATATACACACACACACACACACACACACACATATATATATATATAGAGAGAGAGAGAGAGAGAGAGAGAGAGAGAGAGAGAGAGAGAGACAGAGAGAGACAGAGAGAGACAGAGAGAGACAGAGAGAGAGAGAGAGGGCAAACATATAACCCCAAGCCCACAAGAGTGTGAATAAATATGTCTCAGTCTATGGCGCTATTCTTAAAAAAACAACAACCCTACTTTCTCTATTTCCGTAGGAAACAAAAGAGCTAGTCAGATGTAAGTTAATAAAATGAACACAAGGGAGAGATGTACCTCCATGAGAGCCAGGCAGTGAATAACGGGGCAGGCATGCACGGAAAGGCTGGTACCAGCCCGTGACAAGGCCTGCTCTCTGTCTCGGCCCTCGGCTGTTGGAAAGGCTTCAGCAGCTCTGAGAAAGACTTTCAACCTGACAAGCACTTGAGGGCCGGGAAAGGCTCCTGTTTTAATTCAGACCAGATGTGGTCCTTAATGGAAGCATTATGGTCCTGCAGCTGCAGCTGACGGCACAAGAATTTTTAAAAGAATCAATGATTTAAAAAGATTTTTGTTTTCCTCGCCCAGAATCATGCTTGACCTGTGTTGGGTGAAATCGTAAGCTACATTATCAAGTAATTTATGGTTCGGTGCCTTCCATAGGCTGAATATTGTCCTGAGCTTCGTGCAGAGGAGAGAGCTGTGAAAACTCGGGATGTATGGACTGTGTGGTTACCATCCTGACAAAGAGTGCCTAGGCCAGTAATTCCCTGAAAGCTGTTTCAACTACGTGTAGTATGAAAATATCAAACCAACCGGAACACAGATCCTCTTACTATAAGCTAAGTTATTTACTCTGACATTACTTGCTTATTCATATTAGCATTTTATTACAATCGCTGGCGGATATACATACACATACAGGACACAAATATAATGTGTTTTCATTTACATTTTTAAAAGTCATAACTACAAAATGAATATCACTTTAAAAAGGCAACAATAGCCCAAACCGGTTTGGCTCAGTGGATAGAGTGTCGGCCTGCGGACTGAAGGATCCCAGGTTCGATTCGGGTCAAGGGCATGTACCTTGGTTGGGGGCACATCCCCAATAGGGGGTGTACAGGAGGCAGCTGATTGATGTTTCTCTCTCATCGATGTTTCTGGCTTTCTATCCCTCTCCCTTCCTCTCTGTAAAAAAAATCAGTAAAAAATATATATTTTGAAAAGGCAACAATAGAAACAAGATATCTTACATGGAGAAAACCCACTTGAATAATCTGAGCTATTCCTTCAATATTTCAGAAACATGGCATGTAAACATCACGCTGACTTTATCTCCAAGTGAGCGGGGATACTCCATTCGACGTGACTTGTTTTCATTGGTAAAATGAACCGGAAGTTGTGGTTATTTGGAAGGATTCTTCGTTTGCCTTATTTCTTGTTTTGGAATTGTTCTAATTGGGAGGAGTAAGGTAGGGACTCAGAGAAGAGCTTGCATATTTATGCAAACATTTGCAACAACATAACATTCTAGCTAAAGTAAAACCTCCATTAAGCCCATAACATAGTTTTCAAGCTTTTATAAGAAGTTATTTTCTAAGAACAACAATAAAAGGAAGAAAAAAAAGGAAGAACCCCATGACTGAAAGGTATTAAATGATTCTGCTTGAGAGCAGGAAATGCAGGTTATTATTTGCTGATGGATTAATTCAGAACGAATTTCATCGTTCTTGCTACAAATGTGTTTTTTGACACTTTAATTATGAAGGAACTATTCTGAAACACAATATGAACAGAAGATACTCTAAGTTTAAGTAAAATGCTATTACATCCTCATTTTACAAAATTCATAATCACATTGAAATTAAACAGCATTTTTTTTGTAGAGAGAAACGTTTATTACAAAAATGGGATACATGTGGCTTCACTGACATTTTAATCATTTTATTTTATACAGTATTTAGAAGTAGTGGGAATTGAATGAGGAAAGTGTTGCAATTTAATGCCCATCTACAGCACTATGCATAGAGTACAGTCTTGCATGACATAAAATGAGACCTTTTCTACTCCTATTTAGTGAAGCAAGATTCCTCAGTAAAGACTGAGGAGTAGCTAACAGATGTTGATACCTGAGTGTATCTATACTCAGCTAAGCTCTGTGCACCCTGCTGGTTTTTACTTCTTCTACCCCCACCCCACCCCAATTTACTAACAAAATCTTAGTCTGTAATTCCTTTGGTTTTATTGACTCTAGAACAACCAGCCACCTGCCTGTGACCATACTTTAAACAAATAATCTACAAGCTATGTTTATTAAGCAGTGATGTGTTGACAAACTTAACAGAAAATGGCTGGTGAGGGGTCCTGATAAATATGCATCCCACATAATACAGAATCAATGGATTAGGTATCAATTCCCTGAGAATCCTCAACCTGAACTAATGTTGCAAATGGAACCTCTAGAGTTGAAAATCCCATTTTATCCTATTTTCATCCAGTGAAAGCAGGCAATAATAAAAACTGGAGCCTTAAAAGATGACTGACATTAGATGATCATTTCCGATTTTCACTTCTGTATGGTTATGCAGGCTCATCCCCAACACCTGGCAAGTGGCTTGAACTCATTATTATTTCCTGCGGTCTTCGTCTTCAATACATTTCCATTTAGGAAACTGGGAAGGTGCGAGAGTACTCCCGCTATTACCACAAGCAGTGCTTGCTTCACAGGCAAACATGCCTGCCCCAATGCATGGGATCTCTCAAGACCAGAGCGTGAACACCACAGAGGTCATGTGTCAAAAAAAATGCTGACTCCGGGAGTTCATTTCATTTCTAGACAAGTTGGAAAAATGTTTGACCAAGATTTTTACTTTGTTCAAGGCTATTAAAAAAAAAAAAAGCTAGTTTTGCTTCCATTCTAAGAAAGGATCCCAGCTTATAAGAAGGAAAAGTAAAAAAAAAAAAAAAAAAAACCACCAAAAAGATGATTACATCAAGTGAGTTTGGCAACATGCCCTTCTGTAATGTCTCATCTGATTGGGCCTCCTTCTCTAAATTTTACAATCCCCAAATGGAAACATATTCCAGGAGAAGAGGAAAATTGAGATCATCAATTTCCTGCCACTCTCCCAAAAGCAATTTTATAATAACAAGATTGCTAGTAAATTACAGAATAATGTATTATTAGATATTGTAGAACACATCTATAATGATAAAAGCGTGGGTTGCAGGTTCAATCCCCAGTCTAGGTTTGGGTGCGTGCAGCAAGCAACCAACCGATATTTCTCTCTATCTCTTCCCCTTCTCTCCTCCCCCCCCACCCCCTGTTATCTTCCTCCTTTTTCCCTCCCTCCCACTTTCTCTAAAAATCAATGGAAAAAATACCTTTGAGTTAGATTTAACAACGGAGAAGAATTAAATTATTGTCTAGAAACATTAAACTGGGCATTCCTCATGAAGGTATCATCTTGGATACTGGGGTGCTGATCTGAATGTTAGATAAAGCCTGTACACCTACACCTGCTTCTGTACAGCGGCACATCTGGCTCTATGGGTGGTTTAAAGGCCACAATACTTCTGTGTCAGGCTCTCTCTGTGTACGTTTAACAAGAACCATTCCGCTGTAAAGTGAGTGAATATGGCTGTATGCGTACAGTCGTATTGTGAACCTGTACATCGCGAAAAAGTCTTTTGGGAATTTTTAAAGCACTAAAGCTCAATCACAAAAGACAATGGTGTGCAGTTATTAAACATGATGTAGCTTAACTGTAATGTTTAGTTTATAAAAGGTCCTTTCTATTTTCCATGGCAAAGACTTTGACACTTGAAAAAATAGAAGCAATATTTGATTTAGTTTTGTAAGCATTTAGAATATTTTAAATAAGTGATTGTCCAATAACAGTATAATGTTGTAAAGTGTTTTGGTAAATAAAGTTACTGATTCTGGAGGAGGAAAAAGCTTAATATGCTAATTAGACCAGATGTCCATCCAAATGACCTTCCGGATGAAGCCAGTGCCAGCAGCCAGGGGAAGGAAAGCCCCCTCTTGCATGAATTTCATGCATCGGGCCTCTAGTATCGATATAATTACCCATTTTATTCAGCTTGCACCTGCATAGACCTAGTTTAAGCAATATATATTACCCTGGTTTACAATATCAATCTGTAAGTGCCTAAAAACTCAGGCCGTGGGTCAATTTCATTTTATAGATGATCCATTCCTTAGGTCTCTGTTTATACCAGTTTTTTAAAAAGCCAGTTTTCAATATTTAACACATAAATGATCAAATATGTAACCTCATAAAAGTTAGTCTTATAAATCAAACAACTATTAAGATATATCAAATACTTTTTTTATTTTAAAAAGAAAAGTTATCTTTGGAGTTAAAAAAAAATCCCTAGTTTTCTTTTTCTTTTTTTTTTTTTTTTTCGTTAACCAAAGAAAGTATCATTTCAAGCTGCTTTGCCTTTCATTCTTTTCGTATGATTTGAACTCAGTGACGCATATGGTTCTGAAATTCAAATATAATGCAAAAGACTGTCTACATTTTAATCATTTGAATTCATACTTCGTGTATTGGAAAATCAACATAGATGGTGTTTTCCAAAAATGTCCATATTCTACGTGGAACAAGCATGCAAATTCCATCGCCTTGGCTTTGCCTCGCGTTACTAAAGCTGCTTGCAGAGACTATGGCAAGACAATGGAGTGTATCCATCCAGGGCCAGGAGGGCCTCCTGCTTGCTCCCACCTTTCCGCTGCCCCTTTAAGAGGCCCTCACTGAGCAGTGACACCTCCACGCACGATACTCAGGGAAACAAATGTACCAGGAGCCACCACCACCCCCATTTTGAAGACACACACTTGATTTAAAGCCACTTACGATTTAAAGCTGCCCGGATATGTAATTACATTTTATAGAAGCTACAGCTCTTAAATGAGGACACATGATCTATATGTGTGTGTGAATACGCATACACATGCAGTAAGAGGGAGACATTTACAAAGTTATGCTCCATAATTATTGATATTATAATTCAAAATATAAGACGTTATTGTTCAGATGAGATGAAGGTTGTTTTTATTCAGATGATAGGTATGACTATAAGAACATCTAAAGATAATCATTATTATACTACTGTAATAGTACTTTATTGAGCAAAATTGATAAATAGTCTTCAATATACATTTCACTGTTAATGTTACCTATTCTTTATCTGGCTCCATACATTTGTGGCAATGACATCAGTGAAGACGATGCTTTGATAAATCATGTATCTGTTGTTTTTTTGCTGCCTCTACACCAAAAAGATTTACTAAAGTAAGTAATGTTACTTAAATAATCCAAGAATAAACTTTACTTGTTTGAATGCATAGATAATTCATAGTTTATTTGAAGGTGGAAAACATTACACGTGCTCTTATTACATATACTTATACAGTGTTCATTAGATGCATCTAAAAAATTCCAATATGTAGGATGAATCAAGATTCAAATCTATCACAAACCATCTCCTACCTTTAAACTTTTAATTTAGTCTTTAGGGTGATCTACACTGTTCAAATGTGATCCATTTTACGCTTTAACTAAAAGGGAAAAGATATAAATTAAAGCCCCGAAAGTCATTAAGTAAATGTCTTATGTGGGAAGAAAACAAAAAACAAAAAAGTCCTTTGTAGAGTAAACCTTTGAAGAAGACCCTGTGAAAACTCTCCAGACTGGCTTTGTTCCTTTAAAGTCTATGTCATGCCTTGGAGAAGATAGCTTCTGTTTTGACCCCACCCCACCCCACCCTTGAACCTTAGAGACTAGCTCAATAAACCACACAAAGACCAAAAGTTTCCGAAATAATAGTCTTTAAAGCCAAAAAAAACCTTCCTCAGGCTATACCCTCAGTGTGAGAAGAAGTGTCCACTTAGCAATCTACTTCTGCCCTAAATGCACTCTTTTCCTGTAGGACTTTTTTCCCAGGAAGCAAGCTTTGGGTTACCAACCAACCTCCACCCCCAACCCCAAACCCTCCTTTGTGGTTCAAGATAAGCTGGGTAAATTGTGTAACCAGTTTTTAAAGCCAATCATTAGATCTTTATTTTTTACCCTGAAGCTCCTTAGGGGCTCATATAATGAATTGTGTGAAGTCTGTTTTGGTCTAAATGCGCAGCATATATTTTTTAAAAATTACTGTTGCTTATCATTTAAAAATAATAGCAATTCTTTATATTACAATGGTTGTATTGGTTCCTTTTTCCTCCTGACATTTTTTTTTTACCCCCTATACTTTTTAAAATCATTATAAGCTATATTCCATAATACTACTTCAAGGTACAGAGAATATTAAGAAAAAATTGATTAAAAACAAATCGTATATATTTGACTTCAAACACTTTTTCTTTGTGGAAAGTAGTCACTATAATAATTAGATAGCCAGCTACATTACTAATAACCTCTTGCCAGAAATCATTGTGTTTTAAGTGTTTAAGTACTGAAGACGTTATAAAAATGCCAACAGTTGTTATCCACAAGTAATAGAATGAGTAACACTGACATTCTTGTAGTTTGAAACTTTCCACAATAAGTATTTATTACATGTAGTAGCATAAAAATATGCCATTTATTTATGTATATTTACTACATAAATTTGCCTTTGTTATTTAAATATATTTAAAGATAAATACAGTTGGTTAATACTTCTAAATGAAAGTAAATTATTTTATATAAACTAGTTTCATAAGAAGCCTTTTCTAAAAAAAATATATATTGTATTGATTTTTTACAGAGAGTAATAGAGTCAGAAACATGGAAGAGAGAGAAACATTGAACAGTTGCCTCCAGCATACCCACTACTAGGGATGTGCCTGCAACCAAGGTACATGCCCTTAACTGGAATCGAACCCAGGACCTCTGAGTCTGAAGGCTGATGCTCTATCCACTGAGCCAAACCGGTCAGGGTGCCTTTTATTTTTTAATCTTCACCCAATAAAATGTCATTGATTTGAAAGAGAGAGAAACATCGATCTGTCGCCTCCTATATGCACCCCAACAGGGGATCAAGCTGCAACCCAGGTGGCAGGTACTAAGATAGTGAAGGAAATAGAGAAACAATAAAATATGTTCCCTGTCCTCATTGCTCAATATTGCATGTTGTGACTCTTTATAATCACAGATGCTACTCCAAGAATGTACAAAAGGACTTGAATTTGTTTTTGAAGAAAAGAAATCCAATTCAATTGACTTTCCCATGCTGAGTAAAAATCTTATCAAAAATTCTCCTGTATGCTTAACAATAATAAATACATACATAAGTCTGTGTGCAGCAGTTAATAAATATATCCCCAGAAACAGATGCTTTACAATAATAGCTTCTATGTTTATTGTGTGGGGGACACTCTGTGTTAAACCCTTTTTAGATCATCTGACTTTCTCTTCACAATAACTCCAGGAATTATATTTTTGTCTCTCTTTTATGGATGAGAAAATAAAACTGACTTCCAAGGTCAGACAATGCTTAGCACAAATTAGAAACTCAATCAAAATTTACTGAATGTGATAAGAAATGGGGACCCAAAGCCAGGACAATGTGAATACAAAACCTTTGTTTTAACCACTATGCTAAATAACTCATTAAGGGAAAACCAATGGAAATAAGATGAATAAAAGCAAACAAAAAAAATCTGGCTAATTATTGTTCAAAGATAAGAAGACTGGAATTAGCCAATCATGAATAGATTTTGTTATCAAGATCAATTTTCTGAAATTTTTTCCTTGTAGGTAGAACTGTAATTATACATTTTAACACATAAAAGTTGATAAAACTTGACTGAGATATAGGAGTCCCAAATATGAACTCCTCTAAGATTGTGATATCCAGTAAACAATAACAGCATTAATAAAGGCTAGATGAGAGTTTTAAATTACAATTAAGTCTGTCAATTTACATTTAAATAGAAGAAGGAATTTATGTTTTTAAAAAACTTATTGTGAAAGATTATACACTATTTAGGCTGATAGACTTTTGGATTTAGCCTTTGTTAAATAAATTTGACTTTGATTATGTATAAGCAATGTTCATAACAATAAAATATAATTTAGTTGCTTCCTTAAAAAAAAAAGCTTAAGTAGCAGAAAACACTAACATTAATTTGAGTCTCTCTTGTTCTGATGACAAGTAAAATGATATAAAATTTAACTTTTCTTCTAAAGCTAAAATGAGGATTTAACTTTAGAAGAAAAATGAACAGCTTTTAAGTATATTATCATGTTTAATTAATTTTTATTTGGTAAGAAAAATGAGGCAAAGTCATTAATAAAACTCTTACTATAGAGTGTATAAGCTATAATAAAATTCATCAATGAGAAGATCAAAATTCCAGATTACACAAACAAGAGTTTTACACAAGAGTTCAGGTTGAGGGAAATCATAAGTGTCATGCTTTTTCTTTCCCTTTTTTCCTTTACTAAGTTTTCTGAAAGTGAAATATTTTGCCTCTTGAAACAAAATGCATATAACAATAAATGAATACATTTGCCAACTGATCCCCTATATATTTTGCATTTAATATTAATATCTCCAATTAAGAGAACCAATATGATGTACCATTGGAATGAATATAATACAGACTACACAAAGGATACCTTTCAGATTGATTCTGAAAGCATTATGCTTCCCAGTTACATCCCAGACCAACCAAATACTTTCAAAGTATAACGTTCTCCTCCTCTCCTGTACCCTCTGGGTTGTTTTCCATTTTTAATGGAAATATTTCCCAGGGTCTAGCCCTATCCAGACACAAAACTGATTAGCTTGTGCCATGCTCTATCCTTTCACCTCCATTGGAGGACATCATTCTTTCTGAGGAATGAACAGCTCAATTCTGCCCAAGTCCTTATTACCCTACAGCTTTAGAGTTTTGCAGCCTCATCAACAAATGGGACACATCTTTCCTTTACTCTATCTGTGAGGATCCTTCCCTAAACTTGACAATGTTTTATTTCATTTCATGTGTTAGTCCCTTGCTGAGGTCAAATATAGAGCCCTAATCATTATTCTCGGTGATCTTGGTTGTGGCTCACATTCTTTGTACCTGAGTCCCATGTGGTCATTGTTTAGTATAACATTGTTTTATCCTTCATATTCCTACTGTTTGAATAATCACGGTACACGGTAATAATATTAGCTGTTCTTAAAAAAAAACAATTAAAAATCATCGTTATTTTTTTCCTGGTAAAGAAAAAGAAAAATTTAATAGAAAATGTTGTAAGAGTTTCTCTATATGTAGGTTGTTTTGTGGGGGAAAAAAATGGGTGTATGAGGTCAAATACAGAGAGGTAAAATAATGAAAAAGATCAAATAATGTGATCAAATTCCAGTTTAAAATTGAGTCTGCTTCATAGTGTCTGATAGACTTTCCCTAAAATTCCCTTTAAAATAGTAAGCGGACCCCAACTATTGTTTTATAATTAGCACTATTATGCAAAATTAAGACATGTTAACATCCTTCAACCAGAATCAAGAAAATATTTCATCAAATATAAATATGAGGCGGTAGGAATCTGGGAAATATCTTAGTAGCCATCTCATGCTCTAACCTCATAAACAGCAGGTGGAAAACAGTGAAAGACACTCTTAGGATCTCCCGTGTGTAAGAGTGTAGAAAGGGGCTGTCATGCTTTCTGACCGTCTGCTTCCTCTGTTCAAAGTTCCAAACATGTAACAGCCCCAAACCTGGCTCTAGTTATTTTTTTTATCATTGCTGTTTTTTTCCTAAGTTATACACTGTGTTATTCCCATTTTACATTGTTTTCAATATCCCTTCAGACATGACGTCTTTCATCATATAACAAGACAGTTATGAGGCGGTACTTGTGGGACCATCTTGCACGCAGAGAAAGCTTGAAGGAAGAGTAGAAAGAATATTTTCATCAAAATGATCAGAGAGTCTCCGGTGAAATGAGGGATGGCAGTATTTAGGAAGGCTGTTCCAGCTACAGCATAGGGACAATGGAGGAAAGGAGAAGGGGAGGTAGAAGACGCAGGAAGTGTGACAGGTTTCGATTTTACCCTATTACTGAATGGGGCCAGACTAGGGGGTACCATGGGAATGATGGGCACTGGTTTATGCTTTGGAAAGGGCAGTCATATTGTAGCGTGGAAGAGAGTTCGGAAAGCATCAAAAGTGAAGGAAGGGAGGCCAGACGGTAGGTACAATCACAACAGATACCTAGAGCTAATGGTGCTTTATTTGTGTGCATGATGGTATTCCTAGCGGGCAGTTATGGTAAGACAGCTATGAAACCAAGTCAGCTTTTAATCAGGATAAAAATGACTTCTTATTGATACTTTTGGCTGGCAAGATTTCCAACACTATGTTAGGTGATGATCATATTATGTTTAGTGAAAAGATTATGGCCTGTATCATAAACCATTCTGAAATGCATTATAATATTAAAATCATTGACTGCTTAAAATATCATATTCAAGTTGAATTAAAAATTGTTATTTGCCTATAAACTAGCATGTCAAGTCTAAATTACATACTCAATCACTCATTTATACTCACAGTCGTTTTGTGCAAGTACCAGAGCACTGTTTTCCTGTTTCACTGAGTGTTGTTACCATAAGCAAATGTACCTTTTAAAACCCCCCAACAAATAGCTGATGGCTATAAATAGTTACTTTCCCTATGACTTTTTTTCAGCATAGAAAATAAATTCCATTAGGTTGTGGATATCAAGAAAACTCCTTCAAGACTTGGTTAGTATAAGACATAGAGTCCTTTCTCGTACATTCTCTAATAACTGGGACTATTAGTGCAACTCTTTCCAGAAGAAAATAGTTGGGAGGGGGAGGTTGGTGAAGAGGGAAATGTGGTTGTTAGAAAGAAATTGGGAGGTTTATATATAAAGAGTTTTGAGGACATATGATAGGGACAAAACCTTGCTTAAAATGTTAGTCATTGTGGAGTGCAAAATAGGAGGACTCAGCAAATACAGAAGGGGGCTGAAATGAAAGGGGCAGTGAAATAAATGTACTTTTCAATCACCGTTGACTGGTGTGCGCTATAGACCCACGTTGGGCCCATTTTGTGGTACTTTCTTTTTTTAAAAAAAATTTTTTTTATTGATTTCAGAGAGGAAGGGAGAAGGAGAAAGAGAAACATCAAGCAAAAGAGAATCATGGATTGACTGCGTCCCGCATGCCCCCTATTGGGGATTGAGCCCTCACCCCAGGCATGTGCCCTGATAAGGAATCAAACCATGACCTCCTGGTTCTTAGGTCAACACTCAACCACGGAGCCACACCGTCTGAGCTGTGGTCCTTTCTTGATAGCAAATATGTAGCCATTCAGTAATTTGTCTCTTCACCAAACTCATAAAATACTCTCCAGTATTCTAACAGACCCCAATGAATATTCAATAAATGCAAGATTGGGCTAAGTGGAAGCTATATATACAGAAAACCCCCTATTTATGCTATCACAATTTTTGCATTTTCTCATTTCCTGAGCCATGAATTTGTCTATGTTGCTAATGTACAGATTTCCTCCCATTTGCTATCATTTTCAGAAACTGTAAAAATATAATCCCATGTTTGCTGTGAAATTACCCTTGAAATGAAAGCTGCTGAAGAGTACATAGCCCCTTCTTTAGTAATACACACCTCCCCAATTCCTCCTGCCTTCCCATTTGGGTAGAAAAAAATATATATTTTTTTTCTAATCAGCGAACAAGCAGGCATTATTAAACACACTCTATTCTAGGCACTGCGCTGGATCCAGATGCAAGGATTCCCCAGGCGACAGCTTCCTCCGGAAGGCCATTCAAAGGAGGATTGTTCTGACTCGGGTTGTAAAAGGGTTACTCTCACCCAGGGTGGGTGAGCCAGAGGAGGGAGAAAGGGGGAGGACAGAGAATCCTGTCGATGGCTATTGTGGCAATCCAGAGATAGGACAGTAGCTTTGGTTAGGCCATTATTAGTGAATATTGTGAGAAGTAGTCAGATTGAAGAAATACCTTAGAAGGAGGAATCTATGTTAGAAAGGGGTCAACCATGGTGATAGGTCCACTCTGTTTCTTTCTCTGTCTGAAAATGAATGGTGAGGGCATTTATTGAGATGGGGAACATTAAGAAAGGGGACTTTTGGGGAGGAATTAGTAAATCAGAGGTTCATATTGAAGGTGTCTCTTAGATATCCTCAGGGAGATGGTAGGTAGGCAGAGGCGTGGTGGGAGCTGGACATCGGCTTTAAATACCATTAGCACATTAACAGTATTTAAAGCCACAAGGCAGGAGGAGATCGCCAAGTGAGTAAGTTAATGGAGAAGAGAAGACAGAATGACACAGCAGCCTAGCTCCTACCCAACCCTGAGTGATGTTGGCTGCTGGTCACTGCTGGAACTCGCCGAGGACCCCAGCTTTTTTCTTGCATGGGTGTCGCTAGCATCATGCTAGTCTGGGTGTGAGCTGTGCTGCTGTCCCTTCACTGGCCTTTTCTGGGCGAGTATAGAACCTCCTTCCTTCATTCTCTCAAACAAAGGCGCTGGTAACACAGTGCCGGTGTGTTAGGAAGACTGACAAAAAAAACACTGTTTATCACAGGAAATTATGTTACAGAGAAGGAAAACTTTCCTCTTCCATTTCTACTCCTCCAAACTATGCCTTTCCTAACCCAACAAGGCTACATTTTTCTTTTTTTTAGATCACACAATTTAGTTTTGCTTTTTCTTAACTTCCCCACTCCATACAAGTTCTTGACACTATCATGGTATGCTTAAAGTTCTAGTAAAATGTTTTCCAAACAAACAAACAAAATCCACCCAATTTTCATTCTATAATAAATTCTGCTTGTCCCTAGAATTTGAAAATTAATTCATTTTTTTTTAAAAAGTGGCATTTTTCATTTGTCTTTTTTCTAATTATATTCATACTAGAGGCCTGGTGCACAGATTCGTGCATGGGTGGGGTCCCTAGGCCTGGCCAGTGATTGGGGCTGATCAGGGACATCTTGCCCAGGCTGGGGGAGAGGGACCACTGGAGGTTGGCCAGCCACAGGAGGTTCGTTGTGGGAGTGCACTGACCACCAGGGAGCAGCTCCTGCATTGAGTGTCTGCCCCCTGGTGGTCAGTGCGCATCATAGCGACTGATTGGCCAGTCGTTTGGTCAACCAGTCATAATGGTCACTTAAGCTTTAATATAAATAAATTACATACATATGACACTTCTAAGGGGATTCCTAAAGGTATTCCTATTTATGCTTAGGTCAGCTACTTTTAAAAAGTTCTGCCAGTTGCCTGAGGTAAGTCAAGTTTAGAAAAGCTCGAACTATTTAAATATGCAAGAAAACAATTATTGTACACAGCCGAAGTGAGCATATGCTCACCTTTGTAATTGATTATTTTCCTTTTTACTCTATCATATATTCCTATTATTATTAGTCCCTCCCTTTCACAACAAAAGTGAAGTAGAAACTATTGACTGAGTTGTAGAAACAGGAAATTGCTGGGAAGCCAGCAACAGAGTCTTGGGAACAACCCAGCGTGGGGCCTGGGCACACTGTGTCTCCTCATTCCAAGCTGTGTAGCCCTGAGAGGCTCCTCCAACTGACCCTCCATCCTGCACCTGCAAAACAATGACCGTCACCTTGGAGAGTCCTTCTGAGGACAGAGAAAAGATTGCTAAATACCTGCTACAGGATAGACAGTAAGTCCTGATGATTTTACACCTCTACCTTTGTGTCAGGACTGTAGGAGATGACGGTCTAACCACTGGGATAGCTGGGCAGAGCCACAGAGCTTTCATTCACACTCTGACCCAGGAAACCGCAGCCGACCGTTCCCTGGGTTTGCCCATCTCACTTGCCAGCTCTCAGACTGGACTCCCGTCTGCCATATCAAAGTCACAGGACACCTGCACTTGGCAGCGAGCCCTGCCCCATCAGCAATTCCTGACAGGTGAGAGCCACGGGCCCGAGATCGGAAAGCTTGCTTGCTTTGCAGACAGACCCGCCTCACCTGTCAGCTGTCACACTCACTCTGTTTGCATTGCTCTGCTCCGGGAAAGGCGGGACCTCAGTCCCGAGAAGAGCCTGGAGGTGTGAGGCACAGATGAAGTGTTGGCTGTTGTTTAGTGGGTCGTGTGTGGCGCTTCTTAGGACGGGTTTGCTTGCAATGGACACATGGAGAAACGGCTTCTTCCATGGCAGGTAAGGGTCACACCTGAAGGTTGTGAGGCTGACTGCCTCGTTGCAAAAGTGGGGTTTTGTTGCTTAAAAGATCCCCAAATTCATCAGTCTAATTCTAGGCAACAGGACAGTCTCAGGGTGCAGCTCCACCTGTCCGCTGGGCTCTGAGAGTCTTTCTTAGTGTAGAGACCTCGTTCTAACCAGGAGATACTGAGCTGCGTGAAATCAGTGGTCTACTCTCAGCATCAACTGAAAGAGAACATCCTTACGAAACAGAAAATAATGTTTACGAGCACAGCCTTCCTCCTCAGTACTCCATAAGCACAAGCGCCATCTGAATCCCACTAAAACTGTAGGCTGTAAGAACCATGGCAGTGGTATCTCTTCTGCTACTGACATGCATAAACACACACACAGGCATGCCCACACAAACACGTGAACATGTCTGCATGCATGTACATGCACATGCACACACACAAAATTTTTCTTCTTTGGGGTCCAGAAAAAAAAAATCTACCCTCTCAGAAAAGGTCTTTCAAATATCAACTACCTAAAATTAGGAATAAAGTAATACCCTTACCTATTAGAGTCACGCAGTCAGAAAGACAGAAACAACCAAAGGAGAAACAACAATAACAATTTTAAAATTCACAATTTTTGTTACGCCAGTAATTCAAAAATTGAAGTGCATAAAATAGGACATGAAGTATCTTCTTCCCTCAGCTACTTCCAGAGATCTCCATGGCATAGCTTTCCCCAACACACTTTTTAATTAAGGATTACATGTGTACATATCTTCCCATTGACCCCACCCGCATCCCACTCCCACACATGTCCTCACTCACACACTGACTCATTGCCTCTTGCCTCATGGAGATTTCACCTCAACCAGAGTTGACTGTTTGTCTTGCTCGCCATCATTGCACCAGTGTTGAGCTCAATGTCTGGCACGACTGATGGACAATGGTGCCTGGGATACATGTGATGTGATCTACTGGCCACCAGGTTCTCGGCAGTCACATGACCTATTGGGCCCCCTTGGGAAGAAGGGAGTATGGTGTAGAGACTATAAAGCCGGAAATGGTCCCGTCAAAACTCCCCAACTGGCCCCTTGTATGGAAACATAAAGGATTCCTCTTTAAAAAAAAAATCTACCTGGCAGGGCTGGCAAAATGATTAAATGAAGTATACATGGAAACCTCCTAAATATAACCACCCACATAGAAAGTATTACACAAATTAGACTAAACGTGAGGATAGCCCTTTAACTACTATATCTGAACTCCAATGGGAAGAAGTTGCCAGTAATAACTAATTACTAATAATGACTAATTTTTCAACAAGTGCTTTAGTCAATCCTTATATAGCATTGCTATCATTAAGTACCTAACAAGGTTTGTTGGCATAGAACAATGAATTCCTTGAATTAAAAAACAGGCAGTAATTCAATAGAGAAATTTATAGGCAGTGTAGAGCCCTTTAAATTGAATTAGATTCTTAAAATGGTACTTACAGTACCCTTGATGTGAGCTTTGTGAAAGCATTAGGTGAGTTAAACAAAGTCTATATTTTTGCATAGGGTGTTTTATGTTCAATGCTATAATATTTATGTTTGGCACTATTCATTTCATAGGAAAATACAGGCTGTGCATCTTTTATTTGCTATGCTGTATGTCTTTTATTCGCTGGATCGTTCAGACGCACTGATACCCAAGCGCCCAGAACCTCATTGTGCTGAGGGTTTCATGCGTAAGTGAGTGGATATGTAAGGGAGAGCGAGAGGGGTGAGCCAAGGTGCTGGATGGATAAGGCTAGGCAGAGTCAAAAGGGAGGAAAAGAGAGAAGTTCATACTAAAGAAATAAAGTTTCTGTGTGGTCACTTTGTCATCATGTGAGAGAAAAACACACTCATCAAAGTGATCATTGGTGGTTAATTTGAACAGAAGTTCTGAGCTACTTAGATTCTAGTCCACTGCCATTTACCAGCACTATTGCTGTATGGAGAAACTACACTAACGTCAACTCAGTCATGCTGATTTAAAGGATGAATGATGATAAAAAAAAAAAAACACAAAACTCTGGGATTCAAAAATGTTATCCCATTTTTTCCCAATCTATCAAGTTGGCTCTTTGCTTTAGAATCAGACACTGCTGCATAAGGTGTTCCGTGATCATATAATCTTTTTTAACAACAAAATGGATTAACGTTCATTATAATAGGTCTTACACAAGAATTTGCTTTCTTGATCTTAAAAGAAATGTATGGGCATGTATATTGGGTTCATTTCATGAATGAGGGTTTAAAAGCTCAGAAAACAAGCCAGCTGCCAAAGAACACAGAGAAGGCAGATCTAGTTCTCTGAAACGGAGTGGTGGCTACACAGACACTGACGGAATGAGACAGGCGTAGGGCCCAGTCCCCCCAGTGCCCTTCCCCATAACGTGCCAGGCTCTGGATCACACACAGGGGCACCAAGAAAGACTAAGCTCCTTACACCTACTTTGCTAATGACAGCAGCGTCTTTGATGACCCAGCTCCATGGCACGATCATTATTGAGAGTCACTATTGAGAGCTCAGCCAAGAGTCCATTGTTTCTACTTTTAGGATGATTTTGCACCCCATCGAATTCCCTGTAGAGAACTCCTTCCTGCTTAAAGAAGTTGAGTAGATTGGTTCTCTGTTATTGAATTATTGATGCTCTTGTGAGTTTAATGAGTTATTGGAATTTGTGAATCAGCTCACATCATGTATACCTTAGTATTCCTTAATATTTTAGACTTTAGACATCATAATTTATGAAAATGTGTACCCTCGCTGTTTGTTTACTAAAGTGGCAGAGGGTTTGACTTCTCTTGAAACTCAAAAAACCTGGCAAAAGATGGGCTAAATGAATTGTTTAAAATGCAACTGAGGCAGCAGATAAGATGGCCACCAATGGTTTGTTTGTAGCTTGTTTTTCCTTCTTCTTACTTTGCCTCATCCCTTTGTGTGTAGTGAAAAGAGAAAGTAGAAGAGAATGGAACAGTCATAGAGAACATATTTTAAAAAATAGAATAAAAGCAAAGAATGGGAAAAAACACACGCAAAAGAGCCAATCTACAGAAAGTTTAAATATTGCTTAAAATTACCTCTTGGTGTTATTTTAAGACCTACAAATGGATTAGAGAATGAAGGTTTAAACACACTGTCCTAAAGAGATGGTGTCCAAAGAAGTTCTAATTCCTCCCCCACCTTTGGTTAGCAATGAAATCCAACCACAATTCAGGAGATGTGTCTCTCCCACAACTCCTGCCTTTCTATTCTTCACTTATCCTATCTAAAAAAGAGGTGATATGCAAATTGATCATCACTCCAACACACAATATGGCTGCCCCTGTGGACACAAGATGGCCCACCACAAGAAGGCCAGCAGGGCAGGGCAGTTAGAGTTGGCCAGGCCTGCAGGGGAGGGCAGTTAGGAGTGACCAGGCCTGCAGGGGAGGGCAGTTGGGGGCAAACAGGCCTTCAGGGGAGGGCAGTTGATGGGGACAAGGCCTGCAGAAGAGGGCAGTTAGGAGTGATTGGGTTGGCAGGGGAGTAGTTAGGGGGTGATCAGCCTGGCAGGCAGAAGTGGTTAGGGCCAATCAGGCAGGCAGGCAGGTGAGTGGTTGGAGCCAGCAGTCCTGGATTACAAGAGGGATGTCTGACTGCTCATTTAGGCCCAATCCCAGTGGGATCCCAGATTGGGAGAGCATGCAAACTGGGTTGAGGGACACCCCCCCTCCCCCGTGCACAAATTTCATGCACCAGGCCTCTAGTTTTCATAAGAAGTCTTCAGTGTGTCCTATTAGTTGGAATCTTCCCACTAATATCAACCCTTATTTCTACCCCTGCCCTTAACCACCCAAAATGTTAAACTTGTTGACTTTTTTCTTATCTCCAAGTTGTCAAGAAACAAAATATTGAAGTAAATCATGTCCAAACTTTAAGTAGCAACTATTATGACAATATCCCTGAAGAAAGGCCATTTCACCTCATCTGAATAGTTAGTTATATTAATGCTTTTATTGTATAATTAATTATGAAAAAGGAATCCAGGTCAGATGTGAAGAATGGTCAGGTATTCTTCCCTAAAAGCAACTAGCCACTTGGTTTTAACATTTATATTCCTTTAAAACATTATGTTTATTTACATGTGCTCCTCCTCTCCACCTCCCCAATTCATGCATAAACAGTGATAAAGTGTTAGCCATTTCTGGTGCATCTGTTAGGAGAATATTTGCTTCTAACAGCTGAAGATGACTGGACCTTCACCTCTACTCAATTTCCTGAAAACAACAGTTGTCAGATGCATAAATATGTCTATATAAATAAAACCTCAGAAATAAGCATATGCAGAGAATCATATGCTCACAATAAAATATCTTACCACAACTCAATTAATTGATGCTTTAGCTTTTTCAAGTTCAAGTAATTGTCAAAGATCTATTCTGAGGCAGGTTGATACAGTCAAACACATGCAAATACAAGATAACTGGGAGCTGTTGAGTGTTTGGGTATGCTAGAATGAAATAAAAATTGTTCTTCTAGACCGGGAGCAGGAGTAACAAACTCAAAAGCCTACAGGGGCCTGGCAGCGGGCAGAAATGAGGGAAGTGGTGAAGAACAGCGGTCAGCTAAGGAGCCTGTAGTCCTACCCAAAGGCAGTCCGGTCACTAAGCATGAGCAAAGCTTTTCTATCAAAAGATGCAATCTCAGTTTTCTAGCTTTTTCTATTTTTTTTTAAGAGAAGCCAGACAGCTTTTTTAAAAAGGAAATCTCTTATGTTTAATGTTGGACACTAGCTCAATGAATAAGCAACAAAAACTCAAGCAAATCCTGACCAAACAAAATATATGTGCAGGCTCCGGTATCTCCTTGTAGGTGAACTTGTTTTAGGCAACTAGGTCAGTTTCAGCTCCTTCCCTAAAGTTCAACATTTATCTTCACTTATTTATATACTTACACGTGAGCAAGTTATTTTTTTCAAATGTTTTCAAAGTGTTGAAGTTAAATTAGGTAGGAAATTCCTTCGAGCTAAATCATCTTAGATGAGTGTCTGCTAGTGAAGGTACTGACAGTTCTCGTAGGTTGTGGTAGAGGGAGGGAAACCAGGAAAAATGTTCCCTTGTAGAAATTTTTGTTAAGCAGCACCAGGGTCACTGTCCCATAGAAATATCTGCAATGTGAGTATGTGAAGCACAGAGTCTATTCTTGTATTATTCTTTATTAAATTATTGTATTATTTTCCATACCAACAACTGTAAACCTACTTTTGCCCTACCCTGTATATCTACTTGATTCAAAAAGTTGAAGGGATTCACAAGTACAAATTAGTGTTGCAAAATAGTCACAAAGTTGTAAAGTTTAGCATAGGGAATACAGTCAATAATCTATTATAATAAAAGTGTAATATGCTAATTAGATTGGACATCCTTCTAAACAACCTTCCGGACGAAGCCAGGGCTGCAAAGGAAGCCCAGGTCCCAGGTGCCAGAGGGAAGCTGGTGCCAGCAGACAGGGGAAGGAATTGCACGAATTTTGTGCACCAAGCCTCTAGTACTGTAATAACTATGTATGGTGGCGGGTGGGTTCTTGAAATACCAGGGAAATGCTTCGTAAAGTTTATGACTGTCTATCCACTATGCTGTAAACCTGAAACTAAAACAAAATATTTTCAAATATAAATTGTAATAAATTAGAAAAAAAGGGGGAATTCCTAGATTCTACTAAATCAGAGGGGCACAGAGAGATGCTTTTCAATAAAATACCTATGTGACTCTTGTTCTTTTTAAAACACCAGAAAGTGTTGTGTAGTTGAGCCCCATGAAAACAGCCCGGGAGGCCCAGAGGCTTGGGCTTCTGTTATTTGCAGGAGTCAAGCTCTGTGAGCATATCTGTGCTGAGACTTGGACATAGCTATTCCGAATATGAGCTTTCAAGACAGAAAGACTTGAACTCCAATCCTGGCTTCCCCACTTACTTGCTGTTGAATCTTGAGGTTACTAGCTCGTTGTGAGCCTCAGTTTCCTCCTGTCTAAGATGTGGGTACTAATGATAGCTACCTCAGAGGATTTGGGGGTGCTTAAAGAAGATCCTGATGCAGGTATAGTACAAAGTATAACACATGGAATAGAAGGATTGCCCAGTAAGTAGCTGTCATTTTCACCAATCACTGCTGTCCTCTCCTCTCAGGAAAGCACTGGAACTATTCAACTAGTAAAGCATTTCTTGAAAACATCCACCAGTGAAGCTGTGGAAGGGTTAGTTGCTCGGTGGGACAATAACTAGAAAATAGATTTTTGACCTAAAATTGGGGTGCCATGAAATTTGCTACCCAACCGGGCCTTTTTTGTCCAAGACAAATGCCAAAACCAGTGGACTGCCTAGACAACAGATGAAAATTGGGATCTTCCCAGGAAAATCAAGGAGACTATACGACTTACCCTGTATATAGTCCAACCTCCATACTGCAAAGAGCCTGTCTTTGAAATGGAACAGTCAGTCATTTTCTGCTGGTATCTAAAAAAATTATCCCTCTATTTCTCCTCATTGGAGAATAAACCAGGGCTAATATTCTTTTCCATTCCACATTAAATAAACTATTTCATTGTTTAGCAGATTGCATTTGTCAGGTGAAGTTATGCTATAGATATGTCACCTAGGCACAACAGATACGACAATGGATGAAAATCACAACTATCGGTGACTAGCAGGTCACAATTCAATTTCTGTGGTTGCAGGGCGACATACGGTGCAATGGAGAACCGTGAATAAGGACAGTGCAATTACCCGGGGGCTCAGCCTGGTGCCACCACCAGCTGGCTGTGTGCTCACAGGGAAATGACTAAGCTCTGCTGTGTCACCCGGCTCCATCAGCTGCAAAATGGGAAAACGCCACCTGCCCTAAGCTCCTCAGACCGGTAATGAGATCAAATGAGAATGTCAGCAGCGCACGTGCTTGGAAGGAGTATGGCCAAAGAATGCATTTCCGGTAACAGAGGGAGCCTCATTTCTAGAGCAGAGAGCACCCACACCTCCTCTTAAGCTAACAAATGGTATGGACAGGGGTTGGATGTGATTAGAATAAAGCTCAGAAGACCTGGTCTCGGGGGCTGCATTTTCCTCGTGGCAGATGATTCATCACCGGGGTTCTGGCTTCCCCCTGTTCTGGGTGGCCACCCTCGGGTCGGCGCCCCTCTTCACATCCATCTTTGGGCTTTGCGGCTATTCAGAGCACAGGGCCTTCCCTGGTGTCAGGTCATGCCAGAGCGAAGCCCAGGGCCCCCATTAGCCTAATTGACAGCGTGGCTTTTCCCCGGGGAGGGGAGTAATCACCTAGCTATTTATCTTGTCTGTAGGTTGATCACCGTGGTGCGAAGGCAGAGACGTGTACATAGAAAGATGAGGCGAGGCACGTTTGCCAGGCTGAGGGGACATGAAAGCCAGGTTGGGGGGGGGGGTCAGAAGGATGAAAGGGGGGCATCTGGGTCTGTGGTCCTCTCTGTTGCCCGTTTCGTGTCTCAAGTGGCCTTGGAGTAAGTGGCTGCTCAGGAGGCCGCTGAAGAACATCTCTCTGTAATTGGGAGCAGGCCGGAGCTGCGTGGCCACCACTACCCACGGAGCTGCTGCCCGGAGGTGGCCAGCCTGCTGCTTTCCTGCCAGGCGGGAGAGGCCCGTTAGAATGGGGAAGGGGTGCTTTCATTCTGCAACAAGATGTGTACAAATGGATGCCTCCTATTGAAACCCGTGCAGCCGCTTCCAAGTTAATTAAAAGCTAATTTTCTAATGAGGTGGCAACGCTGGCAACGTGTCACCAGTGTGAGGGTGGCAGCCAGCAGCCGGTGAGGGAGCAGGCAGCCTCCCTCCCTCTCACAGAATGGAACATCCTATCTGCATCTCTTCATTAGCCTCCAGCAGCATCGCTTTAGGCTTAGACACCAGTATAGACTGTCACAGAGACCATAAATTGCTTTAAACGGTGTTGCCAAAATATTGTTGCTACTTGTTTTGCAGTGCGACTCTCTCCAGCTATAACCTCACAGGCAATCAAATGCATTCCGGGGAAATGTTAAATCCAGGCGGTAGTGCCATGTGACGTGAGCATTTTTAATCCTTTGGGCAATTATTAATTAAGCCAGAATTGCAATGAGCTTTAGGAAAATAGAAAGTGTCTTACAAAGTGTCTTACTACACCTATGTTGGTTTTTGCCTCTTATTTTGACTTCAAGCACACAGGCCAATTAAGATGACTTGTGGTCATTATCCTAACGATGTGGTTCCCCTGGCCGTAGCCAGAATGTGCCAGACACCTGTGGCCATTCCTTGGCATTCTCCACATGAGGCATATAATTATGTTATTCAAGCACATACTGACAATTACAAATCCTATATAATAAAAGCCTAATCTGCTAAGTGTCCGGTTGGCCGGTCGACCATTCAACCAATTAAAGCCTAATATGCTAATGATATGCTAAGGCCACTCAACCACTCGCTTTGATGTGCACTGACCACCAGGGAGAAGATGCTCTGTCCAGAAGGTTAGCTTGCTGCTGGGGTCTGGCCGATCGGGCATGAGCGAGATAGGCCAGACATGCCCTAAAGCCTTCCCGCATCCTCTCCAGCTGGCCAACCTCCAGGGTCCCTCCCTGGACCCAATCATGCAGTTGTAGGGTCCCTCAGCTTTGCCTATGCCCTCTCACACTCCGGGACCCACTGGAGGATGTCAGAGAGCCGGTTTAGACCTGATCCTGCAGGCCGGGCAAAGTGACCCCACTGGTGCACGAATTCGTGCACTGAGCCCCTAGTTTATAGTAATAAAAGTATAGTATGCTAATTAGACTGGATGTCCTTCCAGACCACCTTTCAGACAAAGCCAAGGCTGCGAGGGAAACCTGAGTCCTGGGTGCCAAAGGGAAGCTGGTGTCGGCAGCCAGGAGAAGGAAAGCCTATTCTTGCATGAATTTCATGCATCGGGCCTCTAGTAAATAAATAAATAATACAATCTCCATAGAAACTCTAGGATTCTGGCTATTTAATATATAGCTTATTTGTTAAATGATTTCTGTAAGTACTTATTAGATTATCATAGAGAGCCATATTTAGGGTCTCTATGATAATCTAATAAATTGAATCATTTATTACATAGTCATTGAATAGTAAGCAGAAGTTAGGAAGATTCACTTTGAATGTGCTGCTTCTGTAGGAAGCTTCTTGATACCAGCTCAATAGGAGAGTAAATTTTTATTATGTGCACATCCTCTTTAGAAAATAGTATAGAGTTAAGTCTTTTCAGTTACTTCGTCTTTATGTTTGCTTTTCTCTCTCTCATTCTCAAACTCATTTTCTCTCCCACAGACTCTCTTTTTAGCTTCTCTCTCCTCTCATTCACGTCTACTCTCCGTCTCTTTTATCTGTTCATTGTTTCTCTTCCTGTCACTGTGGCTCTCTTGTGCTCTCACATGCTAGTGCTCTCTAGAGTTCTCTGAAGGTTATAATATGGTCTATACATTGTTATGTCTATGTTGTTACCAGTTCATGGAAACTTCAAGAAATGCCCCTCACCGGCCAATCCTGAGTCACATGTTCATATTAAAATCATTCACCAGAAAAGGGAATGAAACCATATGACTAAATTGGATCATATGATCCATTCCCTGGGACTGGGGCTGGCCTGACTTCCCCCGAAGCAATGGCTGTGTGCATGTGAGGACACCTAAACAGATCTCCGGTTCTGTTAGGAAGGAGAAAACGGCTGCTGAGTCAGCAACAATCGCATCTGCTAATGAGGATCATAAGCAACATTCAGAGTACGGCAGAGAGAGTGGAACCGGTTCTGAATAAAATAGCTCATGGGATTGTTCCCAGAAGAATACAATGACTAAAGCTGTGTTGGTTAACGTTGGGAGGTTGTGGAGAAAAGAAGCTCTCATTCACTGCTGGGGGGAGTGTCGACTGGTATCACCATGGTGAAAAAAAAGAGTATGTAGGCTCCTCCAAAAATTAAGAACAGTTATCATATGAGCCCTTCTTCTTCGTATACACCCCAACTTTTGAAAACATTTATTCACAAACACATACACACCCCTATGCCAACTGCAGCATCATTCATGGTACCCAAGACATGGAAACTACCAAAGTGAAGACTGAATAAAGGAAACATAGCAGGTGTACACAATGACTACTCCACCATAAGAAAAAACGAAATACTGCCATTTGTACAACGTGAATGGATCTTGAGGATATTATGCTAAGCGAATAAGTCCAAGTTACGAACCATATGATTTCACTCATATGTGAGATGGAAAACGGAAAGCAGCAAATGAACAAACAAGAAAAACAAACAAAAACTCATAGACAAGACAACAGTATGGTGATTACCAAAGGAGAAGGGTGGGAAGGGGTAGTAAAGGGAAAAGGGGATCAGATATATGGTGATGAAAGAAGATTTGATTTCTGGTAGTGGACACACAATGCAATATACAGAACACGTGTCATAGAATCGTAAACTTGAAACCTTATAATCTTATTAACCAATTCATCTCAACATATTTAATTTAAAAAATAGAAATAAGGTCACTGAACTTAAATTAAATGCGTAGGGGAGGGATGTCTAGAGCTTCCATCAGATTCCCAAAGTTTGCTCATTCAAAATGTTCTAGAACCATGTCTTTAGAAGTTGCATATGTCCCCAAAGGAAACTTTCTAATGCATTTCAATGTTAAAGGGATTCTTGAAGGAGAAAATGTAGCTGAGATTTCTACAAAATACCATCAGGGAGACCTAGCTCCTAAAGAACTGAGGTTAGTAAAAATCATTAAAGACAAATATTAAAAAGTTTCACTTACTTATATTTCAAATAATAGCCAGAAAGGTCCAGGTTTGCTGCTGCTCGGGTCTGACTGTGGAATACGGACAGATGGTAAGTTGATAACAGATGAGAGAAAATCTGACTTCTTTTCCTGTCTGGGCTGCCCAGGGATCTTGTGATGGGAGGGGTAGGAAAATGCTAGGAAGAGGAAGTGGAAGCCAGAAGTCAATAAAGACTGGAAGAACTCCTATCTGCATCAAGTGCATCTGTCTCTTAGCTTTCCAATATTAGTTGGAACTCAAAGGAAACTTAACTTCAGTTCAATAGTCTAGCTTGTATATCCTTACGAGATTGTGAAGATTTGAAATTTTGGAAGACTGGAGGTGAGCAAATTTAGCTCTGATGTTCTAAAACAGGTCAGAGAATTTGACTGAAGTCAAGAAGCTGAAATGTACTGTTTAAACCACAGCTTGTGAACACTTAAATGGAAGCCAATCTATCTCAGCCTCATTTTCTTGGAAACTAGTGTTTCTCAAATAAAAGATTAGGAAAATACAGTAAACATACTGGATACCATGATATGTTTAATGAGGTCCCTATTTAGGAACATTTATTTTTTTCTAGAGCAGTAGTCGGCAAACTCATTAGTCAACAGAGCCAAATATCAACAGCACAACAATTGAAATTTCTTTTGAGAGCCACATTTTTTTTAAACTTAAACTTCTTCTAACGCCAATTCTTCAAAACAGACTCGCCCAGGCCGTGGTATTTTGTGGAAGAGCCACACTCAAAGGGCCAAAGAGCCGCATGTGGCTCGAGAGCCACGGTTTGCCGACCACTGGTTTAAATTATAGCTCGTGAACACTTAAAGTGAAGCCAACCTACCTTGGGCTCATGTTCTTGGAAATTAGAGTTTCTCAAATAAAAGATTAGGCAAATGCAGTAAACATACGGCATGATATGTTTAATGAGTTCCCTATTTAGGAACATTTCTTTCTTTTTTTTCTAGAGCAAAATACAACACAACTTTACAGAGGTTAGACCTGAAAACTGGAAAAGTAGATGCAAGGGGTATCACCTACTCAAATAATGTCTTGCTGAAAGCAAACAGACTTAGAAGCAAAATAGCCATGGTTCACAGACTGGCTCTTGGTCAGACATTTATTTTTGGAAACCCAGATCTATTATTTCTAGACTATGGCCTTGGAAACAGTCACTTGACCTTCCTAAGCCTCAGTTTTGTTGTAAAATGGGAAAAACAGTAGCATCTACCTCCACGGATTCTGTAAGAAAGAAAACAATATACAGAAACGCTCACCAGTGAGCCTAGGCTGGCACGGTGCTCAGCAAATGGTAGCCTTTGTTGCTTTTATTAGTCCCAGCTAATTAAATGTAATGGTTTCGGTAGTTGCAAGCCCAAGGGATGCTCAAGGGAAAGGGGCCAATATAACGGCATAATAAATTTTAAAACTGTTAAAGGAATTATCATATGAGGAATATTAGTAATCAGTCTAATAAGCTCTAATCTCACATGTTAATATTAATGCTCCATTAAAATATAATTAATAATCATTACTGCTAATTTTATTTCAGAGTGAGGTTTGCCAAGATACTCAGAGAACTGTGGAGTCATGCATAATAAATGTCTAAAACGTTATAAAAATGTGAAATAACAGTATTGATATGCATATAAATGGCTCGGTGAAAGTAACTAAAGATAACTACTCTGATCTGCATATTTGTAATTGTGTTTCTATACATTAGCATCCAGTTATTTAGAACTTGGAGAAGACGTCTACTTCTAAGTGAAACTGTGTCATACCCATCACTCACTGAGATGCTTTGTTAAGTACAGTATTGAAAACAGGCAAGGAATTCATTTGCTCAGTCCTTCATTTGGGAGTGCGCTAGGCAATTCTGGAAGTTGCTAACTAAATGACCTTTTCATAGTGACTACACAATGTCATTGTAATATTAGTACATTCTTCTTTGTCTATCTTCCATTCAGTTCATTTCTTGACTTTCAGCTATGTCATCTATGTAGAGCTGTGGTGTTTGTGAAAGGCACAGCTGAAGGGCTCTGGGAGGGAGGGAAAATGCCACTCCAGTTGAGTCTTGAATCCCCCAGTTCTATAGATCTTGGAGAAGTGGGTTAGAACGAATCTGGAGAATAGGGACAGCTTATTAAAGAGTAAGAAGAAAGACACAAATGAACACTGGGGGATGAATGAGCTTAATTACATTGGAACAAGGGTTTCATGTAGACTGAAGACTAAGGAGTACTAAGAGAACGATGGATGAACACCCAAAGGCTGCAGAGAATCAGGAGAAGGGAAGGAGGCTAATACGGTGTGACTGAGCCACGAGAATAAAGGGTGTGAAGCAGAAGATAGCTTCTGACAGTGCCGAATGCTACCAATAGGCAAAGTCAAGACTGAAAATTGTCCGTTGCATTGGACCATTAGGAGATTCTTAGTAATCTCAGCTGGATCAGATCTGGTGGTGATGTGAGGACATAAGGCAGCTGCAGTGAGGAGTGAAGAAAGGGGAGCGTAAAGGAGAAGGAGTGGATACAGAGGAGCCTCAAGAGAGACGCGCTGGGTTATGAAGAGAAGACAGAAAGGGTAACAGGAAGGGCCTGGAAGACGTCTGCAAAAGGCAAGTGAAGGTGCAGAAGGTGAAGAGGCCAGGATGCCAAGCCAACATCTAGTCCCGTGGCTAGGAGGGAGGAGAGCGGAATAGTGTTGGACAGCCAGGCTTCTGCATAAAGATGTGCCATTGACCAGAGGGGAAAACACCGGGGAACAAAGATAATCCAGAAAGCACGTATTGAACTCTTCCTTAGACGTCTCCCCCTGAGGACCCGTGGACTCTTCTCTTGTAGACCAACGGTCTCCACAGCGGAGCTGTGCATCTCCAGACTTCAGAGATGGCTGCTGGCTGACTGGGAATCCCCGCAGGGTACGTGCACGTGTTGCATGTGGCTAATTGTAGGACGATCAGAATACAGCACTTTGTACTAAGACGAGAATGACAATAAAAACCTATTTATGACTTAGAAATACAGAGGTTATCTTGCAGTGTAGTACCAAAAGAGGGACAAACGTAAAAAAAGATTCCCAATCTGCTCACATTTTATTGAAACATTTTCTTCGCTTGGATTATAGGAAGCTCTGCTCAGTTTATATTCCTTTTCCTATCTACTTTTCTAAGCCCTCTTCCCGAGAGGTTCCTCTTCTTGCAGATTTCTTAACATCGGCATGCCCAAGGACTTTGCCGAAGACCCCTCCTTTCCTCTACTTTCACTCATTCCCTAGATCTCGTCAAATTTTCTGACTGAAAATGTCACTCCATATGAGTCCAAAATTTGTATTTTTAGCATGAACTTTTCCTCCTAAATCTTTGGTATTCAACCACGTATTCAACATCTCCACTATAATCATCATTATATATATATATATTTATTATTGATCTCAGAGAGGAAGGGAGAGAGATAGAAACATCAATGATGAGAGGGAATCATTGACCAGCTGCCTCCTATACGTCCCCTGCTGGGGATCAAGCCTGCTACCCGGGCATGTGCCTTGACCAGGAATGAAACTCTGACCTCCTGGTTCATAGGTCAACACTCAACCACTGAGCCACGCCAGCTGGGTCCACAAATACATTTTTTTAACTTATTACACGCCAGGCCCTAGGTTTAGCATGTGTGATACATTACAGAGCAAAAAGTCTCTGCTCTTTGGAACCCTCTATCCCAGTAAAGGGAGGCTGAAAATGGACAATATGCACAACAGCTAAGTAAAATACACATGCGCAATGTTCAAAAGTAAAGAGTGGTGAGTCGTGAATTAAGACTATTGCAGGAGACCTGCGAGTGGGGGGTGGGACAGGTGGCATTGGGTTGCAATTTTAAGTTGAGGTGACACCCGAGTAAAGGTTAGGAAGAAGCGACAGAAGGAGTCACAGAGGGAGTCAGGGCAAAAGTCAAGCAGATCTAAAGAAATGGAAAACAGGCCGAACTGTGCTGTGGTTGAGCAACTCGCATGCGTGGGGACTCTTATTCTCTGCCTCCCTTCCTTCTTTTTCTTCAGGGGCACTTCTCACCACCTGACATACTATGTGTATGTATCTGCATTATTTTCATGTTTATTTCATGTCTGCTTACTTGTTCGTTCCTCCAGAATGTGAGCTCTGTGTTGACAGAGATTTTATTAGCTTTAATTCACTACTACATTTCCAGGTGCTAAAACACAGCCTGTGTATAGCAGAAGTACAATAAATATTTGTTGAGTTAATATGTATGCATTTTTTTGTGTGGTTAAAATAGAAAAAAAAAACTTGGGTATTTACTGTAGTCACAAGCCATTGAGGACTAAGAACAAGTAAATTGCATATTTTTATAATATGAATGTATCATAAAGTTTAGAAGGCTAAAAGCAAAATAACAAACATGTGAACATTATTAAGGAATATTTCTGGATACCATGACTTGGATTGAATTTTTAATTATTTTTTGTATTTTTTTTTTCATCCTTCCCTGAGACTATGCTTTTATTGACTTGAGAAAGAAGTGAAAGGGAGAGAGGGAGAGAGGGAGAAAGAGAGAAGCACTGATGTGAGAAAAATAAATTGGTTGCCTTCAGCAGGTGCCTGCAGCAAGAACTGAACCTGAAACCTGGGTATGAGCCCTGTCTGGGAATCAAACTTGCAGCCTTTCGGTGTGCGGGACGACACACCAACCAACTGAGCCACCCAGCCAGAACTTACAGTTTGTGTTTTTCCTACAATAAACACACAATTATATGTTAAGACTACATTTCTGCATTTGAACTGTTTTTGTTTGAACAGAGAGCGGGTGAGTGCATTACTAAAGCTTTGGGTTGGAGTCATTACCAAACACTGTGGTTCAGGGACATAAAATAGTGGCGCACCTCCATGAGCTGCAACTTAATGAACCTGCAGCCTCATGTCGAGGCCAAAGAAGCTTGGGCAACACGGAGCTCAGTAACGCCGTTTTGTTTCATTCAGTGTCCTCCCGGCCTGTGTGGCAGTAGGTGTGACTCGTCCCTGACGGATGATCAAAGGCCGCAGACATCATTAGCGCCCGTCACATGACTCCTGACACCTGCTGGAGAGGCCTCTCTGCTTGCTCATGATCAGAGGCAACATCTTTCTGCAGATGGACCCGAAATCACTTCTTTAGGGTTCAGATCTAGCCATGAAGCCAAGCGTGGCTTTCTATTTCTACCTTAAAAACCTTCTGGTGAGGTTTTGAAATCATGTCAGCTCCGCTTTTCAGAATGTTTTTTGGGGCTCACCATGTTCCCAGAGGGGGGCTCATGGAATAGTTTATTAGAATTTCAAAAAAAAAAAAAAAGTACCACCTCTTGATGCGCTCATTACTAGGAACAACCTGATGCCAGGCCACTGATGATTACGAGAACATGTGAAAGCTACAGGTTGTAGCTTTTTACTACATGCAGTTAGATTTTTAAGGCTGTGAAATGCTTCTAAACGTTTAATGGTTTCATTTCTTTCTTGACTGGTGTATGGTAGCACAGCAAACTCATAGGAATTAGTATCAATCGTCAATTCTGGGTTTTCTAGACTTGCATTTTTTAAAATTTTGTAATACAATTCGGTATATTAAAAAACAAATGAATTGCTGAAATTTAAAGAGACTTTGGAATGTGTTTAATCTCACTTTATAAATACGAAAACGGAAGAAGAATCCTCCGAATTGCATGTTAGCTTAGCATGTAGAGGTTGGGCACATACTGGAAGACCTCCTTGTCCCATTCCAGAAGCAGCAGCAGAAGCAATTTGCTACAAGCAGACGGATAGTTGAACACTAAAACGGACGATAAACTAGAATGCAATTAGATATTGAAATATACTTCTTCCAGGCTTCCCATGAAGTTTCCGATTCACACAAACGATTGCATTGAAAGAAGTCAGGGGGGAAAAAAGGCCGCGCTGAGATGGGTGTCCGGAAAAAACCAGAACCTTCCACACGCTATAGCCTTTACAGCCACCATTCACTCGGTTGGTCCAAATATTTACAGTTCATTGTTATGACTGCCAAAAACTGGCAACCACGGGATTGTTGTCTCAATTAGGACAGTCAACAGACTGTCTCTTTTTTCTTTAATGAAAAAAAACCCTAAAATGTAATACTTCACAGTTTAACATGTTTATTCATTCAAACGAGCTGAGAAATAATGGCGTGACATCTGTTGGAGAGGCATTGGTACCTCCGATCTTGGCTGCCTCCCCACCAAATCGGTTGTTGTTTTTTCAAAAATAAAGAATAGAGGGAGGTGCTGTCATAAAAAAAAAAATCTGCTGGCATTTCAAGTATCTTATTTTTCTAGAAATAAGGATCTCAAGTCTGTTGCTTGGTGATAAAAAAAAAAAATTAACAAGGAGGCAAATGCAGAATGCAGCAGCAATTGCATGTTTTTTCCATGAATTCACTGACTCACTCTGGGTGTTTCCACACTGCTGTAGATGTTCAGTGAGGCCCTGTTTCCTCCAGTTACCTGCGTGAGCTAAGCCCCGGGTGAAATAGTAAGAATGCCTATGTAGGTACGGAATGCATGTTACAGTTGTTTGCTGACTATGGGTTGTAGTGAATCCAGGTCTGGTGTCAATGGAACAAACTCTAGCAAACAGCCTTCTCCAGAGGCCTGTGGGAGCCAGGCAGATAAAAGGCAGAGCTACGGAGAGCCAAAGAAGGAGAGAAATCTCCCCAGAGAAGCTCAGATAAATGTCAACTAATGGTTGGTAAAAAGAAAACTTATCCTAGAGAGTCTCTGGTTTGACAGCCTTCTATTACGAAAGAAAAAACGAACAAAAACACTTTAACATTTCCATGTACAGAAGTTTACTTTTGAAGTTTATTTATCACAGCACTGGTCGGCAAACTCATTAGTCAACAGAGCCAAACAGCAACAGGACAACGATCGGCATTTCTTTGAGAGCCAAATTTTTTAAACTGAAACTTCTTCTAACGCCACTTCTTCGAAATAGACTCGCCCAGGCCGTGTTTTGTGGAAGAGCCACACTCCAGGGGCCAAAGAGCCGCATGTGGCTTGCAAGCTGCGGTTTGCTGACCACTGGTCCACAGCATAATTTGCACTACTGAATTATCATTAGCTATATATTTTAGAATCTGGGAAATATAGTGCTTTCGCTTTCATATAAATATAAACATCATAATGGGAATTTAGCTTTACTTTCATTAGGAATGAAGACGCATACTAAGTTATATTGACAACATTTGAGGATGGTTTTTAATGATACAGAGATAAAAACAGCATATTTGATTTCCTAGAAAAGAGCAACTTGTCTTTTCCACAGTAAATGTGATGCTGGTTTCTTGACATTAAAGAGAACCAGTATGAAACATATATACGACCCAGTTCAACCAAGGACCATAAATGCTAAGTGTTAAGAGTTGATGAATATTGGGATTTTAAAGTTTTATTTATTAGGTGAAAATAAGTTTGATCATCCAATACATACAAAAACCGTGCCAGACTCTGAGAGGACTAAAACATATTAACTGAAATTTTAACATGCATTTATTAAATACGTGTAGATCATATTATCGAAATCATAAAAGTGAGTAAGGACATATTATCAGTATGTTACAATCACTGGCTGGGATGGGAGTACTCCTTCCTTCCATCTTTATGAAATATTGACAAGAAAGAAAATCTCCAAGTGTTTTGCCACCTTAAAACAATAACAGATACCATGCTGCTGCTACTAGGAAGATAGGCTTTTTGTTCATCTGTTTTAAAAGAAATGCTAGATGAGGTTATCTTTTCACAGTATTTCTTCTCAAGTGAATTTTATGGTCTTGATTTTATATCCAAGCTTCATTCACGTAGGCGACCCGTTAAGTCTGCCGCGGTCGCTGCAATGTGTTCTGCAGAACACGCGAACAGACCCGAACCTTCTGAGAAGTCGTTATAACTGTTCTGTGTTTGCCTCTCGAGTCACTCTGAGCAGTCAGTTATCGGGGCGGCGGGGGGTGGGGGGGGAACCCGTGCTTCAAGTCAGGGTCTGGTGCCAGTCGGAGATTTATGCCAAACACCACCGACTCCTCGAGCGTGTGGTCCCCCGGAACCGCGGGCCGCCTCGCCTCTGCCGGGATTGAAACCAGACTGCGCCCTGGGGCCTCTGCGCCGAGGGCTGGCTGCCTCCCAGCTAACGGGAGCATGAAATATTTGCGCTTCACAAAAACAGCATTATATAAGCACACTAGCATATTGTCTCACCGCACCTGCTCTTTGTTAAAGGCAGCGTTTAGCCTTTGGGACGTTCGGCTGATGGGGCTCTCGTGAGTCAATCAGCCCTACAAACGGGCTAGCCACCGGTTCAGGGTGTCAGGAAACCAGGCAACGAACCTTTATTGTTACCCAGCAGGGCGTTTTTTTCTTTTCTTCCCACGATAATATTCAAACATTTCCAAAAGCATCATCGTCTATTTCATATACTATCAATTCTGTTATAGGTCACTTGGATTGGTATTTAATAAACAAGTACTGCATACCCTCTCATTTAACTTATCACCGAAATTAGCAGTAACTTCAGGAAGACTGTTTTTGATGCCATATGGGAGGGGACGTCACGAAAGGAAAACTGTTCACGGAAATGGAATAGGAGAGGGAGAGAAAAGAGTATTTCTTGACATGTGGCCTGTCACTTGGGAAAGTAAAAGGCCCGTCACATCCAAAATGCCAGCTTGGATAATCCCTTGCCACCCACTCCGCAGACAGGCACACCACATGGCATTAAATGCTGTAACCTTTCCTGAAACGTGCTGTTTGCATTGGTCTGCTGTGGTTGGTGGGTAAGAACTCTTGGTGTCTCTTGAGTTTGTGATTTCCAGGGGAAGAATCCAGCAAGTAACACTGTCTGAATTCTGCCCTCAGCTGTTCGGCATAAACCATCTGTGAGAATATTGGGAATGCTGGCTTTCTTCATGCCGAGGAATAATTATGCAACTCGAAAACATTCTGCAGAACATAATGCTAGAGTCACATCCACTATTTGCAAAAATCTTAAAGAACATGTAGGGTATTTCTGAAAGCTTTCTTCCCTTGGCAAGTATGAAAACAATCTTAACATTTTATTTATCCTTCGTAATAGAACGCATATACTATAAAACATTTTGTGCCCTTGTTTTAAACTCTTCTTATTCTATAAATCTTTACATGACAGTCAACACACATTCTTCCATTTTCTAACCTTTATGTATTCGTGTGTTCTAAAAATATGAAGAAATTCCATTATCAGTAAAAATATTGAATATATTTCTCATTATGATGTAACAAATGCAAAATACTTGAAAAAATTATATAAACACAAAACCAACATATGCCAGTAAGGAGACATATATGTCCTACTTGTTTTTCATAAAAGAGTTCTAACTGGTTATCTGGCAAGAGGAAAAAAATGTAATCTGGAAAAATACTTTGTATCGTTCAGCTTTAAAAGATAACCATACCCCAGGAACATTACTCTGAACAGGTAGGACTTCTCCTCCCACCCCCCACTATGTGGAAAAGGCTGCGGATCACAGGACAGATTGCTGCCGAAAGCCCCGACCTGAGAAGCAAACTGATGCCGCCAGCAGCCAGAACAGCATAATTAAAACGGAACTCCAAGTTTATATTAATAGTCTCATAAGTTAATTAAATGCAAGATCAGCTGAACTTTCTATTTACACCGGCTTAGACGGCCGAGGAGGGAAGGGAGTCTATGTCGGAGACATATGTGGCTCGCTGCGCTTCTGCCACCCAGGTGCCGTCTCTGAGGGAGCACATGTGCGCTGAACAGTTGGCCAGGAAGGAGGGAGATTACTGTAGCTGTCTGTGCACAGCCTCTCTCTAATGAGACAAAATATGTCTGCAGAGGAAGCAAGACTTCTTTGTGAAATGCAAAATTTCCCAGGACTTTTCACTCCTTCTTCAGCTCTGGATGTGATTTGAGTCTGTTTCTGTAAATAAGGATATATATATATATATACACACACACACACACACACACACACACACACACACTTTGGCTTCTGATATATGCATGGGACAAAAATAGGTTTAGTAATCTGCAAGTGATGGAGTTATCCACCTAGACTGGTAAAACATCTGAAGGATTTGGGATCTGTTTCCCATTTTATCAAAATGCACCATGAATAGGTTTCCTGTGTCAGGAGAAGGATTTAGGAAAGGATTCGGGAGCATATATTACGCTACATTGCTAGGTTAAGGTTCTTTTCTCGCTCTACCACGCAACAATTTAAAAAATATTTCTCCAAAATGAAAATACTGGCAGGAAGAACTCAAGAAGTTGTAGTCTCAGTGTTCAGACAGCATTGCTCCCAAGAGGTCCTTTTATAAAATATTTTTTTAAATGCACTGATTGCTGCTCAGCTAATTTTCCTCGGGGTCCAGGTGAGGGCCGACATCGGTGGACAGCCTGAGATAAAAGAAAGCATAGAAAGCCAGCAGCAGGGCCAGCAGGGCTGCGAGGACGAGGCCCACTTCCTGAGGAAGAAAAAGAAAGCGGACTTGAAATGGATAAAATGAGATTGGTTCACGTTATCGGTTTCATCAGATAAAATAACCACAAACTTCCAGGCTCTCATGAACATTTTGAAACTAATAGTCACACTCATTTGGACACTTTTGCCATGAAGAAGCATGTTCTGACAATATCCATTTCAATGACGGCAAGTACACCAGGGGTGTGTGTCATTCTATATTATTTTTATTTAATTTGTGCTTCACTAATAGTAAAATTAACATTTATACTTTTAAATGTATTTTCATAATTTGGATATCAAAATGTTGGGGACAAGAAATGTTGTTTGTGCCTACAAAGTTATCGGTTGTCTATTTGGTTATGTTTAATTTTATTTCTTGTTTCAATAAATTTATTATTAGTTATAGCACTTAGTCACAGATCTTTAAAAAAAATGATTTCTTTTCTAATGGGAAGAAACCATGGTAACAGTATCTAGATTATGCCTCTTTAAGATCTTTATTAAATGCTTGGGGCCCAGTGCATAAACTCGTGTATTGGGGGTGGGTGGTCCCTCAGCCCAACCTGCCCCCTCTCACATCCTGGGAGCCCTCAGGGGATGTCCTACTGACAGCTCATCCCTGGCCTGCCCAAGGGGATCCCCAGCGATCACTCTCCCATTGGCCAATCGCTGGCTCCGCCTTTGCCCCCTGGATTCTAATGGCTTACCTTACCTGGGTGCCAGGATGTTCCTGAGACACAGGGGCCGGGCACCTATGTATGCAAATTAACTGCCATCTTTATTTGGTTAATCTGCATACTCACACTGATTGGCTATGTGTGTAGTGGAGGTACAGTCAATTTACATGTTTGTCTATTATTAGGTAAGAATAGAGGCCTGGTGCACAAATGGTGGGATCCTTCACCTGGCCTATGCCCTCGCAATCCAGGACCTCTCTGGTTTCAGTCATATCCCCGCAGGCCTGGCCAAGGGAACCCACTGGTGCACAAATCCGTGCACCAGGCCTCTAGTGTGCATGCAAGATCTTTGGTTAACCTCTTCCCACCCTCCCCCTTCACTCCTATCCTCTGAGATTCATCAGTCTGTTCCATGTTCCCATGCCTGTGCATTAAGCATCTGCCCCCGGTGGTCAGTGCATGTCCTAGTTACCAGTGAAACAGTTGAATGGTCTCTTAGGTTTTTATATATATATTAGAGGCCCAGTGCATAAAATTCATGCATGGGGGGTGTCCCTCAGCCCAACCTGCACCCTCACCAATCTGGGACCCATTGAGGGATGACTGACTGCCCTTTAGGCCTGATCCAGTAGGATTGAGCCTAATTGGGTAGTCAGACATCCCTCTCACAATCCAGGACTGCTGGCTCCCAATTGCTCGCCTGCCTGTCTTTCTGATTGCCCCTAACTGCTTCTGCCTGCCAGCTTGATCAGCCTCTAACCACTCCCCTGCCAGCCTAATTGTTGTCTAACTGCTCCCCTGCCAGCCTGTTTGCCCCTAACTACCCTCCTCTGCAGGCTTGATTACTCCCAACTGCAGGCCTTGTCCCTCTCAACTGCTGCCCATCTTGTGGTGGCCATCTTGTGTCCACATGGGAGCAGCCATCTTGTGTGTTGGAATGATAGTCTATTTGCATATTACTTTTTTATTAAATAGGATACTAGAGGCCCAATGCAAAAAATTAGTGCAAGGGGCTCAGCCCTCACAGCTCTGGCTGCCTCAGCTGTCTCAGCCCTCGCAGCTCCAATGACCTCGTCCCTCGTGGCCGCACAGCCCAGCCCACTGGTTGTTCCGGAAGGTCATTTGGAAGGTCATTCTGGAAGGTCATTCCGTCAGTCAGCCAGTCTAATTAGTATACTAGCTCTTTATTATATAGGATTATATCGGACTAGAGGCCCGGTACATGAGATTCGTGCACTTGTGGGGGGTTTCCTCAGCCTAGCCTGTGCCCTCTCACAGTCTGGAAGCCCTCAGAGGCAGTCGGGCATCCTTAGTGCGACTGAGGAGGCAGGAGAGGCTCCCGCCGTCACCACTGTGCTTGCCAGCCGTGAGGCCAGCTCAAGGCTTCTGGCTGAGCAGCGCTCCCCCTGTGGGAGCGCACTGACCACCAGGGGGCAGCTCCTGAATTGAGAGCACCTGCCACATGGTGGTCAGTGTGTGTCATAGCAACCAGTCATTCCACCATTCAGTTGATTTGCATATTAGCCTTTTATTACATAAGATACATTACTTTGTTGAACCTCTCATTTTTATGTTTTAAATTCTATAGCTTATATAATGTGGTAGGACAAAACTGAACAATCAGCTCATAAAGCATGATACAGTATAATTTATCACAACTACAAAGAATGGCCCTGGATTTTAACTTGGTGATTGAATGTGGGTCATATTAATCAATTATGTGGAAATAATAGTAAAAAAAGAACACTTATTACATATAAATGGCAATATTCATACTATGTCTCAAAAAGTCTATAAAATTTTAAAATATATACACACCATCAAGGAATTTCCTCAACAGTAACAGATCACTTGGCTAAACACAAAAAAGAACAAATAGTGCCAGCTCAGTATCCTAAAAGGCCTACCATTGCCTTCTAATTTTCACTCATTTCTCACACCCCTTCTGGCATTATTTTACGAAGCAGTAATTTATGTGCACTCACATGAGTGCACTTTACATTTCCTTAGAATGCAAAAGCAATAATTCAGCATATGCCAACTAATAAACGTTAAAAACACTAAAATGAATATGTTGCTGGTGAAAAGGGGGTCACGAGAAAAGCATTTCGGGGAAACCACACATCGGCGGGCGGATAAAGTGCAATGTGAAGATTTACTGGAGCAAAAACAAACTGAGCCCAGGGGTCAGTGTTTCATCCACAGCTCTGTTCTGTGGAAGTCCCACCTCTGGGGTCTCAGACCCACAACTGTGCTCCCCCAGCCCAGGAGGGCCGGGGCCCACTAATGCCGAATTCTCTGTCTCATTTCTCCATCTGCTCACCCTCCACCCATGCTGCACTGGGGCCACAACTGGGCCTCAGCTTGGGCCACGGGAGTGCTATAGAGAGGGAGCAAGCACATGAACAATGAATGCACATGTGCTACTCCCAAGAGCCTTTGTTAAGCTTTGCTTATATTACGTTGCTTTTGGGAGAGAGCAGGCTTTCTTCAAACTCACCAATCTCTTTATCTAATCCTTCCCAGGTTTATGCTGGGTCCTCCCCTAACCAATCCTTCTTCAGGATCTTCTGGGTTTCCTGTCCCTTATCCAATCAGATCCTCTTCTGAGGTTTCCCAGGTTAGACTCTGCTCTTGATGTGGCTATTTTGGCTACTACTGTGCATGCCTCCGAGTCCTGCCTCCTCATCTGATGCACACGCGCTTCCTGCCCTGTGCCATCTTGGTTTCCACTGCCCATGTGCCTAGCAAAGACTTTCCCAAGAGGGAACTAGTCGTTCCCCAGGGAGACTGGAAAGCCAGTCCTTCCCCCCCCCCACCCCCCCAGCCACTGGGGTGTGGGTGGCTGTGGGGGAAGAGTGAGGGGACAGGAGGTGTCAATCCTCTTGGCGGAGATTCAGCAATCCCCTAGCTGAAGCCAAAACTTCCAGACTAAACCAGGCGTAAGCATGGCCAGATTTGTTCGCTTTTCTTTCATTCATATCTAACAGGCTGCCTCTGCTACCCAACATGGTTTATAATCAACGTTCAATGTTTGCCTGGTGGTTGAAATTCTAAATCGACACCTTATGCAGATTGTTAACTTCATAATCACATTTACTTAGATTGCCAAACTATAAGAATAAATACTAATAAAAGCCGTAGGGTTGGAAGATGCAGTGTCAACTATTTTTTCTCAGATTTGATTTCTTTGATGTGATATGTAATGTCAAATGAAAGTGAATTTTTCTTTGTTCCAGTTTGGAACATTTTGGCATCTCCAAAGAGCATGGTAGCATCAGACAGGTTTCATTTATTTTCTTACAGCCACAGCTGTGCTCCCAGACCCATCTGGTTACACAGTGGCCGATGCTGAAAGGATGTAGAAACCAGTGGCTCACATCTGCAACGCCTGTCTGTTCTCTCGGGTGGACGACAAAGCTACCCAACAGCACTGACGACCATTCACACGTATTTAACGCAAGAATCACTTCTGTGCTCTTGAATGGAGGCCATGATTCCCATCTCATTGATTATCGCCTCTAATTGGTGCTTTTCAACCTCATCTTGTCCTTTCAAAAAACTCTATATCAACTTACTGTACATTTTCAGAATATCCAGAGGCATGAAAAAAGGTCTTAAGGGTAGGCAACAGAGAACATTCATAGGATACAAGGTCAGAGGACCCATTAATTCAATTAAGTCAGGTCAATCTACGGTGTGGGAGAGGGGCTGAAATGTATTGGATGGGGAGGTACAGCAAATAATTTCTTTCATAATGTCCTATTCTGTTAAGAAGATGTGTAATGCAGGAACTGCACGTTTAGAGGGTTAAAACTCGGTAAAGTTAGAAAACACTTCTTGCAGGATGCCGCTGACACTAACTATAACGTAGAAACCTGGAGGCATTTATGGCTCCATCCCATGGGCAAGTTTTAGTTTTAAATCAGAAATAACGAAAAAGAAAAAAATAATAAAATGTTTCCAGCTGGCTCATCTGAAAGGGCTGTTAGAAGGATCTGGTTGACACTTATTGAATATTTTTGTTTATATAAAAGAGAAGTTTTTGATACTAATTTTTTTATTTGTATTCTTTTATTATGATTACTAGTAGCCCGGTGCACAAATTCATGCACATTGAAAGGAAATTAATTAGAAGAAATATTTTAATATCACTATTCGCCCTTTATAATAGAAGTGTCAACTAAATTCATGATGGACAATAACAGATAGAAACACACGCATGCAATTGGTGCCAGCAAGAGCTTTATATGTATCATGCATGTGCGAGTCAACTTAGCCTTTTATATAGACTAGAGGCCCAGTGCATGAAAATTCATGCATTACAGGGGTCCCTCAGCCCAGCCAAAACCCTCTCACAGTCCGGGAGCCGTCAGGGGTGGGAGGCAACCCAGTGATGCCCCATCATACCTCTGCTATTGCCACTGCTGGCAGCTCAAGCCTCAGCTGGCTCTGGTTACCTGAGCCTTGGAAGGCCCTGGGCAGCTGGCACCTGAGGTTTGCCTGTCCCTTGAGCTAGCCCTGGGCAGCTGGGCAGCCACTTGCCTGCACTTCGGGCCAGCCCTGGGCAGTTGGGGGGCTGAGAGGACTAGGGGACTCCAGAGGCGATGCGCCTGCTACCCAGGTGGGGCTGAGGGTACTAGGTGTCGCCATTTTGTGGCTGTGGGTGCTGCCATCTTTGAGGGCAGGGCAGCAATTAGCATATTCCCTCTTTGTTGGCTGTGGGTGCTGCCATCTTTGAGGGTGGGGCAGTCAATTAGTATATTTCCTCCTTATTGGCTGTGTATGCCACCATATTTGAGCACAGGGCAGTCATTAGTATATTTCCTCCTTATTGGCTGTGGGCGCGACCATCTTTGTGAATGGTGTGAGGGTCAATTAGCATATTCCCTCTTTATTAGATAGGATACTTTTCAACTAAACATTTTGATAAACTAATTACTTATTTAACAAATTCAGCTTATCTTTTTCCTTTTAAGTACTAGGAAACAATTATTTACATTCTATATATATTTTTAGTGATTTTGTAATTTCTGAAATAAAATCATCTAATTGGACAGCAGCCAAACAGCACATTATTACTGTGCAGATATATTTTAGGTGGTGCTCATTGCATTAGTGGGTCATATACTAGGACATTTTGTTTACATTTATAAGGCACAGGAAATAAAAAAAGTTTCTCAATAGAAATTAATCCTAGATTCCGACTGCCATATCACATCTTATTCTAAATCATGACTGTTTCCTCAAAACATTTTCTATTTCTAAACATATACTTACAGAAAGTGCTAGAGCCCTTTAGTCCTTAGTTAAGGACCCTATTGTAAAATTCTTTATATTTCCAGCTCATGATTTCTCAATAAATACTGGTGACTTTACATGGTACTAAAATCTGGAAGTGATTTTTTGTATACGTTCCTGTAAGATAATCACATCTTAATAATCTTTCCACAGGTTCTACAACATCATGGTACTTATAGTAATTTTTAAGTTAATAACAGGATTAAGATTTATACAATTTATATGTAAAGTATATTAAAATTAAGTAATGCTCTGGAAAGTTTACAACAGTAATAATGCTATTACATAACACTATTTCCACAGCAAAACTGAGAGCATTTTGTAATCTGTAATGTAGTCACCCAATGCAGACTTAGTTGAAATAAATGGATGCATCATCAGGCCAGTGACAAACATCCAAGCAAAGTCTTATTTATTCAAACCAGTAATAACTGACACCAACAAACACTTCTTCAATCTGCTGACAATCCACAAATGACTTCGGTGTGCTAGGCTCAATGTTAAGTATTTTCCTTTTAACATTAAACTTTCCTGACAACACGATGACGTAAATGGCATAATGTCCACTTACAAATGGGCCGGCCTGAATTCAGCTGGGCCATGGCAAGAGCAGGAGGCAGGAGGGATTTGGTCCTGGGCCTCTCTATTTTGTGTTCACTATTGTCATTTCTGTGATTTTTTCTATTTCGTGCAGCTATCCGCAGTTTCTGTAGATTTAAGTTATTTTAAGACCACAACGACAATCCATTTTAAAGAATAAGTAGTGAAGTGGTAAACTTGTAAGATTATGGCCATCCTGTATCAACCTGGTAAGAGTCAAACACGTCCGATGTTCATTAGTCCCTAGCTGCTTCTCTGACATTATCAATATGGATAAAATGACTCACTGGGGAAACTGACAGCATTAAATAGCAATTGCTGAAAGAAACTTTGTTATTTAGAATCCCATGCTAAAATGACAATGTAATCAAACTTGGACAGGGCAAACTGACTGGTATGCCAGATGTGAAATGTAAAGCACCTCCACGGTTCTGACTCTAAGAAGTTTCATATTATTTAATGAGCTCTTTACATAAATTTGCAGGCAAAGTAAACAACGTTCAAGGCTTTTCTCCCATACGCTCATAAACCAAAATGATATGCTAGGTCCGTGGTCGGCAAACTGCGGCTCGCCAGCCACATGCGGCTCTTTGGCCCCTTGAGTGTGGCTCTTCCACAAAATACCACGGCCTGGACGAGTCTGTTTTGAAGAAGTGGTGTTAGAAGAAGTTTAAGTTTAAAAAATGTGGCTCTCCAAAAAAAATGTCAATCGTTGTCCTGTTGATATTTGGCTCCGTTGGCTAATGAGTTTGCCGACCGCTGTGCTAGCTTATTTTTAAAAAGTTATGTTCTGATGTCAGAAACTCTTACGCACATACTTCAAATTCTAAATGAAATCTAAGAAAAATTTTCTCATGAATAAACAAATTTCACATTGCTTTTTGAAAAGACAAATAATTGCACTATAAGGTAGACTCCTCCCACACTGGGAACACAGTTATTTCTGAAACTGAAACAACAAAGGTTGTGAGAACGGCCTGGCCCGGCGGCTCGGCTGGCTGGAGCATCCTCACACGTAATAAAACCATTGTGGGTTCACTCCCCGTCACGGCACACACCGAGGTTTCGGGTTTGATCCCCGTTGGGGGTGCATACAGGAGGCAACAGCTCCATGTTTCTCTCTCACGTGATATTTCTCTCTCTCTTTCTCTCTCTCTCTCTAAAATCAATAAACATCTACCTGGGTGAGGACTAAAAAAAAAATTATAAAAGCAAATACAAAGGAGGCTGTGTATGAGAAAGTGGCATATATTTATAGATAAATGGCTGCAGTATTTCTCAAATTTTACATTGAGGTTGTTCACTGTATTGTGCCACCTGTATTTTCTAAAAGCAAAAACACAACCAGAGGCAGAGAAGCACTGACCAGAATGCTGGTCCCCAGGGGGAAGGTGCGGGAGGGAGGGGGGAGGAGGAGAGATCCACCAAAGGACTTGGATGCATGACTATGAGCCTCACCAATGGACATGAACACCAAGGGGGTGAGGGCATGAGTGGGGGGAGGGTTGGGGGGTTAACAGAGGAATAAGGACACATATGTAATACCTTAATCAATAAAGAAATTGTGAAAAAAACAAAAACACAGCATTGTGAAAGGTCAAAGTACATGTCATATTACCTTGGTGAAAGATGACTTTTGTAATATTTTTATTACAAAAAACAACCATCAGCTAACTACTTGTAACAGAAAAAAAAAAAAAAAAACTAAGCACTACTTTTAGAAAGGTTATGTTATGGAAATAATTTAAAAAGTGAATGAAATTTCCTATGAAATTAGAAACTTCAAAAGATTAGTCGTCTCTCTTTTACACAAAAAGGCAATCCCACTTTTTAAAATTTTCATTAAAAACTGACACAGCACTAACTGAGGAGACTGTTTTATAAAAACCTATCGCATCGCACGGCAGTGCTTGATCAAAATCAGCAGTCGGGAGTAACAAGAGGCAGTGTTTCATCATAATAGCAAATTCTGGAAGATAACCAAATATATCATCTGGCAGCTCCGCAGCTGGGAGAGCTCGGTCGTAATACCTTGGCATTTGCTATAAGCTATAACTTTGAAAAATTGATTTTTCATCTGCCAGATAAAACCCAAAATCTCCTTTTAACATTTTAACATTTAAATAAAATACAGGTACTAGTCATTACACACTTGACAGTAAAGCCACTTAATTTTTGTATTAATAGTTTAATTTGAGTATAAAGACTTGGCAAAGAATTGACATGGGTAATAATGGAAATGTAATTTTGCTGAATTTCACTGTGCTAGCAGAATGGATTGATATCCCCTAATATCATTCTCAGTTGCTTTTTTGAGAGAACAAGTTTGGGAACATGATTAGAATTCACAGAGATGGAATTCTATAGAACAACAATTTCAGAGAGTAAAATTACATACATTAATGATCTAAGAATATATCATTACAACTAAAATTTAAACAACTGTCAAATGAAATTTACCGAAAATGAGAATTTTTTACTTAGGCCACCTAAATCACTGAATGTGAATTTAGTAGTTAGAAAAATAAACTGCAACTTGAAGTATAACGGGTTCTTGCAAGTGACAGTGTTTTATTTTAAGAGCTGGTAAAATCTCAGGATAAGGAGGATGTTTCCCATTAAGTAAATTCTTTATAAAAACCTTCGATTCTGGCATTCGACTTAGATTTTGAAATGTCATAAAACATTTACAACTCAACATGTATGCAATCCCGTGTTAGAAAATAAAGTGGCATGAGTATGTCACGTTTTAAAGTAATCAAATGTAGGTACCTTAATGCCTATTGCTGTTTTCTTTGCTTCTGCTTTTAATTTGGTTGCTCGTAAAATAGGTTTGGTTTTTTTATAATCCTGTTTACCTAGAAAGAAATAATTTCAGACAATGAGTTATGCTTACATATACTTCAAGTTTAACAGCCATCTGAATGTCAAAGAAATGTTTAAATAGAGTAAAACTGGGACGCATTTGCAAAGTAGTTCCCAGTTATGGAAACCATAAACTTGTCTCCCTAACATCAACTTCTCCTCCTCCTCTACTTTTTCAGGACGAAGATGTGACAGGCATCTTTGATTTGCTGAGCAGTGATTATAAGAAAAGACAAAAACTTCTTTTAGAGAAGAAGATGTTTAAAGCACAGAGTAAACTTGTGGAAACATTTGGGAACAAATGTGTAAGTAAATGAGGATACATAAGGTCCCATTAATAGGTAAAGCCAGCTTTGTCTTCATAATTGAAGAATAACATTCATTATAAATGTATTTTATTATGTTATTATGGCTGTTTTAAGTATTTAAGTAATTAACTTGAGAAATATTGTCAAGGTTTCCCAAGTAAGAAACTCAAAAAGATAAATAACTTTTAGTCATTGAAACTTTTAGAGAACATATGTATTTAACTTTGGGTTCTTTTAATAGAAAACAGAATAAATATGGCCAGATAAAAGATATGGGATAGCTGCATTTAGATATTAGTTTCAATTTTCTCTACCACATTTCACAGCCAAAAATGAAGACTTAGTGCCACCAAATATCTTTTTTGTGTGCCATCTCATGATTCCACCGAGTAATAAAAGCTATTAGCCTGCAAAGAAAATAGATTTAACAGCAATAACAACAGAAGCATGACTAGCATTATATGTATTTTTGTGAACCACACTCTTACCTAAGAACTGGGTCAAATGAGTCTCAAACATAATAGTATGTTATCCTGAGTGGGTCTTAACATTTGACCATATAACCCCTTCAGCTATTTTTATTCTGTTCTTCGGCTTTGTTGTTTCCATCTTACTCTCTTCCCTTTCAGTGATCAGTTCTTTCCAAAAATCACCTCTTTTTTTTCCTTTAATTTCCACTTCTTCCACACATTAAAATAAACTTGAAAGTAGTCGATCTAAACTAAAATACATGATGAACATGCAATGCATGATATGTTTCTTAATGTATCTGTGTGAGCGAGTAGGGGAAATGAGAAAAAATAAAGAAAGAAAAGAAAAAAAAAAACTCATGGTTATAGTATGGACAACAGCATGGTGTCTGCAGGGGAAGGGGCTGGGGGGAGGGAGGGGGGAAGGAGGAGGGACCCAGGGAGATAAATGCTGATGGATAGAGACTTGACTTGGCGTGAACACATAACACAGTGCAGAGATGACGTGTTGTGGAACCGTGCCCCTGAAACCTGCATGACTTTGCTAACCAGTGTCTTCCCGATGAGCTCCATGAAAAGGAAGAAAATGAGCATGTAAATAAAGAACATCTGTGAAGGTCAGAAATGGCAGGGAGGAGTCCGGCGGATGGGCGCGCTGAAGACAGGCTCTGGTTGTGTCCAACGGACACATGAGCGTGTTTGTTTGGCCGGAGGTCTGTGTTCCAACAAGAGTAACATCCACTCTGACTTCACATCGCGACGGTCAGACTATTCATGCCCTCGTTCCTGCCGAGAGATGAAACTTTCCAGAACAATGGAAATGGTGACAGCTCTATCAGCTGCCTCTCACACTCACGGTCACAAAGCAAGTTTCTAATGAGAATCTTCAAACAAGTTTACAGATTCTAGATTTGAGGTTAAGCAGGCGTTTCTGCTCTATCTCACAGGTGCCCTATAATAATCTCTAGGTGCCAGGGGGGGGGGGGGGAGGGGGATAAGCAAACGGAAAAAGATTATCTTATATTAACCGGCACGCTTTTCATACACATATGCAATATTCTGGATGGTGTGTCTGCCATAAAACAAATTTAAATATAACTCAAAGGGTAAATGTTCAAGTGAGAATGTATCGCTCTACTTCACATCCCATATAACCACTGGTTAAATGTGTTCTATTCCGAGTCAAATCCTATAATCTCAGAGAATAATATTGCAGATGTATATTGCATTTAACAGGAACATTTGAAACTGTATTATAAGTAGATGATTTTTAAAATTATTGTACATCTGGCACCGCTCCCCACAGTGAATCTGTCATGAATTCAGTCTTCTCCTTGCTGACTATGATATCTGAAAGTATACACTGCAGCACATGGTTTCAGTCTGCTCAGTGAAAACATTTACAGCAGCCCTCTATTAAGTTATTTATAACTAAAACCAGATCTTTCCATTATATCCAAAGAGGTTTTCAACATGTTATTTTTGTTAGGGCTTCAAGAAGAAAACCAGCTGGCCCATGAGACTCAGTCGGCTAGAGCATCGCCCTGTGCACAGAAAGGTCATGGGTTCAATGCCTGGTTTGGGCAAATATGGGAGGCAACTGATCGATGCTTCAATATTCTCTCTCACACCGATGTCTCTCTCTCTCTCTCTCTCTTTCTCTCCCCTCTCCCTCTGCCTCTCCCTCTTCCTTCCTCTCGTTCTAAAATCAATAAAAATATATCCTCATGAGGATTTAAAAAATAAAGGATGCCATATGTTCATGATTGTAAAAATGTATATATAAAATATAGGCCCCCCTACCCTCTTCTACGTACTTAGGTACATTTAGAAAATATACACGTACACAATCTAGATTTTAGATATAGATGGTTTCTGGACTACATCGTCTCTGATTTTGGTTATATCAACAACGCAATAACCAAAGTAGCTAGTTAGCAATTGCTCATTACATTTTAACTGAGGGAAAACCTAGATAATCCAAGCCTACGAAGCCCAATCAGGGCAACTCTGCAAGTCACATCTCCCTTGGACTTTTTCTTGCTGGTATTAATCTTCTTTTGTTGGTGTTAGTGTTTGTTTTGTTTATTTAATTACTTTTATGGTCTAATTTTATAAAGCTTAAATATATTCAGGCACTTAGCTTAATTTTCATCTGACAGACCGAGAGTTTTCATAAATGCCTTGAAGAGTAAGTCTTCTGGCTTTACTGAGGGACTCTGTGTGTGTGTGGGGGGGGGGGGGGGGAGACGGACGAGGAGACAGGGGGGCATATATTTTCCTGGATCTGATAGGAGCTTATAGGTCTGCCTTAGCCTCCACTTCCCACTAGCCTCCTCAAAATCATCAAGAGAGGAGATTATAGCCCTTTCTGTCTTTCTTGGATGTGGTATAGCTGTGCATAGCCTTCTGACTTTCTATGATTCCCAGGTACATATGTCAAAGACTAGAGGCCCAGTGCACAGATTTGTGCACCAGTGAAGTCCCCCAGCCTGGCCTGTGCCCTCTCGCAATCCAGGACCTCTTGGGGGATGTTGGACTGCCAGCTTTGGCCTGATTCCCCATAGGCCAGGCAAAGGGATCCCACTGGTGCACAAATTCATGCACCAGGCCTCTAGTATATATATAAGATCTTTGGTTAATCTCTTCCTGCCCTTCCCCTTTCCTCCTTCCCTCTGAGACTCATCAGTCTGTTCCATGTTTCCATGCCAGTGGTTTCTGCTCCTTCATTGAGCATCTGCCCCCTGGTGGTCAGTGCAATCATAGCTACTGAATGATCAGCTGGTCAGCTGGTTGCTTAGGCTTTTATATAGAGAGATGAGATTTTTAAAGACTCTATGGACATCTATTGCCCAGTTTTGTTTTGTTTTAGGTTTTTCAGGTCAGCCACCTATTAGCCCCAGCTAGTAATGCTGACTCAGGTAGATGTAATGTTACCCGCCCCGTACTCATTGTTTTGGTCAAATGACATAGGAAAAGGGCTTTGCACAAAGACTGAGCTCTAAATCATGAGAACGGGCTTCTCGGGGGGCTGCCAGCCAGGGCAGACAGTGACACCTCGGAGGATGTCTGCCTTCCCGTGCCTGCAGGAGGCGGTTTCTCACAACCGTTATAGTTGCAAGACGAAGGAGAGGAAAATGGAATTGCAACAAGTTAAACGAAACAAAGCACAGTACTCTTACTGAAATTCAGTTGTTTTTCTTGAATAAACAGTCTGCAGATTGCTGTAAAACTCTTGTTAATTTCCAAATATCTGAAAAAGCTGCTTTTAAGAATTTGCTGCCACTGTTCGTTTTGCTTTTATAAAGCACATCGTTCAGAAAGAAAGATGTGGATTCCTCACTAAAGGCAAGAAGCTCATCAAACCAAGGTACTTAATAGAGACAAGAAGATCTGGAATGAATATTGGAGGAGACAGGTCATCACTTACAACTACGATGACCAACCAGAGAACTGATGATAACCTGAACCTATATCTATTTGCTTGCTCCTACACTGTAATGCCTGTTTCCTCACACAGCCAATTACTTTGTAAAATCAGCATTTTCGAATTTTAAAAAATATTTCTTCTTCTTCCTTTAGCCTGGGTCACAACAGAAAAAAGGAAGAAAGGACGGGAGGAAGGAAAGAAGGAAGAGAGGGAAGAAGAGAACAGCAGTCCCAGGCTTGGTTGGGAAACACCTGGGTAATCGTTGAGGCTCTTCTTAGATCCTCTTTGGGTCTATCCTATATAATAAAAGCCTCCTCTATAATAAAAGCCTAATATGCAAATCAACCAAATGGCAGAACTACCGGTCGCTATGACACGCACTGACCACCAGGGGGCAAACACTCAACGCAGGAGCTACCCCCTGGTGGTCAGTGCGCTCCCACGGGGGGGCGCTGCTCAGCCAGAAGCCAGTCTGACAGCTAGTGAGCGCAGGGCGGTGGTGCAGCAGCGCTAAGGATGTCCGACTGCAGGCTCAGGCCCGCTCCCCGAGCCATCAGTTAAGCGTCCCCCAAGGGCTCCCAGACTCCAAAAGGGCACAGGCCAGGCTGAGGAACCCCTCTCCCCCACCCCGAGTGCACCAATGTCGTGCACACGGGCCTCTAGTTTTCATAATAAAAGGAAGACAAAAATCCAAATTGAAATAGCATGAAAATGAGGGAGAGGGAGGGAAAAGAGGAGAGAGAGATGAAAAGATGAACTGATTATTGACTGATTCCAGGAGTTAAGCATAGGAGTTTAGTTGCAATTGGCATGAATTAAGTCTTGACTGACTGAAGAACTTTCTTTCTCCACCACCAGTTTCTATCTCTTGCTTCACTCTGGAATCATGGCCATATCCAGCTCTGGTTCACAGCCCATTAAAACTAAGACCAAAGTGTAATGGATATTTTTCCTTGGAATCATTTTAATTATTCTTATACTCAAAATGAGTATCAAGTTTCTTCTAATTACAGAAAACTCAGATAATGTGTCTACTTCCCATTACAACCGACTTTAACAAGTCAAAGTAGTTTGTCTCTAACTGTTCCTGTTAAACACAGATTGGAAAGATATTCTTGAAAACTCATTGTACATAATCAACAGAGTTTTCAGCTCCAAGTCCTAAACAGGGAGTATGAGTATCAACTAAAAGCAAAATCATAACTAAAAAGAAAACAGTGATACATAAGAATTTTCAAATTATGCCTGGATTTTTTTCATAGCAAAGATGATACTTTTTATTTGTTCATACTTTTTATTTATGTATACTTTGCGGGCAATCTATGTAGCATCTGCTTTTCAAACAACATTTTAACATGTCATTTTCAGTAATAATTTCTAGTAAGTAGGTATTATCTGTGTTAAAAGGCCTTTCTTATTCAGTATAATTAATATATTTAACTTTAGCATAGGTACTGTTTCTATAAAGAACCACAAGTAACTATAAAAACATACAGTTAATAAAGGTCATAAATAAGTCGGTACCTTAATATTATCATTAGTATTTGTATGTTACATTTAGAAAAGGATAGAATAATTTATACGCTCTAGTTCAGTGATTAGCAAACTCTAGTCAACAGAGCCAAATATCAACAGTACAGCAACTGAAATTTCTTTTGAGAGCCACATTTTTTAAACTTAAACTTCTTCTAACGCCACTTCTTCAACATAGACACCCCGTGTGGAAGAGCCACACTCAAGGGGCCAAAGAGCCGCATGTGGCTCTCGAGCCGCAGTTTGCCGACCACGGCTCTATTTGATACAAAGCAAAAACCTATGCTTATATCATTACTTGATGTTTAATGCAACACTCACACCTATGCCACTGCTTAATGAAAAATCAGATTACTTAATAGCTTTTTGTATTTGCTTTTTAATTCCTTGGGCTTTGCCCACAGAAAAGACTGCATCGTTGCCCTTGGCTGGTATTGCTGCCCAAGTTCACTATCGCGTGAGGATCTGGCTACTGCTCTTTATACGTTCGTCTTTCTTAGACCGGTTCTGTCTGTCTGTCTGACAGTGGACTTCATGCTGCCCACACTCACTATCACCCTGCGGCAGCGGTGCTCTCCCCCCGCCGCGGCTGCTTTAAAAATTAATGTATTTTCTGAATACACATAAGCTGCTTACGGGCACATTACGCTATCGAGCAAGCGCACGCAGAAAAGCTTCCCAAACTGTTCTCTCCACGAAACGACAGCTGCTTCTGCTTCAGAGGCACATCTTTTCACCTGCAAATGGACCCGCTCCTACACTTATTCCTCAGTTCATTGTCTCCTATTTGCGTCTGGAAATCTTTAATTGCCTCTAATTAGAAAAAAAGTAAACTCGGTGCCTTAGTCTTGCAAATACATTCAATCATAATTCTGTTTGGGATGAATACCAAGTTCTATTCACTGCCTGATCGCTGTAACAAAGATATATAATTTATTGTCCATTTATATAGACCACACCAATTAAGATACAATAGAAAAGCAGAGAGGAGTCAAAATATTTTTTTTTTAAATTGCAGTCTAAATTTAATTGCTCAAAGAAATTACTGGAAGGTGAGTTAGTTACAGCATGCCATAAATATTGAAAAAACAATAAAATTTGGTAATCAACAGTAAAAACTTTTATATTTCCTTCAACATTTGTAGAATAGTTTCTCATCAACTGCTCCAAATCCCTACCTCCTTCCTGAAAAAGCAAACCACTATTTGGCATCTGATTTTTCTCACGTTACCAAAATTGCTTATGAAAGGGCCGTACAGTGTGGCACACAAAGTAATTTCTCGACTGCCACATGAGCACGACTGTAGTTACTACATTAAAACTACAAACAGCCGGGCAGTGTGGCTCGGGGCTGAGTATGAACCTATGAACCAGGAGGTCATGGTTCGATTCCCGGTCAGAGCACGTGGCTGCGTTGTGGGCTCCACCCCCAGTAGGGGGCGTGCAAGAGGCAGCCTACCAATGATTTTTCTCTCATCATTGATGTTTCTGTCTCTCTCTGCCTTTCCCTTCCTCTCTGAAATCAATGAAATTATATTAAAATAAATAAATAAGTACTACAAGTAACGGTAGAAAACTCATTACAAAAGCAAGGGTCAATAGTCTTTCTTATGGAGTCCTATAGCAAACTCAGTAGCTATGTCACTAAACGAAGGGTCTGCTTTTTGATAGCTACAAGATGAATAAAATCATAAATGGCACGGTCACAGGCAAAAAAATAATAATAAAAATGTTAGTCAAGTTGGTAAAAAGAAAATAATAAAACCAGAAACACAATAAAAAAATTCATAGTATACTTTTATTCTCAGCCAGGCATATAAAATGATGCCACATAGTCACTTTAAAAAAGGGGTGAGTGGGTTATTTATAGAAGTAAAACTTGCAAAAAGTATTTTTCTCAAAATTATTTAGAAATACCTGGACAGATGACAGGAAGCTGGTAAGTTAACGCTTACAAATAAAAATCTCATCCAGACTTTTTAATATTAGGTTATAGAGGCAACTCAAATTAATAATTTTTCAATGATTGATCAGAACAGCTTAATATTAGTCATGCATTGCAAAGGATACACCATCACTTAAAACCACATGAAGTACTAAGAAATAAGTACTATGCTTTAGTTTGCTACAAAGGTAAAGCAACAAGTTGTTCATGAGATATAAATTACTTTCTAAAATAATCACATTAAAAACACTAACCAAGCAACAACTTATTATGTACACAGGGAAATGTAACTAAGTCGAAGATGGTATAAAATATATCAACATTTACTTTGCACTTAGCCAAAAATTTTTCACATTGCAACCTCTTGTTTATCCTTCAGTTATTCAGAAGGTTTTTTATTAACTGTTTTTTAATTTTAAAAAAAGTGGAATAGGAAGAAATGTGAAAGAGAGTGGAGGGGTTAGGTAAGGAGAAGATACCTTTTTTGCTTCTGACAGCTAGTTATCATAATTTGTTCAAAGTTGTGGTTGTAGTGTATTGATTCTTAAAATTGGGGGTCTTGGTTTGTAACTAGTATGTAATTAATTTCTTATAAATGCTCCACGCATCCTTGAAAAGAATGGGTAGAAAATCCTACTTAAAGTGTAGTCTAAAACAGATAAGCTTCTTCTCTTCCTATGCTGATGAATGGCAGTCCACCATTTTACTAAGGTAAACGTTTAATGGAGAATTTGGAGGTTATAAAATTATTACCATTAATGAACAAGAGAATTACAAGTTTTTACATGGAAAAAAAGATTTAATAGGTGATAATATTAAAAATACTGCCTATATAAAAGCATCTAGCCTTAAGAATAAACATATTTTTGCTTTTATTAAATTAATAAAAACTGTAAGAGCTTTGAAAAAATTATAGTTACACAAAATGTATTTCTCCATTTGTAGGCAGGACTGCATTTTTTTGCTCCTTAAAAATCCTATCCAGTCTTTTATTAACCATATTCTGTATGTTATATGTATTAGGATAAAGTTATTTTCTTAATACAACATATAATTGCTTTTTTTATTTATCTTAATTTGCAGAAATGTATCAAAAGGGAAATTTGCTGCTTACCAATTTGCTTTCTGTACTGATCAACAGGAAGTTTTACAGTGGAAGCATCTTTTCTACCCATCTTTGATCTCCAAAATGCCTTCTGAAAAGAAAAATAAATAAATTATGATGAAATCCTGAAAAATCAAAAGCACTGTCCACAAACTTCAGGAATAATTTATTCGATAAAATTTGTTTTTTAAAGCAATGGGTGAAAGTGCTTTTGACTTATTCCCATTAGATATTAGTAAAGAACACAAAATTATTTCAAATACATTATCAAGGATACAATTGCTGATAATTAAAATTCCCAATCACTTGTTCTTAGTAACACTCGTTTCATCAAGAACTATCAATGCTCAATTAAACCAAAAGAGAGGGCGCTGCCTGTGAATGTGAAAATAACGTATTTATTCACATGGTTTGAAGCTCTAGACAGTGTGATTCTTCCTAATTACCTACTATGCTACACAACAAGGCTCAAGTTTGAATCCCAGGTACTTACAGTTTTGTTTTATAAAACATGACATACGGAACGAAAGTACATGAATATGAACTCTAGTTCTTCCTCTCTTCAGTAAACAGTTTAAACTACCACCGTTTACTAATATTCTTATCCTTGCTACATTATAAGCCCTGTTTGACTCAATCTACCACCTATCTTTCAAATCCTATTATTTTTATTGAGTTTAAACATTGTGGCAGAGACAAGCTACTCAGCAAAATCCATAATTCTCCTTTTCTTCCTGGCACAGAGTTAACTGTATTTCCTAACCTCAGTCCAGACAGGTATCTGAGTTGTTGTTAATGGAGTATGAACAGAAGTGCTGTGTCACTTGCAGACGTGAGCATTAAAGATCTCCCTTGTTGAGTCCTGAGTTTCCCTTCCCCATCGAATTATGTTATATGTATTAGGATAAAGTTAGAATGAAAACAATCGCCAGACAAACCCTACGGGTACATTTACAGGAACACAGAACCTGGGTCAGCCTGGGCTGGAGGACAGTTCTAACTGGCTTACCTTCACAGTGCTCTACTGAGAATGGAACGAACTCCTATTACGGTTGAGCACATTCCCTACATTGGTGGGATCTTATCACAGACCCAAGAGTTCCTGGGTGGCCTGTAGGTCGTTCTCCTGCTTATAGTAAGGATGCTACTAGATAAAGATGAGGTCTGACAATAACTGACCTGTATTTAAGCAAGGGAATACAGAGCCAAATAATTTGGATACTAACAAGGCTGGACAAGCCAACTTCTAAAAGCCAAACACTAGGAAATAAAAGTGAAAAAGGTGTTGAAGAACAAAGGCCTATTAAGACTTCTTAGTTAAAAAAGAGAGAGAGACAAAGAGTAGGTGTTATAGTAATAGTAATAAGAATAAAATACAATATAGAGTAAGTATTAGAGTGTGGAATTAACGTGTGATATCTAAAAGTATGGAACGGAATGTAAATAAAATTAGTATGGAATGTAATGTAAACAGATTGATAAGAACCTTTGAGTGGCCTACATGTAGAAAATAGATAAAGTGATCTGCACCCCATATGTACAGATCCTGGGACCCACTGATAAGACACACTGAAGACCCCCATCTGAGCACATGAAAAGAGCAAAGCCCCAGAGGAGGTCAGAGAGACTCGCCTGCTCCTCCACAGACAGTCGCTCTCCACCCCCCTGCCTGCATCTGCCCGAGCTCTGCCGTGGACTGAGTCTGAACCATGAGCCGTGAAACCGAGGCCTCAAACAAGACACCGAGCCGCAGCTGCAACGCCCAACGTCGTGTGTGTGTGTGTGTGTGTGTGTGTGTGTGTGTGTGTGTGTGTCCGTCGGCGTGGACCCCCGGGGTGGCCTGCTGAGGTCTGGAAACCACCAGGACTCTGGTAAATGAACCCTGTGTGATTCGTGCATTGCATGTCTGTCTCCTGTGTCATTGATGCTCGGTCAGTATTGAGTAAGTACCTTGGGTCGTACGTGTCAGTGTCTGTTTAGAGACTGGCTGAGGCACCCTTGGTCACCTGTGCTTACGTCCCTGCAGAAATTGGGACAGTAGGTTAAGGATATTTCTCTCTCACCTTATCCTATCCTTTCAGATCACCTGGAAGCAGCAACCACTGGGTGGAAGGAGGAAAGAACGGAAGTGCTGAAGTACAGAAAGGAAGAAGACAAGAGAACCATGTCTAGGACAGAAATCGCAGTGTGACTACTGGTACCTGGAACTGAGTAGAAAGGCCAGGAAAGCTACTAAAATCTGAGGAAACTGTATTTACAAGGAAACCAGACATTCTGTCTAAAAAACTCTGAACGAAAAACCAATCCTTGGGCCTCTAAACTTAGAGCAGCAAAGTGCGGCCCTCAAACAAGGCAAACACTGCACATCTGTAGCATCTACTTCACACCTGACCGGGGAAGAGAAGCATCCAGAAGCCAGAGCCATGGAGATAACAGACTAGAAAATCTCTCTCTCAAAAAAAAATCCAAAACCCCCACAGAATCAGGGTCTAAGTGTAAACACAGAACCAGCGCAAAATGGCCCACCTCGTACAGTAACAAGACGCCGAGTGCTTTTCAGACAACAGCCCCAAACCACAGGCCATGCAGCAGACGCACGCACAGAGGAGACAACTCTGACCTCCAGCTGGACGCGGAACCGAAGTCTCACCCAATCTCCTCCTCAGCCCCAACACTGGAACCCTTTCAGAAGCAAAGGTCCGTTTGCCGGGAAGATAGGAGCTGATGCGCCTTTACCATAATGGCTCAGCTCCAAGGTCCTCTCCATCAAAGCCTGTCCCACCAGCCCTGCCCAGGTGACTCGTTGGAGCCGTTGGAGCGCCGTCCCCTGTACCAAAAGGCTGTGGGTCCGGTTCCCCGGCCTGGCCACAAACCCAGGTTGCGGATTCAGTCCTTGGTCGGGGCACGTACAGGAAGCAACCAGGGGATGTTTCTCCCCCCCATTCTCTCTCCCCACCCCTTTCTGTAAAATCAATAAAGGCCCATCTTTGGGTTAGGACGAAAACAAAGCAAAAACCTCCCCCGTATCCACCAGCACTTCCACGTACCTGTTCCCTTTAAGCCCCTAGAAACTCACTTGAACGCCTGACTGGGAAACTCAGGCTTTGGAGCCATAGCTTTCCCATTCTCCCTGCTTAGAGCTCTGCAAATAAAGAGACTAACTTCCCCACTGAAACTCGCCACGTTTAGTGTTTGGCTCTTGTAGTGCTGAGCAGACCAACTCCCTGTTCCGTAACACAGACCAATAACTTGTCCTGTCAGTACGCTGGGCCTTCTTAGTGGTCTCCTGTGCAGCGGGTTTCAGCATCGGGATGGATCAGGGACTCCTGTGTGGTTCCCATTCTTCTCTTTCAGCGGTAATTACTGGAGGTGCGATGCAGTTATCCTCTGCTTTACCATTATTTATTAGGCGACTAGTGCCCTGGTGCATGGATTCATGCACACTGCCAGGAAATTAAGTAGAAGAAATATTTTAATGCTGCTACTCACCCTTTCTCTATAACAGAAGTGTCAACCAAATTCGCCATCAACAATGACAATTGAAACACATGCGTGCGACTGGCACCAGCAAGAGCTTTACATGTAGCATGCATGCGTGAGTCAACTTAGAATTTTTATTCATATATATATAATAAACTTGCTTAATTAGACCAGCTTTCTGATGTAGCTAACTTTTTCCAGCCCAGTGAAGCACCCCAACTTCTCTTTCAGGTAATTGTCACCAACACAGCAGTAAATATCAACACAAAGCAGATTATTATTATTGTAGATCATGCAGAGAGAACAAAGGGTAAAATATTTAACTGCTGCAGTGTTTGACAATATTCTGCACAATGAGAAAACCTGAAGTCATTTTTAAGGTCCACCATTTCTTAATTCATTTCAGTAGGGTCAAGTTTCTAAGCTTTTTAAATCTCTGTTTTCTGGCTAATGAAAAGAAAATAGGATTTCACCAAGTCTCCTATCTACCTACTCCAGGATTTCTATGAGGATCAAATGAGATGAGGTACGAAAAATGCTTCACAGACATTTGGTTCAGGTGTGAAATATTTGCACTTGGCTATAAAGAAACTGCAAGGAGGCTAGTGTGCAAGGGAGAAGGAAGCCGGGCACCCCGGATGGAAGGAAGGACACTTAAGCACATTAGTCTTTTATATATATAGATTGGTGAGACTGGAAAAGAACAGGTACATTTCATAGTCTGTAAACTTCGAGATACCACATTCCAGTTTGAGAGGGGAGACTGCACTGGTTTTAGATCCTTGACTTTCTACCGGATGTGACAGATGGGAACTTTAGGATTTCCCTTCTGGGAGGGCAGGAAAGAGGATGTGCTGGCTATTTCATGACAAGAAAGATGGACTATAGGGAAAACTGTTGGCTTCTCAGTGAAGTACACATTCTCTCTTTTGTTTACTGAACACACTGGATCACATTTTCCACACTCTTTTGATGTTAGCTGTGGGCATGTGACTTAGTTTCAGCCAATGAAATATGAGTAAATCAATGTCTGCAACTTCTAGAACTAACCTGTAAGAACTTTCCATATGTCTCTCATTCATCTGGCTGAAATGGAGGCGGCCTCCAGAGTGGCACTGGAAAAACTGTGATGAAGATGGCAGACATGACATCCTGGCTCCGGAGTGACTGCCCAGAGAAAGGCTATTCAACCAACTTGTTTTCCTCTTTCACGCGGACATGACAACAAGAAATAAATTGTAGCATATGGGCCTCTGTCCTTCTTTGTATCTATTAATTATAGTAAGTAGTATCACCCTAATTAAAACAATTACATTTAGATGTCTCCATATAAACTGATGTAATCGTCAAAGTATAGTTCTACTAATAAGTACTAAGGTTCTCAAATGGCAAATGAATTTGAATATGTTCAGACCAAACTGTACTGTTCACGTATGTATATGGTCACACAGAGCAATGTTAACAATGATCCCACCTCGTACAGTAAAAAGCATACCCAAGTTAGTAATTTTTACATGTGTGTTAAGAAAATTATAAACTCAGCAAAAATCCATTTTCTATTCATAAAATATTCAGATTTAATATCATGGTAATATTCAAAGATATACAAAGGAAGACAAAAATAAAAAAAATAAATTTCCATCTTCATAAACCATGTAGATATTAAATACAAGCTAACACATCCTTGAAGTCCAGAAATAAAACCAGGACATCACCTAACCCTACAGCTTCACTTTCAATAATTCAGAACATTAAAAATTAATACTGCTAATATAAAAACCATAAAATATCAAAATATATATTTATTCATATTTGCATAGTGTTTTGTATTTCTTAATTGTGAAAATGAGTCAAGTTATTTTAATTTTAATTGTGTGGGGCTAAAAAATATATCATTTCATTTTAAAAGTTAGGATAAATTAATCAAACACAGAAAACATTACTTCCTCTTCAATTTACCTTTATAGAATAACTTGAATTTTAAAAAATTACTCACCCTATCTACTAAAACAAGACACTCACTATTCTTCCTCCAATTCCTTCCTGGTCATTTAAACCAACATTTCTACCAGAGATAACATTTAGAGGACGGTATTTTATTGATTCATTACACATAACAAGCAATATAGTAAGGGGTCCACAGACAATATCTTTTCATCAAAGTAAATTGAATTTTAGTTATTTTAAAATGCACTTTAAATAAAAAATTACACCCCAAAAATCTCAAGAACCTAAATTTTTATAAGGACATAGCATTTATAAACAAACACATTTTATATTATGTGAATATTAGAGGCCTGATGCACGAAATTTGTGCACGGGAGGCAGGTGATGTCCCTCAGCCCAGCCTGCACCCTTTCCAATCTGGGACCCTTTGAAGGATGTCTTACTGCCCATTTAGGCCCAATCCTGGTGGAATCAGGTCCAAACGGACAGTCAGACATCCTTCTCATAATCCAGGACTGTGGGCTCCCAACTGCTCACCTGCCTGCCTCCCTGATTGGCCCTAACCACTTCTGCCTGCCAGCCTGATCATTCCCTAACCACTACCCTGCCAGCCTAATTAATGTCTAACTGCTCCCCTGACAGTCTGTTTGCCCCCAACTTCCCTCCTCTGCTGGCCTGCTCACCCCTAACTGCCCTCCCCTGCAGGCTTGGTCACCCCAAATGCACTCCCTTACAGGCCTGGTCTCTCCCAACTGCCCTCCCCAGGTGGCTTGACTGCCCACAACTGCCATCCCTTGCAGACCTGGAACCTCCCAATGGCCCTCCCCTGCTACTCATCTTGTGGTGGCCATCTTGTGTTCACATGGGGGCAGGATCTTTGACCACATGGGGACAGCCCTCTTGTGTATTGAAGTGATGCTCAATCTGCAAATTACTCTTTTATTAGATAGGATAGAGGCCTGGTTCATGGGTGGGGACAGCTGGATTGCCGTGAAGAGCGCCCCAAGGGCATGGGGCGGCCTGGGCGAGGGGCCTGTGGTGGTTTGCAGGCTGGCCACGCCCACCAGCGACCTAAGCAGAGGCCCTGGGATCTGGGATTAATTTATGTTCTACAATTGAAACTTTGTAGCCTAGAGCAGAGCCAAGCCTTCTGCTCGCTCCGTGGTGGCAACCATTTCTGTTGGGACATTTACCTTTAATAATTGAAACTTTGTAGCCTAGAGTGGAGGTCTAGGCCAGCCAGGACTGCAGAAGCTTGGCTTCCTCCATTTCCCAGGCAACCCTAGCCTCTGCTCTCTCCAGCTCTGTGGCTACTATAATTTCTGTTGGGATATATCTTCTATAATTGAAACTTTGAAACACTGAAAGGAGGCCCAGCCCGGCAAGGGCAGGCGGAAAGCTTGGCTTCCTCCATTGCCGTAGAAACTCAAGCCTCTCCTCTGCTCTCAGTGGCCACAGCCATCTTGGTTGGGTTTATTTGCATAATCTCCTCCTGATTGGCTGATGGGTGTGGCTTGATCGGAAGTACAATTTGCATATTACTCTATTATTAGATCGGATTAAAACTTTAAAAGAATTCCAACCTTAGGAAATTAATTCAAGAGAAACAAATTTTAAATTTTTGTTCCTATTTTTTTACTGGCTGGTAATCCCTAATCAAAATGTCAAAAATGTAAAATCTTCATCTTGTCTTTGAAATTATTATAGTTTACTAGGGGCCTGGTGGAAGAAATGCATGCATGGGAAGGTGAGGGGGGGCTCCCTTCAGCCCGACCTGCACTCTCTCGCAACCTGGGACCGCTGGCTCCTAACCTCTTACTTGCCTGCCTGCCTCATTACCTCTAACTGCTGGCCTGCCTGCTTGATTGCCTCTAACTGCTCCCCTGCCTGACTGATCGCCCCTAACTGCTCCCCTGCCTACCTGATCACAACTAACTGCCTCTGCCTTGGCCCCCACCTGCCAGTGGCAGCCACCTCCCCCTTGGCCCCTGCTGTCGTGGATTCATCCAGAAGGACATCTGGAATGACGCCCAGAAGGTGGTTTGGCTGTCCTGACTAATTAGCATATTATACTTTTATTATTATCGATTCTTTGAGCAAAATGACATTCCACCAAATTTTAAGATGAAAGTGCCTAGAGAATGCAGGCATGCACAAAGGACTCACAATTTATTGGCTACAACAAACACAAGAAGTTAGAAAATATTTTACTTTCCTGATAAAAACACTGGGGCTCTTTTAAATGATCTAAAGAGATATCCATTCATGTGTATGGTGACAACTGTCAGTGGCTCAGACACCCACAACCTCCAAAATATTCTGACTTTTCTTTGTTCTTCAAAGCCTTACAGTAATCACCATTCTTTCCTATTGCTTTGATGGTTAGATAGCAAGCTCCCCAGAAATCCAGGGAGACATTAGCACACACAGCCCCAGTTTCTAATAAGACATCCGTTTGCATCCGGCATCAGCACCATTTAAAATGTGCTCTGACAGACGTGGAGAGGGAATAACGGATTTCTATTAGCATGTGCGAAACCAAGACTGTTTCCCAATCTGATTCCTTGGAGAGGACATCTCATCACCTTCTTTTACAAAGAACACGACACTCCCTGAGGAGCTAACTTACTCTGATGCCTAAAGCGACTAAAATATGAATAAGGAAGTATTTATTATTTATGGACTTTGCTGTAGGAATAATTTGATTAAATCATCAGAGATTTTTAACACTTTTGAAACTTAACACATATTTAAGGAAGAAGATACTGACTTTATTTAATAGCTAAAATTGCATATTAAAATACAATCATAGTTTCTTATTTAATTAAAACTTTCTACTCTTTAGAACTTTTAAGATTAAAAAGTGTTTTTGTTTTGCCCTGGCTGGGTGGTTCAGATTTTTAGGGTATCATTTATATGTTCAGCTTTTTGGAGTATCATCCCAAACACCAAGAGGTCGTATGTTCAATCCCCTGATGGGGCAAATATGGTAGGTAATTGATATTTCTCTCTCTTTCTCAAAACAAATCAATAAACATGTCCTTGGTTGAGGAATAAAAAAAAAGTGTTTTTGTTTTTAATACCCTTTCTTAAACTGGTTTTGTACATTAAAAAGTTGTTAACACCACTGGCAATCAGCAATATGCAAATTAAAATTTAGGTACCACTATTCACCCAATAGAATGGTCCAAATAAAGATTAACTATACACAGAATAATTGGGAGGATGCAAAACAACTGAAACTCTGATACATTATTAAAAAATAATAAAAGAAAAGAAAAAATTAAAAAAATGAAATTTCTTTATGACCCAGAGATTCCATTTCTGGGAATATAGCCAAAGAAACCAGAAGCACTGATTCAAAAGAACATATGCACCCCTATGTTCATTGCAGCATTATTTACAATAGTCAAGATTTGGAAGCAGCCCAAGTGCCCATCAGATGAGGTGATAAAAAAGCTGTGGTCCATTTAGACAATAGAATTCTATTTGGTCATAAAAAAGAAGAAAAATCTTATCTTTTGCAACAGCATGGATGGACCTGTAGGGTATTATGCTAAGTGAAATAAGCCAGTCAGAGAAATACAAATACCAGCTGAAACCGGTTTGGCTCAGTGGTAGAGCTTCGGCCTTTGGACTGAAAGGTCCTGGGTTTGATTCCGGTCAAAGGAATGTACCTTGGCTGCGGGCAATCCCCAGTAGGGGGTGTCCAAGAGGCAGCTGATCAATGTCTCTCTCTCATCGATGTTTCTGACTTTCTATCCCTCTCCCTTCCTCTCTGTAAAAAATCAGTAAAATATATATTATTAAAAAAAAAAGAAGAAGAAAGACAAATACTATATGATTTCACTTTTATGTGGCATCTAATGAGCAAAATAAAGAAACAAAATAGAAACAGACTTATAAATACAGAGAATAGTCTGACAGCTTTCAGAAGGAAATGGGGGGGGGGGGGGTAGGTGAAAAGGTAAAGAGATTAAGGAGAAAAAAAGTCTTCCTAGACATGGACAACAGTACAGTGATTACCAGAGGGAAAGGTGGTAAGGAGGTGGAAGAGGGTAAAGGGGATATAAATGGTGATGGAAGGAGACTTGCCTTTGAGTGGTGAACACACAATACAATCTATATCTATGTATATAAAACCCTAATATTCAAACAGACAGAACAGAGGAACAACTAAACAATTGGTTGCTATGATGTATACCGATCACCAAGGGGCACGTACGGAACATAATGGGCATTGACCGCAGTGGGATAATGGAGCAGGTGAGTGGAGGAGGGGTGCCAGACCAAGGCGAGGTGCCGGTCACTGTCATTGGGGTAAGCTGCTGGTGGTTATTGAAAATTCCCCCACATGCCGCGGTCCCGCCCAGCACCCACACCTGCTGCCAGCACTGCTCCCCAATCGCTCAGTGCCATTAGCGGATGCAAGTGGTGGGTGCAAGCAGTGGCTGCTGGTCTCAATCGCCCCTCAGGGCTTCTCCACCTCCCCCTGCTCCTGAGTGGCAATCAGGGCAACAGCTGCCGCTTGCACTTAATGTGAGCCGCTTGCACCTGCTGCTAGCATCAGCCCCAACTGCAGCCACTGCCAGCAGACAGGACCAGGAACCATGGCAGGAGGGGCCGTGCAGGGGTGCAGAGGATGGGCCGAGACCTGCCCCTGTGCCCACCACAGCGTCGTGGCCCACACTGCCTTTAAAGGTGCACGAATTCATGCACTGGGCCCCTAGTGCACACATAATGTATTAAAGAACTATACACCTGAAACCTATATGATTTTCTTTACCACTGTCACCCCAATAAATCCAGTAAGAATTTTAAGAAATTAAACAACGGTACGTGTGGGGAAAAGAACATATTTAAAGGAATAAAATAAAACAGGGATATTATCCAAGTGGGACTGATCTAGTATCAGCACGTTAAATCTAGAAGTCAGAATCAGAGAAGTCAGAGAAATTCAAAGTGAAAGGGGTCTGACGCACAAGGAAGTCTCTACTGCAGATGGGGGCCACACCGGAAACGCGTGTGGCCTGGAAAAGGCCCGTCAGACAAGGAGGACATGAGGGCACCAGTCGTACAACCACAAGGGAAAAAATCCAGCCATCAACCCGCATGAGCTCAGAGGGGGATTCTTCCGGAGTCTCGAGCAGCCCGGCTGGCGCTCGATCTCGGGGCTGGGAGACCCCGCGCAGAAGACAGGATGCTGGCCTGCGATCCGGGAAATCGTGAGCCTAATAGGTGGAGGTGACGGTACGCCGCAGAGTTTATGGGCACTGGTGACGCGGCAATAGGAGCTGGCGCACTCTGGGACCTAACGGTAGGGTTCCCAGATTTAAGCGACGTTCTGATCTCCGTGACGATACTGTAAATAATTTCGGTGTGAGTGCCAAAAAGCAATACACGCTTTTAAATAACAGTTTTTTTTTGTTTCAATTATTACCAAGGAAAAACATACGGGCCTGACACAACCATATTTCATACTCAGGAAGGTCATGTCTATGTAAATAGTGAAACTTTACTTAGTTTGACAAGCAAGCTATGTAAGTTATCTCTACGTAAATCCATAATCACATTTATTCACAATAAAGCAATATATTTATTCTAGAAATACTCTGAAAGATTTTTTATGTGTAAGTAAATATACAGAACATGTAAGTACAGAGATAGTATGGGTGATATTCATCCTAGTGTTATCTTGTACCCAAAGAAATAGCTCCATGAGTTAAGTCTAGAGTATAAAGTATAATTAGTTTTCAGTTAAATAATAAAATAACGTTTCTAAAATATATCCAGAGGAAAAAAAACGGCATCATTTGTGATAAAAAAAAAAATAGAGGCAAAGAATAGAAAATAAAAAGAAGATAATTATATCTTATAATAAATAATGTAATTATAATAAGAGAACAGAAAAAGTTAATTTCCCAATGAAACAGATGCTCAGGGAAGAATGAAAATGACTAAATTATCAAAACAGAAAATTAGAAAGTGGTTTATTTAATAACATAGGCTGACTCTTGATGAAAATCTCCTGCAATACCTAGAATACACTGATAAAATGAAAATGATGAGCAAATTATTTCTCAAGTGTGATCTAGCTAGGAAACAGTTCAGGGAGAAAACAGCACACGAACGGAAAAACTCACAGGCGGAAGCAAAAGGCAGAAGCGTTCACACTGCACTCACATTAAAAATCAAACATCGCTCTTTCCATTCTGACAATCCCCACCTCCCCAACCACAGAGCAAACCCCCACCTCCCCAACCACAGAGCAAACCCCCACCTCCCAACCACAGAGCAAACCCCCACCTCCCCAACCACAGAGCAAACCAAGCTCAGGCCTTCCTGAAACGTCTTCCCAACCTCACACAGCTGCGGGGAAACAAGTCTTGTTGGACACCAGCCTGTTCTAAATACCAACACTTCCTTCAAATAAGCGAGTCCAGTTTTCATGCCATCTGCCGCTTGCTAAAAGGGAAAACATCCGGAAATCATAAACCAGAACACGGTTTGGAAGAAGGCTCGGGGTGACTCCCGAGAGGCCCCGTCTTTAAGCCTGCCCCGTTCACCGCAGGGCAGAAATCGGATTTCTCGAAAGTAAACAACTCCTACTCCATGAAAACCCGCCTGGAGTCGTGAACGAGGACCAAGAGGGCACTCTGTCATGTGCCAGGCACACCACTGGTGAGCGTTTCACTACAACTGGTGACTTTTCTTACCCCTGCCTTCTCGAAAACCTTATTACAGCCCATTCAGCTGTGTCCACATGCCTGTACTTCGGCGCAGACAATGTCCCCACGGAGCCGGACCCCTCCGTCAGTGCAGACCCCTCCTCTGCAGAAACCGTCCCTGGGCCTCACTCAGCAGCGTGGATGCTGATGCTCGTGTGGCTTCTATCTGAAAACCTTCTTTCTCCTTGTGCCCTTCATCATTTTCCACTCTTTGTTAACGACCTTGTGATGGAACATTTTGATTTTTTTTTCTCTCTACTGCATCGTTACTACTTCAGTGATGAAGTCCATGAACCATATTCATTATTTAACTCCTAAAAGCATTCACACACACACACACAAAAATTGGATTAATGCGAGATGGGTTAGCCAAGAAGAAGTGTGCAGACTAGTATAGCAGCCATGCCTGCGTGAAGGACTATCCAGTATGGTAACACTTAGATAGCTTAAGAAAGTAGAGGCAGCATACGGTAGAGGAAAATAACATCCTCTATTTCTAAAATATATGAAAATGTTTAGTCCGTGTTCTCAGCTGCAGGGGCGGGGCCCTGAAAATCCTGAAACAAAGGCATGGGGGGAGCACAGGCATATCTCCTCCTCCTCCTCCTCCCGCCTCCTTTTCTCACACACGAAGACACACCACTCTATTGCAAACTAACAAACAAAACAAAACAACAACAAAAAAATCAAATCACGTGATCATGAGCATCTGCAGTTATTTTAAAGTGCTAAGGCTGCACTTAAGTGTGTCCTTCATAGGAAAAATATGTCCTAAGACATTTTTTAAATTCAATTTCATTCTGTTTTAAATATGGACCACCTAGGCCTGTATTTATATCTATCTATGTTATTTTACAAATGATAAATGACATTTAATTGCTTTCTTGGAATGCTGAAACCTTAGGGTATAAGGGAGTAAAGAAGAAGATTTCTTCAACGTAATGGTCAATAATATTTAATCTCAAATTAATTATTTAAAATAACCATTTCACAGCAATCAATATTTCATATTTTTTTGTAATTTGATGTAGGCACTACAAATGACTGAACAATTAGATTATCGGTGTTACAACAGAGAAAGCTATTTTACCTCAGACCAATCAACTATTACTTTAAAAGTAAAAGGCTCTTTTCATATTACATTTAGTCTACTGTTTATTTTCTAATTCCCTCCACTAGAATGCAGTAACACAAGAGTGGGGATCTTTGCTTCATTCACCAAAGAATCCAAACAAAATGGCATATAGTAGATAAACAATTTTAAGTAACTATTGTCCGTAAGACAGTTATGTTAACTTAAACATCCATATTATGTTTAATTATTATCCTATATAATAAAAGGGCAATGTGCAAACTGGCCCTAACAATGGAACGACCAGGGACGACCAGTTGCTATGACGTGCACTGAGCACCAGGGGGCAGATGCTCAATGCAGGAGCTGCCCCCTGGTGGTCAGTGCGCTTCCACAGGGGGGATGCCGCTCAGTCAGAGGCCAGATCATGGCTCGTAAGCGCAGCAACAGTGTAGGAGCCTCTCCTGCCTCCCTAAGCCATTAGTCAGACATCCGCCCCAGGGCTCCTGGGCTGCCAGAGGGATGCCTGACTGCTAGCTTAGGCCTGATCCCCTGCGGAACGGGCCTGAGCCAGCAGGTGGACATCCCCGAGGGCTCCCGGACTGCCAGAGGGATGTCTGACTGCCGGCTTAGGCCCGATCCCCCAGGGAGTGGGCCTAAGCCATCAGCTGGACATCCCCGAGGGGTCCCAGACTGCGAGAGGGTGCAGGCTGGGCTGAGAGACCCCTCTGAGGGCACGGATTTTCGTGCACCGGGCCTCTAATAAAAAATAAAACCAATTTGAGTTTTAGTATATTACCATAAACTTGCTTTCCTGAGAATATGAGCCTAATTAACTCTTTTCCTCTCTGGTTCTGTCACTTTTTATTATTTTTTATTAAATGTATTGGGGTAACATTGGTTAGGAAGGTTATTTAAGTTTCTATAATGCATTTCTGACAATAATATGCATACTGCACTGTGCGCCCCCACCCAGAGTGCAATCACCTCCTGTTATCATACATCTGGCCCCTTTCCCCTTCACTACCCCCACTTCCCTGCCCTCTGGCAGCCACCAGGCCGTCCGTGCCCAGAGCTTTTGTTTTCCCTGTTGGCTAATTTGTTGCCTTCAGGTTTCTGACCACAGGGGAAATGTGATGGCCCTTCCGTTGTTTTGTTCCGATTTATTTTGCTCGGCACGAGAGTCTCAAGCTCCATGCACGGGGTCTCAACGGCCAGCGACCACGAGACGACACCGGTAAAACCATCTTCCCTTCCCATCGGCACACGGCTCTGCCTAAGAGAAAACCACCACCTCCGAACCCCGGTTCGTGCCAGAAGCCCACCAACCAGGAGGAGAAAACGAGGCCGGCCACACCAACCACAGGCCAGGGGACCGCCTGGCGACTGCCTGTCGGCCGAGCAGACGCACCTGGCGCTGCGCCCCGGACACGGCCAGGCTGGGCGGGGGGCGGCGGGGCGGGGCGGGGCGGTTCCGGGCGGGGTCCCCGATCCTCCCGAGTCCAGTCCCAGGTCCCGGAGAGAAGCTCTGGGCCGCGCCTCCTGCTGGAATCCAAACGGGAGATGAAGGTTAACCGGATCGCCCGCAGCTCCCCGTCCGCGAACCAAAACCGCCCCAAACCGCCGGGGTGGCATCCCCGCCGGGCCTGGAAGGTGTGCTGATGCCCGTCCGTGTCCATCCGAGCCACGCTCCTGCGGCCAAGCAGCCCTGGGGACGCTGCACGACGTGCCCCCTTTCCCGAGACACGCTTCCAGAAACCCCATCGGAACTGACGGCATCCAGGGGCCCGAATTCATGTAAGTGAAGAGCCCTCTCTGCTGTAATAAACAGTAAAGTCATTTTTGCACACTCTACTTTACGAATGGTATATAGCATCCTGGTCGGCAAGCCGCGGCTCGCGAGCCACATGCGGCTCTTTGGCCCCTTTGAGTGTGGCTCTCCCACAAAATACCACGGCCTGGGCGAGTCTATGGTGAAGAAGTGGTGTTAGAAGTTTAAGTTTAAAAAATGTCACTCTCCAAAGACATTTCAATGGTTGTCCTGTTGATATTTGGCTCTGCTGGCTGATGAGTTTGCCGACCACTGGTATAGCAAATATGTGAAAGGTAGTGAAAGATGCTTCCACAGTATTTTAAAGGTGAATATGAATGTAAACAAACCGATACAAATTTATTTTCTGCATTGCAATGCGTACAGAGTTGACCTATAAAAATAACTATATTTATTCAAACATAAACTTTTCAGTGTATGTTAATTTTTAAACTAAACGTTTATTTAAAGAGCAACAAGGAAAACAAGTAATGTATGATTTACTCATTTATGTTCAATGAATATTTACTAAATAACTACCATGTGCCAGCCACTGAAATTATCTCTTGTTTATGCTACATCTGCTCTCAGATAGTTGAATATCAAATTTAAATGGTTCCAAACACTAAGTAATAATAATAATACCAACTCAAAACGTAACCCCAAATTTATGAAAGCACAAGTTTTACTCATTCTAATCATATCTTTAAATAACAGCTTGTCGTTTGTAGACTAATATTAAATGGTGATAATAATCCAGGTCAAGCATCAGAATATAAAAGCATAGTCTTCTTTTTAAAATTTGCTGCAAAAGAATGAAGTTGAACTCCTACTTCACAGCATCTACAAAACTTAGCACAAAATATCAACTCAAACAAACAAACAAACAAAAATCAGAGACCAAATTCCAAAGGCTGAACGTATTAAAGGCTTAGAAGCAAATATAGTAGTAAAATTTCATGACGGTAGGTGAGGCAACAGTTTTTTAGACACAACACCTAAAGCACAAGCAACAAAAGTGAAAAATAGATCAAATGACCTTCATCAAAGTGGGGGGGGGAGAGGGGAGAGGACACTTTTGTGCTGTACTGTACATGATTTTAAAAAAAGGCCAAGACTAAATAAATAAATAAAGGAAAAGGCAAGCCACAGAATGGGAGAAAATATTTGCAATCATGGATCTTTACCAGGGTACTCAGAATACATGAAGAACTCTTACAACACAATAGTAAAAATACAACGATACCCAATGAAAAGCTGGGCAAAGAATCTAAACAAACGTTTCTTCAAAATGAAATGTGAATTGCCAACAAGCACATGAAAAGATGCTCAATATCATCAGTCACCAGAAATTAAAATCAAAACCTCTATGGGTAACCAATTCACACCCACTAGGATGGCCGTACCAAAAGACGGACAGTAAGAAGTGGCTGGTGAAGATGTGAAGAAACTGGAATCTTCATACATGACTGGTGGGCAAGTAAAATGGAACAGCCATTTCACAAAATGGCAGTTCCTCAAAAAAATATTAATAGAATGACCATATGACCTAGCAACTCCATCCCTAGATATACACCGAGGAGAAATGGAAACATATATCCATTAAAAAAAAAAAAAAAAAGACATATCTACACTAAAGCCAAGTCTAAAACTTGCAGTCCAGTGCCCTTTCTACTTGGAGTAGGCTATCCTATCTAATAAAAGAGTAATATGCAAATTTGACCATACCTTCACTATACAAACCACGCCCACCAGCCAATCAGGAACAGATCATGGAAATAAACCCCAATCAAGATGGCTCCCGCCACTGAGAGCAGGAAGAAGGCTTGGGTTTCCCCGACAACAGAGGAAGCCAAGCTTTCCGCCTGCCTTGCTGGCCTAGGCCTCCACTCAATGCTACAAAGTTTCAGTTATAAAAGATACAGAAATGGCGGCAGCCACTGAGCTGGACAGAACAGAGGCTTGGGTTTCCCTGGCAACAAAGGAAGCCAAGCTTTCCACCTGGCATTGCCGGCCTAGGCCTCCACTCTAGGCTACAAAGTTTCAAACAGAAATGGCTGCCACGGAGGAGGCAGAAGGCTTGGCTCCGCTCCAGGATACAAAGTTTCAATTGTAGACATAAATTAATCCCAGATCCCAGGGCCCCCACTTGGGTCGCTGGGAGGCATGGCCGGCCTGTAAACCTCCACAGGCCCCTCGCCCAGGCTGCCCCTCACCCCAAGGGAACCCCCACCCTGATCTGGGACACCCTTCAGGGCAATCCAGCTGGCCCCCACCCATGCACCAGGCCTCTATCCTATCTGATAGAAGAGTAATTTGCAGATTGACCATCACTTCTACACACAAGAGGGCTGCCCCCATGTGGTCAAAGATCCTGCCCCCGTGTGGACACAAGATGGCAGCCATCTTGTGTGTTGGGATGATGGTCAATTTGCATATTGCTCTTTTATTAGATAGGATCCCCTAAAAACTGTAATTATCTACTCTATTTGTCCCTAGTCCGATTTCTCCACCAGAAACGAAGTGAGGATAGAAAGGAATAGTGAAATACTTGCTGAAAACAAGACAACAGCCCAAAACGGGGTTGCTCGTGCTGAGCCCCACACCACCGAACCAAAACAAACACAATGTCAGCTCTCCCAGAAATGGAATCTTAAGCCACTCTTACCAGGAATCGCCTGACCAGCCCAAACCAGTTAGGACAGTAATCTGCCTCAGAGGCCCCTGTCGTCTCCCAGAGCGGGGGGTCCTCAACCTTCCTGACGCCGCGACCCTTCAGGACAGCTCCTCGTGCGGTGGTGACCCCAACCGTAAAACTATTTTCGCTGCCACTTCCTAACTGTCATGTTGCTACTGTTACGAATCGTCATGTAAATGTCTGTGTTTGCCGATGGTCTGGGGCCACAGGGTGAGAACCGCTAGCAGGGTCCCCTAAGACCATCGGAAAACAGATACTTACATGGCGATTCATTAACAGTAGCAACATTACAGTTAGGAAGTAGCAACGAGAATAGTTTTAAGGTTGTCGCCACCACACGAGGACCTACTGGATTAAAGGGTCTCGGCGTTAGGATTAGGAAGGTGGAGAACCCCTGATTTTAGAAGCTTCTCATTTTGTGCAGCCCCTCCGAGCGCCTCTTCTATCGGCCAGACTGAACGCTGCCCAGGTCAAAGCAGTTTTTGCTCAAACACACGCGCAGGGTTTTCAGTATGTCCGTTTACCTTTTAACGAACTAAACAGTCTGAATAAAGTCACGTGTTAAAGAAACAATGCTCAGGGACACGTTTACTGATGCCCATGGTATTGATAAAGCTGGATAACGGAACCTGGAGCGAAGAAACAAAAACTGTCCTTGGCCTTCTATTTTGAAACTGAAATCAGGAAAAGAGCCGCATTGGAACCGCCCCTCGCATGTTTTCAGGCGCCGGAAGTTAAATGTCAGAGAAGACTCTTCACTGAAATTTAAGAAAAGGGTCTCAGGTAATGAATGATGCTCCAGCGGCAAATACTAAATGTAACCAGCTTTCCCTTGGCCAGGATGGACTTTGATTGAAGAGAAATTGTATGTATTTAATGTTTACTTCAAAAATACAATTTAATCTTTCCCCAAAACATGTGATAAACTCTTCACTGCCTTAAATATTGAAATGTGGTGGAAGAGGCGGATCAAAGGGCATTTGGGGTGAAACACAGCTGACATGGTTCTGAAAGACAGTAACGAGTGAGTGAACATTGGTAGTTCCGGTTTGTTCAACATTTTGTTAGTTTGTTTGTTTTTTGTTTGTCTGTTTTTCAGTCCTCACCCGAGGGTATTTTTCCATTCATTTTTAGAGAGAGTGGAAGAGGGAGGGAGAGACAGAGAGAAACATCGATGTGAGAGGAACTCATCGATTGGCTGCCTCCTGCAGGAGCCTTCCCCAGGGCCCGGGCCTGGGAGGAGCCTGAACTCTAACCACTGAGCAAACCCAGCGAGGGCTGTTAAACGTTTAAAAAAAAAGAAAGAACAAGAAAACTGATGGAGGATTGGCTGAGACCTTGAACTATGGTAAAGCAAAAGAAAAAAAACAAAAACACCCAATTCTGCTCCTGGCTATACAGCTTTGGATATAAATTACCCAGACTCCCTGTGGGGTTAAGGAAAGAGTGATTTCCTTGTGTTTTAAGAAGCTGATGGAAAACACATGTTCTTAATCTAGCTTCCACTTACTGTTCAAATTGAGTCTTTTTCTGTGTCTTCTTCTAAGAGTAGAGTCAATAGCTTCCCTTGGCATCTCCAAGTGGTATGTGATGCTAAAAAGATCATTCATCATTGGATTACAAAGTACTCTGTTCCAATACTTTCAGGGTGTGTATCTCCTTGAATAAAAAAACTAGTGATGTCAGTGGGGGGAAGGTGTCAGGCAGGACATTTCAGGCGCTGCCTACCCAGAACTAATCAACAATGGAGGGATGAAGGGGTTTCTTCCCCATTTCTAAATATCTCAGAGATGAAGTTTGAAAACTACAATAAGCAGATGGATCATAATCACGTGTGTCTGCAACTTCAGATCACACAGACTCCGGTGGCGCGCGAGCCACATGGGGCTCTTTGGCCCCTTCGGGTTTTTAGCAAAAGCTAGCTTAGGAGTACCCTAATGAAGTTAATAACAATGTCTCTACCTACACAGTTTAAGTTTAAAAAATTTGGCTCTCAAAAAATTTTTCAATCTTGTACTGTCAATATTTGGCTCTGCTGACTAATGAGTTTGCCCACCACTGATATAGACAAAAGGAGAGGTTAAAAGAGTAATCAGAAACCCTTTCCATCTGCCTAGATGATTGCTTTCAAAACCACTTTCACAACCAATTACCCTCCTTACATGGGAACAAAGAGCACATAAGCATCCTCACTTTATAGATAACCATCCTGCCCTGCGGTTTATTTTATTGCCCAGGGACCAACATTCCCCAACCCTGCCCTTCCAGGTTTCTAGGCCCCAGTCCTTCCTGGTGTTAACAGGCTGGGAAAGAAAGCTTCCTTCTTGGAGATGCAGGTAAGTAAGCCTCGCAGAAGGAAGCAGAAGCAGACTTCCGGCGCCTTTGTTCTCTCTCTGCTGCCCAATCATGCGGGACCAGGTGATGTCAGCAAAGAACAGACAGTTGTTTGTGGTGACCGTCTCAGAGTTAATGATTTAATATGGGCCAATGGAGCAAAAATAAAATTAAAAAAGAGGGAGTCAAACGCTACTATCACCCCTCCCCAGGGTTGGAACTGAAAGGGGGAGACGGCACAAACATTGTCCACTGATGCATTGCCTCAACCGGATCTATTCTGCTCCTACTCCTAGTCACCCACGTGGACACAGGCACCTTGGGGGCTCAGGGGGTCATCCAGCACCGGGGGCAGATCCCCCCATTGTCACACACCCCCAATAAAACACAGCTCTTCTCTGCACGTGTCTGGGTCTGCAGACACTTGTGCATTAAGAAAGGAAGGCGCGGGGGGGGGGGGGGGGGGAGTGTGGAGGGGCGTCAAATGGCGAAAGAAGGCCCGAGCTTGACCTGCAGCGCCCTAAACCTAAGCAGATGACCAGAGCACAAAGGAGCAGCCAGCCAGCCAGCCCGCCCGGGGAGGTGGGCGGGGCCAGCGACCAGAGCCCAGCAGGCCCCGCCCCTCCACGCTGGCAGAGCGGAAACCGCGCGTTCCTTAGCAACCGCGGCGGCCACGCCCACCTCGGCCCCGAGTTGGCGCAGGCGATTCCCCCCGCGGTCCCTCAGTCACTGCCGTGCCCGCGGGGTGTCTGTCCCGAGGCCCGGGTCCTCCCTCCTCTCCCAGCGCCGCCCCCAGGAGCGGAGAGCCGGCCTCCAAGACGCTCTGGGGGCCCGCCGAGGAGGTCCGCCCGCCCGCGGTCCCGGATCCCGGGCTTCCGGGCCGGGCCTCCCCGCCCCCCGGGGTCGCCCTCGCAGGACACACGCACACACCTCAGCTCGGCCGAGGCGCGGGCCGGCAAACTCCGGGGCCGGCTGGCGCACGGTGCGCGGGGCCCTGTCACTGAGAGGCAGTGGCGGGACGAGCGGGCGGCCGGGCACACTTCCACTCCCGGAGAGCGGGACGGCAGGGGGCGGGGCTCCGGGGAGGGGGCGGGGCCAGTCCTCAGCCCGAGTTCCGATTGGCCGGCGTCTCTCCCGCCTCTGGGCTGGCCTGGAGGATGCCAATGCGTCTGCCTTGAGGCCTGAACTTGGACATGAATCCTGGGTTCAGACTCCTACCTGGAAATAAGGCTGTGGGCATTTAAAATAAGGACACCGCCCAGCCCGTGTGGCTCAGTGGTTAGGCATCGGCCTAGGAACCAGGCGGGCAGGGTTCGATTCCCGGTCAGGGCACGGTGCCTGGGTTTTGGGCTCCATCCCCTATATATGGCGCGCTGGAGGCAGCCACTCCATGATTCTCTCTCATCACTGATGTTTCTTTCTCCCTCTCCCCCTCTCTGAAATCCATAAAAATATAATTCATAAAATAAAATAAGGACACCTACTCGTTTTACAAATAGAACGCAGGAAAGTACCATTCCTTCAATTACTGGACGCTCGTCAACACACAGAGAATCCATCCACTGACTCCGGGGTGCAAGCACGCACGCTCTCAGGAAACAATGCTGTTTGCCACAGAGATGCATCATCACAGGACAGGTGGTTCCCGAAACAGGACCAGCCACTGAGGTTTGGAGGAAGGTCCAGGAATTCAGTCTGACATTTACAAAACCGGTTGGAAAACGTGCGACAATTGAATGATTTATCCATTGTATTCGTGTCGTCCTCACAACTCCCCACGAGCTACATTAGCATCCGCAGGCTACCAATGAAGACATGGAGGTTCAGAAAAGTTACGTGTATTCAATAATTTAACTATTGAAAAAAACGCCTGTCGTCATTATTTTTATACTTGTGGTACACCGAATTTAAAATTATTTCAGAAACTTATACAACTTCTAATTTAGTTTTCCTCTTGCTCAGATGTCCCTTTTCTTTAGGCCAGTCCAGTATAGTTTTTTTAAAAATGCCTTAAGAAAGGAAATACTATACAAAAGAACAAATAGACTAGAAGGGTCTCTGAAATCAAGGCCAGGAATTGAATCTGAGTAAGAGGTTTATTTTCTCTCCTCCTCAATCATTTGCTGGTCTCCAGTTCCTCTCACAGAAATAAAGGTACAGTTAAATGAGACCATCTTAGTGATCACCAGAATGGGGGTGTGTGGAGTTAAAATAGTAAAACCTTTTCCAGCTATATTAAACCAATACCCAGAAGTGTTTACCTTGTTAGATGCAGTGGTAATAAGAAAGAAAGAGAAACAAAAATACCTTTGGAGAATTGCTTTGAGATTTAAATATTAGCCATACTATAAAATTACTGGAGTGAAAGAAACGTTCTGAATTCTTCTGAAAGCTTGCTAACTACGAATACCTCTGAATTTATTTTTTTTTGTACGACTTGCAACCCCATTGTTTCCTTAAAAAATATTTGGCTTTATGCTAAAAATAAAGAGCTATAATATATATTAAGAAGTACATTATATGAATAAATACTGTAAGATTAAATAAAAGTGAATTATTTATTTGAATTAATTTTCAATTGCATATTAAATAAGTACAGCAAATACATTTGTTTGAATATTCTCACATATATGAGATTATGCATTTAAATAAGTGTATTATAGTCATGTAAATGCATAATCACTGAAATAAACACAGCTGTACATCCCCATATGTATAGCTCCAGATGTCTGAAGCATACATTCAGAATTCTGGAACTCGACACCTTGGTATCTGGTTAATCATCCAGTAGAAAATACCGTGCTGTTTCTCTGTCTCTGGGTCTATTTCAATCAGAAAGTTAAGCCTCAGGGAAGGTAGGGGACAGTGGGGGTAAGGGGGGAAGATCAACCAAAGGACTTATATGCATCCATATAAGCCTAATCATTGGCCACAGACAACAGGGGGGTGGGGGCATGAATGGGAGGTGGGGGGTAATGGGGGAATAAGGACACATATGTAATAACTTAATAAAGAAATTTTTAAAAGGAAAATAACATGCTGAATATGCACAGGAATACATCCTAAAACTCTATCAAGAGTGGGGGGAAAACAAGCTGAAAACAGTGAATAATGGCTTTCTGTCACTGAACAGATCCAACAGCTTGTCCTAGCAAGTTGTTGTGAAAATAGTTTATCGATCTGAACATAGTTCACTAGTGTCCAGTAGAATGGACACTAGCCAGCTAGTCACAGGAATCTGAGTATTGCAGAGTAGTCTTCCTGTATCTTTCTAAATAATGATACTTCAAGAAATAATGTTTAACATAGGTTAAAAATAGAATATTGGTATAACAATATTCAGTATTTGTCAGAATGTGGCAGAATATGGTAAGATTGAAACAATGCTGGAATCACTAAAGAAACCAGACATTATGCTTTTTGCATTGCTTATTTTTAAAAAAATGAAATATATTTCATAAAGATTTTCTCAAATGTTGGAAACTTCTATTTATCAATAACAAAATTAAATTAAATTAAATTAACCAGAACATCTGTGTCCCTAGTCTTTTCCAACCCAGTTTCCTTATTGCATTAGTTATTACCTCAAAAGTATAACGAAATAATTTACTTAAATTTCAAATTTATTTAATTCTTCGACTTACTTAATTCTTATGGCAGGCACTGTACAAGGCTCCACAGGAGTTAGCAGAGAACAAAATAAAAATTTCTTCCTAGTGGTTTTCAGATTTTGGAAGTCAATATAACAGACAATAAACCAAAAAAAAAAAAAAGCAAAATGTACAAGGTGCTACATAGTTGTTCGTTTTTAGTGTTGTTGTCAATCATCACCTCACTCTATTTTTTCACTGATTTTTAGAGAAGGGGGGAAGGACGGGAGTGGGGGAGAGAAAGAAATACTGATATGAGAGGGAGACATTGACTGGTTGTCTCCAGCATGAGTCCCACCTAGGTGGCCAGGGATCAAATCTGCAACTCAGCTACACGAGTTTGAACCCGAGATCCTTTGGTGCGCTGACCAGCTCCCACCACTCTGAGCACGCTGGCCAGAGCTCATGCTGCAGCTTTAAGAGCTGGTGATAAAAATAAATCTTAGAGGTTTATGGACAACGTTGTGGGTGACTAAACAGATTGATAACAAAAAGAATACTTATTTTATTACTCATTTTAGACTATAGAGTCTCACTATTTAGAATGAGTATTAGTGGTTGCTGGAAGAAAGTTTTCCTTTTGATATTTATTTTCTTTCAACTTTAGTTTTTAAAAATTAAGAAGGGCAGCTAAATTTGATCATATTTTTAAAAGCATGTAATTATATATTCATAAGGATTTCCTCCTTTAATTCATTAATGAAGTGAATTTATGGATATAAGTTCATCCTAACTTTCCTGACATAAACTATATTTTGTAATAATGTATGATTATTTTTAATTTGCTATACTCAACTTGCTATAATATTCTTGAATTATAGCTTTATTTATGACTAAAACTGATGTACATTTTTTTGTCTTACAGTGATCAAATTTAAAAATTACTTCAATGAGGAATTTTCCATCTTTTTTCTATGGCATGAATCATTTAAATAGCTTTAGATTATATCTTTAATATAAGAGTAGCCAACATTTATATGAAGAGTAACATATTACAGACTGTTAAAGACTGCACTTTATGTATATTAACTTAGTTAATTATCACAGCAACTCTATTAGGGACACATAATTATCCATATTTTACAGATGAGAAGACTTAAGCACATAAAAGTCACACATCATATTGAAGTTCTTTTGAGTGTGATGCCCTTTTATATATGGTTTCCAATGTGTTTTATTGTCACTGGTCTACTGATACTTTCTACCTCTTAGGTTGATATTATTAACTTAAATTTTGCTAGAAAAACATGCATTTCTTCTAATTTCTCACATTTGTTGCTGAAAGTTGCAATTTTTAAAATCTTTGATTGCTTACAAATCTCTGATGCTGCTTTTAATATTCATATCATAAGTATTTTTACTCTGATAACTTTTTTAATCAGGCTCATTAGCTATTTAGTGGTTTTTGGCTGTTTTAGCTATTTTAGCTTTAGCTATTTAGCTATTTTAGTGGCCTTTCTGTATAACTTGCTTTCCATTTTTCAAATTATTAATCTCTGCCTACAGTTTTCTCGTTTCAGTCTTATCTTTTCTGATTTACTGAGATGAATGTTCCTTTATTTTTATTTAATTTTTTCATATTAAAAGGTTTTTAAGGCAATAAACATTTTCCCCATACTTTCCCTTTCAAACATTTTGTGTCCTTGGATCTCAATTGAGTCTCTTGGAGGCATGACCACCCTTGCTGTGTCTATATATCCCTGGTATCTATTTGCTCACTCCTTTGTTTTCAACTTTGTTTAAAAATCCCTTTGTTTCTATTGTGTCATATAAAATAATTACAAAACATATTTTTCCTCCCCCGGCTGATATTTAGAAGAATAAATGCTTACTTTATTGCTTCTTTCCTTTCCTTTTCCTTATTTTTTCCTAGATCACTTATTCCCGTTTTTGCCTTTGTTAATTTAGAAGCCCTAGTATTTACATTTGCCATTTTAGTTCATAGGGCGCCTCTACTTTAGAGGTTCTGTTTGGTCTCTCTGAGAGCACAAATGTTTTTCCTCACCTACGCCCGTCTTTATTCAACTCTGCGGGCTAGGCCAGGCTTCCTGAATTATTCATGTGATTGACAATCTAACTAGTAGGTACGCAGCCTGTCTTCCCGCGAACAGGTGATGTGTAACTATCAACTATGAGGAGGCGCCAGAAGGAGGGTTCTCCGATCCATGTTCAGTTAAAGGTCTTGATGCAATTCAAGGCTTCGGCATAAGAATCGTCTTAGTTCATCTGTGTGTGTGTCTCTTCACAGTACTTCTGGGTCCGGGAAGATCCGGAATTGCTGTGGCCCTCCTCCCACCTGTGGGATTTGGTTTGGAACAAGCACTTGAATAGATGCCTAGGGTTGCCGCTCTGTTGAGCTACTTGTCCTGTTTCCTGCATTTTAGAAAGCAGTTAGTTGGTAGGATATTGGGAATGTGGGTGTCAGGAACGTGAGTTCAGAATGTCATTTTCCAAGAATCGCCCTGAATGAGCTTATAACAGTATAAATCAGGTTATATCACTTCCTCGATTGAAATTGTTCAGTGACTTTCCATAGCACTTGGAACTAAATGTGAAGCCCTTCCCATACCCTGCAGTTTGCCCGATCTAGGTCCTGTCTACGTCCCCAGCCTCAGTGTGTACTATGCCTGTACTTTGTCTCTCTATTTTTCTACTGGAGGCCCGGTGCACGAAATTCATGCACAGGTGAGGTCTCTAGGCCTGGCTGGCGATTGAAGTGTGAGTGTCTGGTGTGGAAGGGCAGGTCCCAGGTGACCTCTGTGCCCTGGGCAGCACCTGGATCCCCGGACCTCTACATGCCCCCCTCTGCCTGAGTCATCAGCTCCAGCCCAGCTCCCTCAGTGCCTGAGAGCTGGGCAGCAGCCCCACCCCCACTGCCTCCGCTGATTACCATCTGCAGCGCAATCAGTGGGGTGATTGGACCCCACTCACACGAGCCTCTGCTCATCTGCTCCACCATCCCGCCATGGTCCCATTCCCGTAAGAGCACCTCCAACTGCCACCTGCTGCCAGGTCCTGTGCTGCCCCCTGGTGGTCAGTGAATGTCATAATGAGTGGTCAAACTCCTGGTCGAGAGGACAATTGGCATATTAGGCTTTTATTTCATCGGATTCTTCCAAAATTCTTTAAAATTTCCTGGTCCACTGATTATACCCTATATTATTTTCTTACGAGGGGCCCAGTGCACGAATTTGTGCACCTTGAAAGGAACTGTGGGCCTCGAGGCTGTAGTGGGCACAGGGGTGGGTCTTGGCCCATCCTCCATGCCTCTGCCTGGCCCCTCCCTCCGTGGTCACAAGCCCGTGTCGGGCAGCAGCCCCGCTCCTGCCACCACTGCTCCCACAGGCCGATGGCACTGGCCCTACTCACACCTGCTAATGGTGCAAAGTGACTGGTGCTGACACCACCAGCGGGAGCGAGTGGGGCCATCTCAGGCAGTGGGTATGGGAGGCAGCTGCCAGCCCCGATCGCCCCGCAGGAGCAGAAGGAGGGGCAATTGGAGCCAACAGCTGCTGCTCACACCCGCTGATGATGCTGAACGACTGGGGCGGGCACCAGGCACTGGCAGCGAATGCAAGTGGAGCTGGTGCCAGCAACAGGTGCAAGCGTCAGGCATGTGGGAGCAAAGAATTTTCAGTAACCACCAGAGGCTTGCCCTGATACCAGCGACCAGCACCCCACTTGGTCTAGTGCCCTCACTCACCTGCTCCACCATCCCACTACGCCCGATGTCTGCCATGTTCCACGTGCACCTCCTGATGGTCAGAGCAACTGGTTGTCCAGTTGTTCCACCCTTATGTCTAATTTGCATATTAGCCTTTTATTATATAGGATAGCCAAGATATGGAAGCAACCTATGTGCCCACCAATAGATAGATGGTTAAAGAAGAAGTGGTGCATATGTACAATGGAATATGACTCAGCCATCAAAATGATGACATCTCGCCATTATAACAACATAGATGGACCTAGAGGGTATTTTACTTAGTGATATAGGAAAGACAAGTACAAGTTCACTTATATGTAGAACCTATAAACCAAAATAAATAAACGAAACAGAAACAACCATAGATGCAGAGAACATTTTGATGTTTACCACATGAAAGGGGGGCTAAGGGGCTGGGTAACAAACTGGAATTGATTAAGAAGTACAAGTTGGTAGTTACAAAATAGTCATGGAGATGTAAAATATAACATACAGAATATAGCCAATAATATTGTAATAACTATGTATGGTGCCAGATGGGTAACAGATTTATTGGGTTAATTACTTCATAAGTTATATAAATGTCTAATCACAATGATGTAATATAATATTGCATATGAACGCTAATTTGTAAATAAATATTTATTTTAACAAAGAATATTATTCATAATTTTAGTATTTTTATTTTTGAACATTGTGTTATCATCCCGACTCTCTTTCTTGACCAACTATCTTGTATATGTCATCACAAGGAAAATATGATTGAAAATAATCTATCCTATCTGCTAAAAGAGAAACATGCAAATTGACCATGTCTCCGCTATGCCCACAAGCCATAGCCACCAGCCAGTCAGGAGCAAGTATGCAAATTAACCCAACCAAGATGGCAGTTAATTTTCATATCCAGGCACAGAGTGAAGACTGAAGACAACATAGAAGGAAGCCAAGTGCTGCAGAAGGGAGCGAAGCTGCGGAGAAGGGAGGGTATCAGGAGGGGTGGTGAAGACAGCCACAGGAAGCCCTATTTCTTGCAGGAATCCTCCTGCAATGGGCCTCTAGTATACATATATAAAAGGCTAATATGCAAAGTGTCCCCACTGGAATTCAACTGGGGGTTCAATCGCTTACTATGATGTGTGCTGGTGCGGAACGAGGGAAAGCCCCAGCCGGCAGTTGGGGAAGGAAGGCCCTCATCAGCCCTGATTGCCGGCCAGGCCTAGGGACCCTACCCATGCACAAATGTTATGCACCAGGCCTCTAGTTGATAATAATAAAAGTGTAACACGCTAATTAGACAAGATGTCCCACTTTCCGGGTGCCAGAGAGAAGCCAGTGCTGGCAGCCTGGGGTAGGAAGGCCTACTCTTGCACGAATTTCGTGCATTGGGCCTCTAGTTATACATAAGAATAATTGAAAACAAATCTTTTGTGGGTTCATCTATCTTTTGTCATATTTAAAGAATGTATTACAGCAATATATTTCAATACAGAAACCAGAAGACTAGTTTGCTTTTTGCCTCTGATACGCTTTGATACTGAATAAAGCTCTTCACTACAGTTAAAACTTGGAGTTTGTAAGGTAAAGAATGAATGATTAATAATTACATTATGTAATCAAATATTAAGTATTTAGCCTACTTAATATTGATATATTGTAATTCCCTTTCCATATTAATTTTAATCTATTGATTTCTTAGTGTTATAATAAAAATGTTGTGAGAAAGAGAAATACTCTCAAGCTTCATTGTGAGTATTTATATGTAGTTTAAGAAAGACAATTGGTGGATAAGGTTGTTGGCTAAGAATGCATTCCACTGATAGAGACTGGGAACGTTCTAAGGAGTTAGTGTTAGCACAGGAGAAAGGTAGAAAATAAAACTAGATCAATACTTTTTAAACTTCTGTTCTTGATAATCCATCAAAGGCTGTCCAGAAACTTGAGAACTGCTATAATATTAAAACATCTTTATTTTGTGAAATGGGCAGGTACTTTATGTGTAACATAATGTGACTTGTAGGTAAGTATATAAGTACAGCGGAAGGGCTGGGGTAGTGGAGATTCTAGCAATGTAAGTCTCATGCAGACACAAGTTGTGGGAGAGAAGAGAAGAAAGAGCAACATCATTAATTAAGCATTTACTATGTGCCTAACACTGGGCTTTACTTTACAAACAATGGTCATTGAACCATTATCCCAAAACTGCATAAAATAACCCTACGTATAGATGAAGCAACTGAGAACTAAGAGGTTAGAAAACTTGACTCCAGTAGCACACTACTAATTAGAAGGGACAGGATTCAAATTTAATCTGAATATAAAGCCCATTCTCTTCCAACTATCCTTCTACTTGAAACCACAAATTCATCCAAACCAAATACAGGCAAATGCTAAGAGCAGAAGAGAAACGGGTATGGTGGAAAGTTGAGGGGAGAAAGAAAAAGTACTGTAAACCCTCAGAAAGGTATCTGGAGAGGGATCAAGTAAATATCTAATGCAGAACTATTATTAAGTTAAGAATTTTATTCTAAGCCAGGGGAATGAGATAAGAATCAGAAATGCGTGGGAGGGCCCCGGCCAGGTAGCTCAGTTGGTTGGAATATCATCGAGATACGCCAAGTTGGCGGGTTCAATTCCTGGTCCGGGCACATACAAGCATCAACCAATGAATGCATAAATAAATGGGACAACAAATCGACCTCTCTCTCCCTCTCTCTCTAAAACCAACTTTAAAAAAAAAAAACAGGAAGAAATGAGTGAGGGGAGGAAATATAGACTGATTTGGGGCTCTTGTAATTGGATTTATCCATCATACCCTGTACATCTTGAGCGAAGAATTTTGGTGAGAGGGCAAAGATCATTTGAACTTCATGCATTAAAATGCTTACCATCCGTGTGTGTGTGTGTGTGTGTGTGTGTGTGTGTGTGTGTGTGTGTGTGTGCGCGTGCGTGCGCGCGCGCGCGCGCTCCAGGACACATCCTAATTAAAGCTTTATTCAATAACTTAAAAACAATGGACATTGTGTTTATGTATCTCTCTTCCTCATTAGATGGTGAGCTTCTTGTGGGTAGGGACCATGTTTTACTGACCTTTGAACTGTCTTTGTCAGCTTACAAAGCCTGGAACACAGTACAGTATGTGGTCAGTACATGCTGATGAAAGGAAGAAGGATGGGAGGAAGAGAGACTGGGAAGGAGGGAGAGAAAGAGGAACCAATTTGAATGAGATAAGGGAATTAACAGAGGGTTTTCAGACAAGCAAATTCAATAAAGATTTTACTCTGTTACATGAATTTTATTCTCAAATCGTGTGTGGTCCATGAAATTAAACATCCCTCAAATTACTCAACATCTAATAAAACTATAGAATATAAATATGCAGTTAAGCAGATGCTGTCCGTGTGTGTAGGTGCCAATTTTTACGTATCCTTTTGTAACAGTATTCATGCAGTTTCCCTGTGTGTTTCCCCCCCCCACAAAACAATCCATTTTTCTTTAATAATAATAATTGCTAGCAGCCCCACTCTGATAAACAGCCCTACAATAATAAGTTAGTATGTGCCCATATAGAGGAAAGAGAAAGGATTACTTCAGAAAACAGATGTCAGCTTCAAGCTTCCAAGGATTTATCATAAACAGAAATGGGCAAAGAACATGAAAAATACTTTGGCAGTGCTATTTGAATACAGAGCTAATGAAAGGCTATCTTCACCACCAAATGCATGCTAACACCAACTGCCAGGACCTCTACTGTTTCGGAATGGTCTCTGTGCCAAGACACAGACGACCATTATCCATAAAAAATGGTTAAACAAAATGTGAAACAGCACGATTAACTTTCTACTGGGAAATCTCTTTCAGTGTAATTGCATTCTGTTGTGACAAATAGGAAATACATACAAATAATAAATTAAAAATCAATCTGGGGTAAATAGTGCTATAGAAAAAAAAATAAAGTCTGAGTAAAATTCATAAATTAGCAATTATTCTGAAGCACTTCTTTTTAACATGCGTTTCAATAAACACTTGAACCATGGAAGCCCATGTATAGCTCACTCTGAAAAGGATTTTATCACTTGTCATCCTCATCACTGTGCTATATAAACAGACCAGTAAAGAGTCTTAACATTTTTATTGGGAAAATTCAATATTTTTAAAGACATGAGTCTATTATATGAAAGAAATGTTTTACATTTTGCAAGTCTGTGGAACTCACTGGCTTTTATTTATTTATTTATTTATTTATTTATTTATTTATTTATGTGATTCTGTTGCTGTTTTTGAGCACCAACCCACTGATGCCATGAAAAGTAGTTTAATAATTTTAATGCCATATATTTCAAATATCTAGTAGGCTATTTGGACAATGCGCTGTTCAGAAGATCCTATTATAATGCACAATTGTGTGGGGTGAGGCGATGCCACATTTATTTTGAGAGGAAGAAAAATCTGTGTTTCATTTGTTACACTGCTAACTTCACTTTAGGTAATTGCATTCAGCTTTATTATTGCCCAGAGCAATAACTGATGGTTAGTTATTGAAGTCTGAAGTGATTTTCTCATTTCCCAGGGGAGTCTAGAGATTTACATGGTACACAGCAGTAACTAATAGATATAATCTGGTCATAACGTAACCATATAATGTGTTCTTTACTTGTGGAGAACATAGATGTTTAACATTTCCTCAAGAAGAGTGGAATATTTCACTCAAGATACATAAATATTAACTGAATACTGTTCTACCCCAAGTGACCAGAAATATTTTGTTAGCATTTATGAAATTATGCATATATGTATATGCAGTAATACATAAAGGTTGTTGTAATATTTTAAGTTTTATTTTTTATTTAGAGACTCCAAAAAGCACTTAATAGTATTTAAAAATTCTTTTCATATTGCTAAAATTTCAGCTAAGTCACAGTTAACATATAATCAAAATCATACTGCAAAATAAATTTAGTGTGTGGTTATTCTGTGAGTGTTTATTTACTGTTCCCCCACTATAAATTTTTAGTTTTATAGTTTTACTTCCCCTGAACTCAGAAAATTAAATAAAAACAAGCTTTCTCTTCTTCTTTATTGGAGACTCATAGCGAAACATCGGTTTTAGAACCCAAACTAGGAATGGCATACACATAAACCAGGACAATGGAGAAAAATGTGAGTTTTTGCCACTTTCACTGTGCACAGGCAATTTTCTGTGACATGAAGGCATTGGTATGCTCTCATTGTTTGCAAAATGTACATATAATGTAAACGTATTGTATCACTCCTCAGTAAAATTCTCATAGCAGCACAGTGTAATAGGGGCAAATGTTTTATTAAAGGAGGTTTCTCTGCTCTATTTTTTTTATCCAAATGATATAAATGTTTTATGAAGGTTTCAGAGTATTCCTCCTGGAAATATTACGAGGCCTGCTCTTCTCAGAAAGCAGGAGAGATTTTTGCATCTTAATGCCATTAACCCTAATGAGCGCTATCCACAAAACACCTTGTGCATCAGAAAATTTAAAAAAAATCGTTTCTCAAAGAATGAAATAACAAAATAAAACAAAACTTCCCTGGGCTATGCATAAGAGATTCATATTCCTTAGCACTGAATTCAGTATGTATAATGTATGCTAAAAGCATGCTAATTCTTTTACTTATTCTGGAAAGCCTCATTGATAATAGTGATCATGAATGCTTTCTAGCAAAGAGTTAATAGCAAAGAACATCTGTGAAGCCACCTTTTACTCAGACTATAAAATAAGGTATAAAGCACCATCATCAATAATTTAAACTAGAGGTTAAGTAAACAAAGTACACAACAAACGTGATACACTTTACAAAGCCACGTCCCTTCTGTAAAGCAAAATACTGTCCACTTGCTGATTCACAAGGACAAATGTCTTGCTTTGCGCTGTATCCTGCAGTATTGATTTCATTGAGAGGTTTTAAATCAGTACACGTAATTCTATTCTAATGAAACATTCTTCAGTGTGCCTGGCTTTATTTTTCTTTAAGCTTAGAATATATCTGCACAAAAAGTATGAGGCTAGACATGATCTTAGCGGTGAAGACAGGCTGGGAACAGATCTCAGGCACTTGAGTACGTTGTAGGTGGCACAGTGAAGGTGGAACACATGACAAAGATTGATGAAAGACACACCGCTTTTGAACTTGACGAGCCTAAAGTCCATTTCCAGGATGAGAAATCATTTGGGTTAGGAGTGAGAAGAAAGAGAAAGAAATCTGATGAAGGAAAAATTGTGGGCAGAATGGAAAGGTGCTGTGTTTGTATCCTTCCAGGTCTGTGTTTTGGGGGTGCATTTTGGGAAAGTCCCTTCTCATTTAGGGAAAACCCCTTCTCTTTAGTATCCTTCCAGCTCTGTTTTGGGGAGTGCATTTTGGAAAAGTTCCTTCTCGTGAAAACCGTGAGTGGAAAAAAGATGTCACCCCTCAGAGCATTGGATTTCAAAAAGGTGTTGGGACAAAACACCAGGCCCAAGGAGTCAAGTGCTAGTTTGTGTGTGAGGGGAGTTGCTGGAGAACGTGTTCTAACAGCCAGTGTTCCGGCAAGGGTATGAGAGGTCTCGCCCCGCTGGTGTGGCTCGGGGGCTGAGCACAGACCTATGAGCCAGGAGGCCACAGCTGGATTCTGGGTCAGGCACATGTCTGGGTTGCAGGCTGATCCCCAGTGCAGGAGGCAGTAGAATGAGGACACGCTCTCATCACTGATGTTTTTATTTCTCTATCCCTCTCCCTTCCTCTCTGAAATCAATAAAAATTTTAAAACTTAAAACAAGAGAGAGTTCTTTTACCCCACAAAAAATGCAAAGTTTTTATAGTAAAACTAGAGGCCCAGTGCATGAAAACTCATGCATTGGAAGGAGGGGTCCCTCAGCCCAGCCTGCCCCCTCTCACAGTCCAGGAGCCCAACACCCCCAATCACGCCTCTGCTGCTGCCACTGCCAGCAGCACAAGCCTCAGCCAGCCCTGGTTATCTGAGCCTCGGCAGGCCTGGGTGCTGAGCAGATGCTATCCGAGGCTCACCTGTGCCTGGGGCCAGCCTTGCCGCATGCCTACCACCCCGGCAGGGCTGAGGGGACTGGGTGCCACCATCCTGTGGCTGTGGGAGCCGCCATCTTTGAGGGCAGGGCAGTCAATTAGCATATCCCCTCCTTATTGGTTGTGGGTGGTACCATGTTTGTGATGGTGTGAGGATCACTTAGCATATTCCCTCTTTATTAGATAGGATAAGTCACAAAAAATGTATGGCTTTGATAGTTTCTTTTATCCTTGTTTCCAAATAAGAATAAGGGTGCTTGATATAGGGCTCAATGACATTGTAATTAAGCAGCCAGTTATCAAAGAATCCCAAAACTACATAGAGACATCCTCCCCCACAACACACACTTACTTTGCTCACTCTTACTTTCCCCAATTCCTACACCTCAAAATGGACCTACCTTGGGTTTAACCAGTCAGCTACCCTCTGCAAGCTGGGGGACAGAGAACCCCATAGTACTAAGACCAGGTGGGACAGAGGCATTCCTATGTACAAAAGATATAACTTTTTGAAAAAAAACAAAGGTTAAAATTAGTGGACATGTGGATAGTAGCAAAAAATTGAGGGTAAATGCTTTAAATAGTATAATGTGTATATGCATCTAGAGTATGAAAACCAGGAAGAGTCTTAATATTGGCAGACCAACCACTCTTCCTAAAAATCAATCATCAGAATCAACAACCCTAAGTGTTTTCTGCCTTCTTTTTTGAGCTCGTTTTCTTTCCTTCCCTTCCCTTCCCTTCCCTTCCCTTCCCTTCCCTTCCCTTCCCTTCCCTTCCCTTCCCTTCCCTTCCCTTCCCTTCCCTTCCCTTCCCTTTCCTCTCTCTTCCTTTTAATCAACAAATGATATGTCTTTATTGACTTGAAAGAGAGCAAGGGACATGTTGATTGGTTGCCTCCTGAACGTGCCCACACTTAAGTGTATGCCCTAACCAAGAACCGAGCCCTCCGTGTTTTCGGGGTACTGGACACTGCTCCGGCCAACTGAGCCACCTGGCCACAGCGACGTCTCCTCTCTTGCTCCTAAAATCTGATCAGTAGAAAGAAAAATGTATTTTCTAAGCAGAAGCATACAGAAAAGCTAAATTTTCCTCCAGGTCAGAATATTCTATCCCTTTAAACATTTCTCTCTAGGACCCCGTATAAAACAGTGATTACGAAGAGGATGGATTCTGGACTCAGGGTGCCCGTCACCAAATCCTGGCCCCAACACTCAGCTGCTGCGAATGGCCCTTGAGCAAATAATTAAACCCCTCTGTGACTCAGTTTCCTCATCTGTAAACAGGGATAATTGAGAGTTGTGAACTCATTGGGTTGGGTTATTGTTTGGCGAGTTACCTTATCAAAATAACTTGGTGCATTATTTTGAACATAACACATAACAAACAGTCAATCACAGCAACATTTTAAATGATGAATAGTAAGTGACATGACTCTGCACCTTTACGGCATCTCTCTTCTACCTGACAGGTATGTAGAATCAAAACACACGGGAATGATGGGAATGCTGGCTGGCTAACACATTGATCTGAGCAGACAATTCTTGACCTCCTACTTAACTCAGTGAGGCAACTGTTTTATTTTGTCTTGATTGAGCTTCCCCTGGAATAACCCTAGCTCCTTAAGTCCTATTTGTATTCCATCGACTCTCTATAAGGCTCGACGCTGAGGATTATTTAAAATTTTCTTCTCTACCGCAAAATAACACACGTGCTTCTGGTGTTCCATTTGGTTTACAGGCTTCTCATGTTTCCAGAGAAAACTGAAGCACTTTGAGAAGAATCCAGCTTATTGGAGGCAGAGCATGCATGTCAGCGTGCGACAGAGCAGCTGTGTCACACACGGCCCATATCAGAAGCAAGAGCTATTCCCTCAGTAACGGTCTTCCCAGAGGTCTCCAGGTGGCAGCTCAGTCATAGGTGGTCGCATTATCCACCATCGGACCCCGCTGTTTTGGCCATAGTGATTTCACTGGGGAGGGCAATGAACTTCAAGGCATCCACCGGCTCCTGAGATTACATGGGTGACATAGTGATGCCCACACTAATCAGATCTTCCTCAAGGAGGGGATTGGATTGGGAGGCACGTAAAACAGCTCATCGGTGGTGGGAGCAGAAGGGAAAACACAGCAAGGGAAGCCCAGAGAGTTGGAAGTTAGATGTTGACTGAAGAAGAAAGAGGCCCACACAGGAGAGAAAGCAAGGAGGAAACTCCAGAATTCCATTGGCTCTCGAAGGCTGAATCCAGTTTTTCTTATTTTTATAGGATTCCCTGCATGAGGAAACCTGAATAAATCTCTGTTCCTTACAAATAAATAAATAAATAACCTACATAAGAACGAACATAACACTAAAAGTGGTTAACTTTGGGACTTAAAATATGCATCACACTAGTGAGATTTATTTGTGTACCTATGATCAATTATGGGAAAAATTCATTTACAGTATTTTAATACTAGGCAATCCTTTATATATTACAGTGAAATCTTTTTGTTTGCTTTCATGGAGAAATTTCTAAGTATATTTCCTAATTGGTCCATATTTTAAGCACTTATATAAGATATAACAAATCAGCTACTTATATTCATTTCATATAGCAATGTTACAATCATTATTATAGTCATACTAGAGGCCCAGTGCACAACATTCATGCACTGGGAGTGGGGTGTCTCTCAGCCTGTACTTTCTTGAGGGGCAATCGGACATCCCCCAAGGGGTCCTTAGCGCTGCTGTGAGCCAGGCTTCTGGCTGAGCTGCGCTCCCCCTGTGGGAGTGCACTGACCACCAAGGGGCAGCTCCTGCATTGAGTGTCTGCCCCCTGGTGGCCAGTACACGTTATGGCAACCAGTCATTCTACTGTTCAGTTGATTTGCATATTAGGGTTTTATTATATAGGATTTTAAAATATGACTATTTTATTTGCATTGTTCATATTATAGAATTTTAAGGATATAGAATTTCTGGAAAAAAAATCTATTGTGCTTTGACTTATAAAAAAGTGATTAGTCTCCTCATCTATTATCAAATATATACACTGAGTGGCCAGATTACTATGATTTCTGAATGCAAAATAATCTGGCCACTCAGTGTTTTTGTATCTCAAATGGGTACCAAAAGTGTTCTAGACTTTTGCTTGAGATCAACCACCTATTTGCCCTGAGCTTTCTATCAGCCAGTTGCAAAGGGGAAAACTGATCAGGTGCACGATTTTTAGTATCTTTGATTTCAAATAAATGAGGTACTCAAGAGAAGTACACTGAGTGGCCAGATTATTATACGTTCAGAGATCATCATAATCTGGCCACTCAGTGGATTTTACACATTGCATGAGGCAGTCACAGATTGAGTTTTTGTTCACTTACTTAAAATTATCCTCTAGGTATTGATGCTTCTGTTTTCCTATATGGAGAGTATGTAAACATCTTATTTTTAAACAGCAAAACAAGCCACTATAATACTGGGTTGTCCTCCTAAGTCCTTCCATAAGCATCCTATGAACTTCTATCTATTGAATTCTTGCCTGCTTCCCAGTGTCCCTTGCTAACTGATAAACTTCTAGAGAAACACTGTATCTTCTGTATCTTATAGCTCCATCATCAGGCATATAGCAGCCATTCAAAAAATATTTGTTAAATTACATAAGTAGAAAAAAAAAACACCTTTTAAAGGATTGCGAATGATACGTTTCCTTCTAAGCTTATGGCAGAAACCGAATACCTCCATTGAATATCTACTCACATTATTATTAGACTTACAAGGCCATTATGCTCCAAAGGTGATAAAAGCAGATGGGGTATTTTGCAGTTTAACCCCTAGAAGGAGAAAGAAGTTGATCAAAATTTGTCACCAGAGAACAAGTTAATACAGCGATAAAACATCATTCGGAACCTAGCATGGTTTGCACTTCCTGTGGCTATTGGCCATTTAATTATTGATGACAATTCTTGTATTAGAGACCTCTGATACTGAAGATGGAAACCATAGCAACACCTGTCTCTGCAGGCACTTTTTTGTGTGTATTGAAATGTGGAGCACTAGGCTCAAGCTACTTTATGCAGAGGGCGGTGGGAGGGGAGACGGAGGTGGAAGCCTGCCACTGAACTTGACTGATGGAGGGAGTGCAGCCGTGTTGTACTCTCTTGTCAATATCTCCATCCAGCTGGTGCTGACATAATTAAGCACATCAAGCACGGAAGACGACATTTTAAACTCCAAGTACTGTTCCAAGACCGGTGAGTAGCTATGAAAGGTGCCTCCAGTAATCAGTAACACATGGTAAGGTGTGCAGTTCTGGTCGTTTCTCTCTCCATTTTGGATCTGCTACAAAACACAAAGAACTAGGAAAGCCAAGATTATTAACTTCATAAAGAGTGGCCTTGTTTAAGGAGTCTGACTCATCAGAGTGTGTTTTATTTTTAAAAATATACTTAGGATTGGATCTTTCAGCACCAGCATCAAGCAAGTGAAACTCCCTGAGGCCACGAAGGTCAACCTCCGTTGTTCTCGACCGTATCATAGACGCTAGCATGGTGTGCATCCACCAGTAAGCTGTCAATAAGTATTTGTCTGTAAAGTGGGAACATCCTGGGCCTTACGGAAGATTTATGTGGATTTGAAACAAAACAGATAAAGCATCTAAACATCTGTAGCAATAACTTACGCTCCATAAAGTGGGGAGCAAGACATAGTTATAAATATACTAGGGGCCCAGTGCACAAATTCGTGCACCTTGAAAGGAACTGTGGGCCACAAGACTGCAAGTGGGCACAGGGGTGGGTCTTGGTCTATCCTCTGTAGCCCCGGTCCCCTGGCTGCCGGCAGCACTGCTCCCACCATTGCCGCTCCCACACACTGACGATGCCAGTCCCGCTCGCAAATGCTGCCAGTGTGGAGCAGTTGGGGCTGGCGCCAGCAGCCGGTGAGAGTGGTAGCTGCTGCCCAGATCGCCCCTCAGGAGCAATAGGGGGGTGACAGCCACCACTCGCACCAGCTGATGGTGCGGAGCAATCAGGGCTGGTGCCGGGCACCGGCAGCAGGTACATGCGGGGCCGTCACCGGCAGCAGATGCGAGAGGCAGCCGCTGGCACTGATAGCCCCTCGGGAGCAGGGGGAGGCAGAGAGGCCGTGAGGGCTGATAGGGGCCAGCCGACACCGCTCACACCTGCTGACAGCACGGAGTGGTCAGGGCCGGGCTGGGCGCCGACAGAGGGCGTGAGCGGCAGCTCCAGCGCCAGCAGCAGGTACGAGCACTGGGCAGGCCGTCACGTGTGGGAGCAAAGAGTTTCCAGTAACCGCCAGAGGCTTACCCCGATGACAGCGACAAGTGCCCCCCACCTTTAAAAAAATTAAATACCTTTTTTTTTTTTTAAAGGAGACAGGTAGAAAGTCCTCAGACTGTGATGCAATCTGAAGGAAATTGTGGCCAGTCCCATGGAGTCCAGTTGGTCTGCCGTTCGGTCTGTTTGCATATTGGCATTTTGTTATATAGGATAATTTAAATTATAGTAAGGTCTATGTCTTAGCTGGTTTGGCTCCATAGATAGAGCCCGCGGACGGAAGGTTCCTGGATTTGATTCTGGTCAAGGGCACCTACAGTTGCAGGCGCAATCCCTCGTCCTGGTTGGGGCGTTTGGGAGACAGCCAGTTGACGCGTCTCTCTCACATCCACGTTTCCCTGTCTTTCCCCCTCCCTTCCACCCTTCCTAAATATCAATGGGAAAAATGTCACCGGGTGAGGATTAACAAATAAAAAATTATAATGGGTTAGAGTTATACATGTTGGCTTTTAAAAATATAACCCAGGAGTCTGTCCCTGACTGTCTTGCCCGACTCTCCGTGCCCCTCCTCCGCTCCCATTCTTCCGTTGCATTCTTTTCCAGCCCTCTGCTTCCTGCACATTTGTTCAGCTGAGCAGTTTAGTCATCAGTTTAAAATGTGTCTTCCAAGCTCACGACTGGAAGGTCTCGGGTGCAACTCCAAAAGGCATACCTATGTATTGCACTACACAAGGATGATCATCCCCAGGAAAAATGCTGGTGCCAGCTGAGATGAATTTTTCACCTGCTTCTGCTATGTAATTTTCCCTGTCATTCATAGAGAGTTCTGTCGCAGTTGAAAAAAAAATTTAAAAAAAAGACACCATATGGACTAATGTCTGCGACTCCCTTCCTAAAGCCTGCGGGACTATAAATTTAGTTTGCAGTCCCAGAGATTTGGAATAATCTACATGATGGTTTTTCAAAATTCAAGGTGGAATTCTAGGCGTTTCTGGGGAAGAGAGGTTAAACACTTGGGTCTCTGGGCCCTTATACACTGAGTGGCCAGACTATGATGATCTCTGAACACATAATAATCTGGCTACTCAGTGTATATCTTATATAATAAAAGGCTGATATGCAAATCGTCTCCTTGACCAGGAGTTCAACCAGGCAGGCCGGCCAACCACCCATATCCCCTTCCTCTGGCCAGGGTGACCAGACCCGACCCATGCATGAATTCATGCACACACACACACACACACACACACACACACACATATATACTGACTGGCCAGTTTATTATGTGTTCAGAGATCATAATAATATGGCCACTCAGTATATACTAACATTTAATTTGCTTAATAGACAAGTATTTGTTGTTATGCTTTCGATCCATAATTTAAAAGGTTTGAAACTCACTGTACTAAAGCATTAGCAGAATATAAGGCAGTGTTTCCTGAGAATAAACTTGCATCTGTTTAGAGCATTCTGCAAGATGCATTTCGGGACTAGTTTAGGGCATAATCTGCACCACAGACCTGTGCAAGGGCACATGGTTTTACAGCGTGGCATCTATGTCTATTACCCACCCCTAACCTGAGACCAAGCCACAGAGTGAAAGCTTGTGACGTGACACAGTTAGTCATTTACAGGTGGCTTATAGTGAAAAATGCCTCACACCAATAAAAATGGGATACAATGGTCTAAGGTAAGCCTTTAAAAAAAAATTCTACAGGTATGAAGAGAGAGAGAGAGAGCAGTCATTACGACTGTAACCTTCCAGTAGCAGCTAATACTCTAGCAAATAAAATAAGTGCCTGGTTTCCTATCATAAACGCTAAAAGAGCTTGCAAGGATTACCGACCCCATTTTCTTTGTTTTGGGTCCTCTGAGAAGTGGAAGCCAAGGAAGGATTGGATGTCAAGAGATTTAATGAGGGAAGCTGGTGTGAAGGATGAGGGCCGGAAGCAGGGCTAGGAAAGCAGAGCCTGCACACCCCAGAACTACACTGGCCCCGGCCAAGGAAGAGGGGGAGAAAGGAGACGGGTAGCCCCAGGCCAGCGGTCGGAAATCTGTGGCTCCCAGACGCAGTTTGCCACTCTGTTGACTAATAAATTTGCCGACCACTGCCCTAGGCAATTTAGCTCAGCGAATGGAGCATCGCAGGTCTGTGGACTGAAAGGTCCCGGGTTCCATTCCGATCAAGGGCACAGGCCTCAGTTGCAGGCTCAGTCCCCAGTAATTGGCTGTAGGAGGCAGCCGTTCAATGATTCTCCCTCTCCCTCTCCCTTCCTCTCTCTGAAATTAAAAAAAAAAAATTAACTTTTTTTTTTTTTTTAAGGGAGACAGGTAGAAGGTCCTCAGACTGGGATGCAATCTGAAGAAAATTGTGGCCAGTCCCATGGAGTCCCTACAGCAAAGATGCCCGCCCGAGGAGTGCGGTTCCTGGCCAATCCCTGCACATTACCATCTGGGGCGGCGTGGGGGCAGAGCGGTGTGGGTGCACATGGGGTCATAGGTTCCCAGGGGCAGCAGCAGATATGAGCAGTGTGTTTCCTACTTGCCACCTTTCCAAACAGGAAAACCCTTCATTTGGGGAGGACTGTTAAAAATCCTAACCTAGCCAAAACCGGTCTGGCTCAGTGGATAGAGCGTCGGCCTGCAGCCTGAAAGGTCCCGGGTTCGATTCCAGTCAAGGGCATGTACCTTGGTTGTGGGCACATCCCCAGTAGGAGGCCTACAGGAGGCAGCTGATCGATGTTTCTCTCTCATTGATGTTTCTGGCTCTCTATCCCTCTCCCTTCCTCTCTGTAACAATAATATATATATATATCCTACTCTAGCAGAAAGACCTTTACTTATGCCTTTGCCTTAACCTGGGGGGAAAAAAATGTGTCTTTATCTTTGCTGTCCCAGCATGCTCTCTTCTCTCCCTGGAAGGAATATCTCCTGAACAGGGAGCCTCCCATTGAAGGACTTCTGGCTGCATGTAGAATGATGCTGTTCACATTTTGCAAAATTGGTCATTCTAGTAATATATGTATCCATCTGATGTTCATAAAGCAATGAAGGAAGTGCTTCCTGGATGCCAGGCAAAGCAGACGCGATTTCTTCCCAACCCTGAAAGTATTCTCATGCACGGAATATGCGCTCAGCAATTTCAAAATCCTATATCCTGGAAAATGCTCCACAAATGTTTGGTGAGCGAATGGGCGAACTGGCACCCTTCTGTGCAATGTGATTCAGTCCCCTGGAGAAGGCATATCGTACCGGAACGGTTTCTCAGTGGCCTCATTCTCCCATTTCAATACAATGACCTCTAATCTCTACCTTAGAATCCTTATTTCAAATCATGAACTTTAAGTTTATAACAAATTGGGAACTGAAATAGTTATGAACAGGGATTCAGTCATGTTACATTCCCCCCCCCCAAAAAAAAAAATCTACCTTGGGAAGAAATGTTTGGTTGCATTTTTATGAATTTTCAAATTTGACTTCAAGGCTCTATTTTTCTATAGTTTAATCTTTGAGGATAATCGAAAACCCAGAATACAAACCACTCACTTAATAATGAGATTTCCTTGAACCTCAAAATGAAATAGTTTTCAAAGCTTGACTTAAACACATCTGACTTTTCTGTTTCCAGCTACCTGTATGGTTTTATAAACTCTGTTCCTAATAAGATCATATTATATTGAGTTTACTCAGAAAAATTAATAAAACAAAACCATAACTTGAGAAACAGATGGCACTGGTCCTCTTTTTCCAGGCATGACATATGATACAAAGGCGTTTCATGGTAGTAACCCAAGCGGGAAACTACAATGATACTGTGGGTTAAAGCAATCTTATTTCTTTCAATTCTATAGACGTTTAAGAGACTGGGAGGGTGTCTGTAAGCACAATGTGAAAAAAGCCAGGAGTACTAAAATCAAGCTCTACTTTTACACATAACTTCCTGAGATCTTATAAATCACACCATGGTACCTGTTCTCACACCTCTCTGGAAAAGCTCCAGGGTTTTGAAAGCTGAAGGCTCTGCAGGATTTGTGCAAACCATCAGACGCTACCCCGGCTGGAGAGATGGACATTTGTTATGTACGAGAGGCCCGGTGCATGAAAATGCATGCACTGGGGGGGGGGGGGTCCCCTCAGCCCGGCCAGCCCCCTCTCACAAACTGGGAGCCCTCAGGGGTGGGAGATGATCTGGTGATCAGGGAAAGGCGATGCTCCCTCACACCTCTGCTGCTGCCACTGCCAGCAGCGCAAGCCTTGGCCGGCCCTGGTTACCTTAGCCTCAGGCGGCCCTGAGCAGTTGGGCAGCCGCCATCCAAGGCTTGCCTGCACCTTGGGCCAGGCCTGGGTGGCTGGGGGGTTGAGGGTGGATCTGTCCACACCAGGCACCTGCCACTCTCCACCCCACCCCCTCACCCCCGCCCCCGCCAACCAACCCCCCCCCCCACCCCACTGCAGGGCTGAAATGACTGAGGGACTCCAGCGGGGCTGTGGGGACTGGATGCCACCATCTTGTGGCTATGGATACTGGATCTTTGTGATGGTGTGATGGTCAATTTGCATACCTTTATTAGATAGGATTTGTTAGATCCTGCTATATAAGCTCTATACTTTTCAATAATAGAAAATCAGTGCAGGTAATGATTATAAGAGGTCTTGATTTGATGGACCAATTTGGGAATTAAGCCTAAAGTGTTTCTAATTGCTATTTTGTAAGCTTTTAGAGTTTCCAGCTACCCCTGTCGATTCCAAAGAAATAACAAAATGCATTTCATTGCCAAAGTGAGACTATTTTCCTATCAAAAATTGCTTGTTTTTATTATTGCAAGAATTGGCTCACTGAACTTAGCTCAGACTCCAAGGTCTCAGTGAGAATGCTATGATTAATGAGGTAGCCATTAATGTCAGTAGACTGAACAACCAAAATCTGATTATATTAAAGTGCTTCCCAAACATTAGGGTCACATTAACAGTTTATTGAAACAAGCTGATAAAATTTAAAATGGTCATCTAATTCCCTTGGGTTCCTAATTGTTGCATGATGAATCACTCGGCAGAGAAATCTTTTACAATGTTCCAAATGAGAAAATGTAATTTACTGTACCATTACTGGGGTGCTTGAAGCACTTCAGCTCCTTAACTGGAGGATTTTGCTAGAATGGGGGGTGTGGGGGCGGGGATTTCAGGTTTTATTTTAAAGAGTCTAGCCTTGAATAAAACCTCTTAATGATAAATCTTCCACTGGGTGAGAAAAAATGATGCATTTTATGAGCCTGCATTATATAAGAACAAATTACATTTAAGCTCCTTATGAGTCAATTACTGAAAGTTCAGCGTGAATGAGCCTTTATTGATGCTCATCCACTCTTTAGGTGGAAATCACTGTAGCAATCAACTCTACCCTATAAACTAGTTGAAATATTTCTTCTCTGTGAAAGTCTGGTCAAGTCCCCTCCACAGACCAGGTCTGCTTCGAAAGATCGTTTTCAGGGGTCCGAGCATAGCAAGTCAAATTTTTGCCTGTTCAGGCTTCTGGTTATATGTCAATACTTGAATGCAGTATTTCCAGGAATAGTTCCTCCGTTTCATATATTAAGTATATGAGGCCATGTCATCATTTATTCCTGGAAAACCCCACTGGCCACGAGAAGGGAGAAGGAGGCGAGCATTTCTGGAAATGGTCTGAAAAGGTGGTGACCCCCATTTTTTTGATATTACTGAGGACATAGTCAAGCGAAAGGCATGTGAGCATGTGCAAATAATGGGTAATTGTAATAGCTGCAGTGCTATTGATAAGGAAATATCCTGGGCTTGGACACTCTAGATTACTATGAGTATTATTTAAATTTAAAGAGAAAAAAGTTTTCCGGGCAGCTTTTTGACCTCTCTTTCTCCCTGCTCAGAGTGGTTTGGGGCTCCCTCCCGCCACTCTAAGGTGACTGCATAAACCTTTAACAGAGCATTCACCAAATCCTAAAGTAATAATTTATGTGTTTCTGTGGCTGACTAGCTTCAAAGACAAGGATTATATTTTGAAACACCTGTTTTATCCAAGATACAATCATAAAGTCAATGGATAGTAAATGTTCAAGAAATGCTTATGGAACAATTAATGAATGAGTGAGTATATGAATGAATAAAAAATGAATAAGTCTCCAAATGTCAAAGTTGCCATATTATTTCCCCAGTACTCCATGAATATATTACCATACATGTTTAATTTATAATCGAGATGGCTAAAAAAAATTCCTTCTGTCCCTCAATTTAATCTTATTTTTCTAATTACCAGAAATGATTGGCTCGGTAACCTTTCTCTTTTTGGTTTGCCCATATGTCCCACCAAGAAAGACTTGTGCTTGGTGTTTGTACGTGTTGTATATTTTAGTTAGTTAGTTTTTGTTTTTACTGTTTTATTTTGCAATACTTTAAATTTTACAGAAAATTTCACAGAGCTATTACAAAAACTCTTTGTTACCTATCACCCAATTTGCCATTTAAATGTGACCATTTGTCTTAGGTATTTTATCATTCTTTTTTCTCTTTATCCCTAAACACTTCACAATATATTTTCTAAGAACATCATATTTAGCATAATACAATATTTTTTTCTAATTAGACATTATTCAAATTTCTCCAATTATCCCAAGAATGGCCTTTATATCTATCTATCTATCTATCTATTTATTTATTTATTATTTAATTTATCAGGGTGACATTGGTTAATAAAATTGTATAGGTTTCAGGTATACAATTCTATAATACATTATCTGTATCAACAAAATGAAGAGACAAGACCAAACAAACAAACAATCTAATTAAGAAAGGGACAAAGGTAGATACAGAAACAAATGGCAGGGGAGGTGGGGCCGGGGGTTAGAGAGCAAACAAAGGACTTGTGTGCATGCATATTGGCATGACCAATGGACACAGACACTGGGGCGGTGGGGGCTTGCCCGGGGTGGGAATGGCTGGGAGGAGGGGTGTCAATCGGGGAAGAAGGAGATATATGTAAATCTTTGAACAATGAAGAAAAAAAAAGAAAAAGAAAAAAGAAAGGGACAGAGGACTTGAATAGACACTCCTCTAAAAAGGACATATCGATAGCCAATAGACATATGAAAAGATGTGGACATCACTAATCATCAGAGACACACAAGTGAGAGATGACCTCACCCCCGTCCGAAGAGCTATCATCAGTAAATCAACAAACAACAAACGTTGGCAAGGATGTGGAGAAAAGGAACCCCTCATGCATGGTTGCCTGCCAGTTGCCCATAAGAGCTGGGTCGGGAGGCGGGGTAAGCATTTCATTCGGGTGGGGGCAAGTGGTCCTCTCCAGGCTAATACAGATTTAGCTTTGCTCACAGGGGAGGGCTCAACACAGAAAAGATGGCGCCCACCTGCTGGCTGTGTGAGAGGAGGGCTTGCCACTCGGACAATGGCTGCTCCTCCCATGGTTGCCCTAATGGTGCACAACTGGATCTCTCCCTGTCAGTCTCTGGCACCTTACCCAGCAGCCACTGCCCTGCTTCTGGAGCTCAGGGCCAGAGCCTGTGAGCAAGTCCGTCTCTGTGTGTGTGGCCTTTAAGAGAATGTCTGGGTTTCCAGATGCCCTCCATCTCACACTGACGAAATCCCTGCTGATTGTCACAGCCAGATGTTGTGGGAGTTTCTCTTCCTAGCCCTGCTGCTCCAACCTGGGGGCCTGGTGTGGCACTGGGACATCTTGTTTCTCTGGGGAGGCTGCTACCACTGGGATATACCTCCTGATTCTCATCCAGCACACGTGGGTGTGAAGCTAGCCTGTTTCACATCTCTCCTCTTCCTACCAGTCTCAACGGGCTTCTTCCTTACATCCTCAGGAATAGGACTTCTGCACCCTCTCTGGTTTGGCTTGGTGGATAGAGTATAGGCCTGCTGACCAAAGGGTCCCGATTTTGATTCAGGTCAAGGGTCAATTGATGTGTTTCTCTCACACCAATGTTTCTTTTTATCTCTCCCTCTCTCTTACACTCTCCCCAAAAATAAATGAAAAAATATCATTGGATGAGGAGTAACAAAAAAATAACAATAAAAAAAAATAACAGGGCTTCTGTTCAGCTAGTCTTCAGAGGCTTATCCAGGTTGATTGTTCTGTAATTTATTTGTAATTTTGAAGTACTCATGGGAGGAGGTGGGTATGCATTCACCTACTCCACCATCTTGCCTGGCACTCCCATTTTGGGAAACATCTTAAAAGCATATTTGAAGTTAAATATACATCTGGCCATTACCTTCTTAAGTATTTACTCAAGAGAAATAAAAGCACATGCCCACGCTAATACTGATACACCAACATTCACAGGATCTTTCTTGATGAAAGATAGAACATGGAAAAAACTCACATGTCTATTAATAGGCAAATGGATGAATAATTTGTAGTACATTCATACAATGTACTATTACTAAGCAATAAAATAGAATGAAATGAGGACACATACAACAGTATGATGAATCTCAAGATAATTATTCTGGGCAGAAGAACCCACAATTATACTGTATGATTTCACTTCTATAAAATTGTAGGAAATGTAAATTAATGTGTAGTGCCCAAAAGCACATCAGGGCTTGCCTGGGACGGGAGTGGTTCAGGGAAGAAAGCAGTATATTAAGAGGGCATGAGCAAACTTTGGGGGATAATGGAATTGTATGTTAGCTTGATTATGGTGATGTTTCCACAGATGTATATGTCACAATCATCCAAATACACACCTCAGGCATGTGAAACTTAGCGTGCATCAAAACAGTTGCAAAACAAAAACAAAATACAAAGTGATATCATCATGATTAATAAGCTCAGATTTAATATTCTAAAGGAAAGATGCTCTTTGATTTTTCTGTAAAGAATCTAGGTAAGACAAGTATCACATGATCGCACTCAGATGTGAAATCTAAGTAACAGCATAAACTGGCGAACAGAGTGAACCCAGAGGCACGGAAGCATGGGACAGAGTTCGGAACCTCAGAGGGAAGGCAGGGAAGAGGGGGTGGGAGGGAGATAATCAACCAAAGACCTTGTATGCATAGATGCATAACCCAGGAATACAGACAATAGGGTGCTGAAGGCCTGGGGCGGGGAGGGGTGGGGAGGCTGCCTGGAGGGGGTGAATGGGGGAAGTTCAACAATGAAGAATTATTTTTTAAAAAAGAATCTAGGCAATGTTTTCTATATACATTTGTGCCTAGCAACTTTCTTGATTCTGTGCTATTTCTCATCAAACATAAATTCACTATATTTAATTTTTGTTTGGAAGCTTTTAAAATATTTCTAATTCATTGTCATTAAAATTATTTATAAGAATTAAAACTCACATTATGTATGCATTCATACATATACCAGTTTAACATACCAAAAATTACCATCATACTTGTTACCTAAATTTCTTCACATTTCCCTTTTTCTATCATGAAAGGACTGCCTTATGCTTCTCTCTGGAACTGAATATGTCCAGATGTCTCTTACGGTGTCTCTGATACTCTCACCTCTAATTCACTTCTTCTCGTTTCCCCAACACCCTTGACCTCTCTTGACGCATAATTTTATCGGCCAAATGATTCCTAACATCTTTTGCTTCACTTCTAAGAACAGCATGAAGACTGTGACTCCTTCTCCTCACCCCATAAGTCCTGAGTAGTGTGGCTCGATATCCCCTTTTACCCTTCGCAGTAGCACAAATTGTCCAAGAGCAGGAAAGGAAATGTGTGATGGGCCATTGCCTGTGAATGGCATAACTTCATTTTCTTCTTGCAGTTCTCTTTGAGATGCTAAGAATAAATTATTAGAAGTGGGGGGGGGGGGATTAAGGGAATAAAAAACAAAGAAAGAAGAATGGAAGATAATGAAAGGGGAACGCCATCAAGTCCTATCTTTCTGTAAAGAATAGGTGGGTCCTAAATAAGCGCAACACAGGTGATGTTTTATGAAGTCAGTCAGTCACCTTTCAATAGCGCTGTGGTCCTCATAGCCATTTACTCATCCCAACACACACTCACTCCGTGCCTAGCAGGAAGAGCAAACTTCTACAAGTATGTTATACCGCATCCCTCTTCCGCTCAAAGTCTTTCACAGTCTTCCCTTCGTGTCCCACTCATGGTGACTGGTGGGCCTACAGCCTCCCAAATGTTCTTATGTCCCAGCTTACTTCTCCGGCCTTGCTTTTTGCTGACTCTCTCTATTTTTTCACTTTTAAAAAAAAATAAATAAATAAACAAACCTCATCTCCATTAGCCTATGCCATGCGTCATAGCCTTCAAGTGCTCACCATCTTCATGGCCTGCTCCTCAGCTCACAAACTCCTGATGGAGCTTCAGGCAGTTCTTGGTTTGACAGATGGACAGTCGGAGGCCACTGAGTAAAGTCTGCACCCCTACCATACACCCTTGTGGAAACTGTGAATTATGCTTTTCTTTTCTGGCATTAACTAATATTTTTTAATGCTATCCATATTTGTGTCATTATTTGTTCAGTGTCTCCCCTTCACCAAGTTTATTTTGGCAAAGACTGATAGTTTGTTAGTTTTGGACCTTCGTATTGTTTTTATTCTGTTTTTACTCTCCATTAGATCCCTAGTCCTAAGAACAATAGTGACTGACATAGTAGATGCTCAATAGACATTGTATCATGAATAAGTGAACAGATAGACAAAAAAAATAATTCCATGAAACAGATTCTTATACTCTCATTATCCATAAGAAAATTGAGTCTCAGAGAGTTTAAATTGCCATGTTAATATATGCCCCATTATCTATGGAAGAGATAACAAAGAGATGGGAAAAAAAAAGCCAGGTTTAACTAAGGTAAACTCTTTAAAGGAATGAGAATCCTTGACATAAATATAAATGTTGGTTTATATTCAGTTGCACCGAAAATGTATTTAGTGACATTTTCCGCTTTCCATGAGTACCCGATTAGATCCAACACTGCTTCCTTAAAATTAATAATCTCAAAACGTTGGCTCTAGAATGCCCTGTAGCATATGCGTTTGTGCCCTGGACTATGCCTGTTTAGCCTATCTGTGGTTTCACCTGCAGCTACAGAGGGCACTTATGTACACACTGCAGAATCGTGAATATTCTCTTTTTTAGACTGCTTCCAAAGCCCAGGTCTCACCCAGCCATGAAACAGGAACAATCTGGAAGAGAGGGGGAGTTCATATTGCCTGGGCAATAACCAATGTGCGATGAAATGAGCGGGCAAATGCCTCCACCATCTTGTCTTCCATAGTGACAATTTGGACATACCCTCCGTACTGAATGCAGGCAGTTTCCAGAGGTTCTGACCCCCTATCCACAGTGGTGACAATTTCAAAAACTGGTTAAGGCATTACTGAGTTTCCCTCCTCCTCCTTGTCTCCTTCCTCCTTCTCGCTCACTTTTGCTTGTTAAATTCACTCCTCACGTAACCTGCCTACACCCAAGCCCTTGTTTTAGCTTCAGCTCTGGGGAAAACTAACAAGACATGTCCATGTCCCTATTTCTCTAGTTAATATGAGCATAGCTGGGCACTGGAGTGCAAACTAAATGGTATCCCATGGCCCTTGAAAAATGCACTCTTTAGTGGAATACAAAGAAATGTAAACACGATCATTCTAATACAACATAACTTTTGTGTTAGGTGAATTCTCACATAAAATTGGAAAGTAGAGAGCTGCTACTTTGATTGAAGAATCAGGGAACAGTTAAGGAGATAATGAAGATTTGAGGAGTCAATAGAACAAGATAGCGGGGTAGAGAAAAAGTATGAAGGATCAACAGCACATACTGAACCACAGAGAGACACGCTATATGTTGGAAACAGTGAAACATTCAAAGATTGTAACATAGGTACTAAGGTTATACTAGGCACTCTGGGATCAGCCACTAGAGGATGTTGGAGGTAGTGGAGAGACAGAAACGCCAGGAGAAGGGTCTTAAGGGTCTTATTGTTTCAACTGAAACAATGCGGAAGCATGAGAGGATTTTAAACAGGGGAGTTCAAATATCAAATCTGCCTTTTCGAAAGATCATCTCGCCAGCCGTGAAGAGAATGCCTGGGCTGGAGTTGGAGGGAACCGGGGGCAGGGAGAGATTCTGGAGGTGGCAGGAGAGAGAAGGGAAGAGAGGATTCACGAGGTCGAGATTACCAAAGCTGAGCTCCGAGTACCTCGGGCATTCCGGACCTATCTGTGGCTGTTTGTTTTTAAGTCGGTGCCCCGTGCCTCCACCGTTTTCTGTTGTTGCTCCTGTGTACATAATCTGCTAGGACGAACCAAATCCCATAAATCAAACATGCAGCACTGTTGCCTTAGAGGCTGGATCTTAGCACCCAATCTGAGATGGAGACTCGCGTGTCAGAAGGTGACGGGGGTGCTCCTCAGGCCCACGCCCATGGTGCAGTGAGAGGGGTCGGGTGGGACAGAGGGAACATTCCAACTGCCATCTGCTCACCACAAAGACCACCCCCCCAATCCCACGGGGACTGCTCCAGAGAGAGCCAAGATGGTCCTCCAGGGATGTCTGGCTCTCAGCGAGGTGACGGGGCCTTTACGCCTACCCTGAGATCAGTCATGGGATGTGATCTGTCCTCAGGCAGGAGAGTGACCTTGGACAGAGCGATTATCTTCTGCTCGGGACAATATTCAGAGAGACAATCAGCTGAGACCTGTCGGCTCAGGCCAACACCCCTGACATCAGGGGGAATGAGTGTCTGAGTCTTCAAGGGGCCATTTGACCGTATCCTACAGTGTCCACTACAACTCAATATTTTATTTTATTGATTTTTTAAAAATATTTTATTGACTTTTTACAGAGAGGAAGGGAGAGAGACAGAAAGCTAGAAACATCGATGAGAGAGAGAGCCATCCATCAGCTGCCTCCTGCACACCTCCTACTGGGGATCTGTCCACAACCAAGGTATATGCCCTTGACCGGAATCGAACCTGGGACCCTTCAGTCAGCAGGCCAACGCTCTATCCACTGAGCCAAACCGGTTTCGGCTTATCTTATTGATTTTTTTACAGAGAGGAAGGGAGAGGGATAGAGAGTCAGAAACATCTATGAGAGAGAAACATTGATCAGCTGCCTCTTGCACACCCCCCACTGGGGATGTGCCTGCAACCAAGGTACATGCCCTTGACTGGAATCGAACCTGGGACCTTTCAGTTGGCAGGCCGATGCTCTACCCACTGAGCCAAACTGGTTTCAGCCACTACAACTCTTTATTAGACCCTACCCACTTATCATGTTGAGGTCCTAATAGATTTCAATGAGGTCAGCCTTAACACCCCAACTTTGATAACACCAGAGTGTAATCAACATTTTAAAGCAGAAAGACAGAATAAAGTCCTCCTTGATGATAGAAAAATTACTGTTTTTCTTTACGAAATGAAGTAAAAAATACGGTGTAAGTCTTACTGGATTGCATGATTAAGGTATTATTTTTCTTTGGTTTTTGTCAAAAACAACTTGGGAAAAACTCTAAAATCTTCTGAGCAGTCGCAGTAAGGAGCCTCCTGGACGGAAATTTTTTTCTTATTTTAAATTATTGTGGATACAGCCTCAAATAGCAACCTACTCTAGGCCTGAGAAAATAAATTTTAAAATAAGCCACTATGTCAAACTGCAATTTTCGGGAGGTACCCATACTCAGCAGCTGTCATCATTCAGATAAATAGCCAGCATTTGGGTATTTTCTGCCTCTCTGGTGACTGGAAAATAGTAGTTTAAGTCAATACGGTGTAATAATGGCATTCAATGCCCTCCCCCCAAACCTCCCCCCGCCTCCCCAAAAATAATGCCACACACAATTGCCTCAAAGAAGCATCTGATCTGTTATGTTTTCAAAGCATGCTCTTCCGGTTTACTCATTTTCACTGAATTCCCACTGAAATGTTTCTCCTGAAACATTCCCCCAGGGATAGCCTTCCTCTTCCTCTTTCAAATGTAATACCTTAATCAATAAAGAAATTTTAAAAAAGAAAAAGCATAATAGGCCAAAAAAAAAAGATTTTAAAATAAATAGTTAAAAAAAATTTTTAAAGGCATTCTCTGGGGTCATTTGCAAACTCTGGTTCGAGGTGTCGTGTGGGAGCTACATTTCTACCCAAAATGTGCTGTGAACCTGTATTTGAGACTGTTTTCCTGGAGCCACGGTCAGCAAACTGCGGCTCGTGAGCCACATGCGGGTGTTCGGCCCCTTGAGGGTGGCTCTTCCACAAAATCTCACTGCCTGGGCGAGTCTCTTTTGAAGAAGCGGCGTTAGAAGATGCTTAAATTTTTTTAAAAAATTGTGACCCTCAAGAGAAATTCCAATCGTTGTCCTGTTGATGTTTGGCTCTGTGGACTAAAGAGTTTGCCGACCACTGTCTAGAGATTCATTGGCAACACTACTTTTCCACCGTGGCTTCCCTGCTCGTGTCAGCCTTAAAAAATAAATCACTATGTGTACTTCGTGCGATCCTCTTAGAATGCAATAAAACAGATTGTTTTTAATGGCTATTCCAGCAATGAAAAATATCTGTGCGAGGTGGAGGCAACAAAGTGATGCTTTTTCAATTCCTCCTAATAGCATGAGGATCTTTGCAACCTGCTGTGAAAAATATTCTCTTAATGATAAGCCTGTGGCACAACTTAAAGAGTCATCAAGAAATAAATGTGTTGCTGTCTGGCTGGCAGCTCAGTGTCCCTTAATTGAAGTGCGGGAAGACGGCGCAGGAGGGCCTCCGGCTCCGGCTCCAGCTCCCTGGCACCGGCCCCTCTGATGAGACATGCAGATGCGTCGATACCATCTCCACCAATTTCCTCTAATAGCAGAGCCTGATTAATTTCACAACCGTGGGTGCTTCTATTAGCCAACCTCAGGGATGATTTAGACTTTATTAAGCAACTTCTTTCTTTCTTTCTTTTTTCCTTAGGCCATTGTCTCATTTATTTTCTTTTTTTAAAAAATTTTTTATTGTTTAAAGTATTACAAATACCGTATTTTCTGGCGTATAAGATGACTTTTTAACCCAGGAAAATCTTCTCAAAAGTCGGGGGTCGTCTTATACACCGGGTGTAAAAATGCCGCAGCTTGCAGTTGTGATGGGCGTTGCTAACTCGCCAGGGACTTGCCCGGCACTTGCTCTCTCTCTCTATTGTTTGTTATCTTCCTCCCATCATCATCCGTTCCAGTCGTCTTATACGTCTGAAAATACGGTAGTAGTACATGTGTCTTCTTTTTTCCCCCCCATTGACCTCCCCCCGGCCTCCCCTACCCTCCAGGACATGCAGATGAGGGCATGTAAGCAACTTATTTCTATCTTTTTCTCTCTCCAAAAGAGACAATTGCAGCAGAGTTTATTTCTTGGTGCTACACGAAGGCATACTTTCTAATAAAGCTTCTTCTTTTTATAATTAATTTTTTATTGTTTAAAGGTTTCTAAATTTATTATGGAAGAGAGTATCCCAAGTTTGTCTTGGGTTGGAGGAGGCTTCGGGACAACCACTTGTTTGGGCTCCCGAAGTTTCAAATGCACTTCAGTAATCGGGGCTTTTTCACAAGGAAAGTAACGGCCTCTTGGAAGCAATGGCGCTGCCAGCGCTCAGATACATTTTTAATGGGCGAAAGAATTGAAGGAATGGAATCAAGAGTATGTGGCTGTATATTTTAATTTTTGCCTGATAGAAAATTACTTTAATATTTTATCCTAATGGCCCTTGGACATCTAAGATCATTTGGTTACCCATAATCAACTAATGCTTTATATTTTAAGGCCTTGCTCAATAAAAAATTAATTTTCATGCGCGGGTGGGCAATGTATTTGGAGATGGAACTGCATGATTTTATACATAAAACAGGCTCCAGTTTATATATTGAAACCAACAACTGCTGTAACCTTCACCATGCAATAAAAATCAGATACAGAGAGTCCTTTAAAAAACCCCGAAATGTGAGCTTAGAGACACACCTTTGTATTTTTTTAAACTATAAAAAGAAACGAACCTACATTTACAATGTTCAATTTCCAGTAAGTTTATTTAAAAAAAAAAAAGGACTGAAAACCCATTAAAAGCCATTTTACCCCATGAGCAGTCGACAGAATGAGACTATTATTAGTACTTAATACTGTTCTAGAGCTTGGAATTATAAAGTGCCTATTGTACTAGTAGATGTGATATTCAGTAAATGGCAATCGACATCCTTCTCTCAGGATGGAGGAGGTTTGTAAAGAGCCTTTGGGGGGAAGAAACGGAGATCTCTGTCCCCCTCCAATGCTCTCTTCTGCCAGCGTGAGGGTCTGCAGAGGCCTGGGCTCTCCCACAGAGGAGGCATCTCCTGCAGAGCGCATGCACTCCTCAAAGACATGCTCCAAGTCCTTCCATATCCAAAGTTCATTGCAATATTAAAACATTTCTTGTGCTCATAGGTTTATTTCTAGACTGCAGAGGCAAGATTTTTTTTAAAAGAAAAGAAACAGGGGAAATAAAAATAGATACGGGGGCAAAGAAGCATGGAATAGACTGTCGGACTACAGCGGGAAGGCAGGGGATTTGCGGGGGGAGGGTGCTGCAAGAGATCAATTGAAGGACTTGTACACATGCATATAAGCATAACCAATGGATACAAGACACTGGGGCGGGGGAGGCAGGTGAGGGCATGTGCTGGGGGGTTGGTCAAAGGGGGAAGAAAAAAGGAAACATGTACTACTTACTATTTGTAATACTTTAAACAATTAAAAAATGGTGTTTGCTTTTGAAAACATTTTTATTTATTTCGGAGAGGAAAGAAGGGGGGAGGAAGAGAGAGAGAGAGAGAGAGAGAGAGAGAGAGAGAGAGAGAGAGAGAGAGAGAGAGAGAGAGACATCAATGAGGAGAGAGAATCATTGATCGGCTGCCTCCTGCATGCCTCTATTGGGGACTGATCCTGCAACCAGGGCACGTGCCTTGACCGGACTCAAACCTGGGACCCTTCGGTCCGAAAGCCGATGCTCTATCCATTGAGCCAAACCAACTAGAGCAAAAATAGTGTTTTCTTGATTTTCTTAAAGACGTAGGAGATTTCGTTTAATTTACGTGAATGTGACTATGGGAAGTTTAAAAGTATAGAAAGGATGAGTTCTAGTCGGTTTGGCTCAGTGGATAGAGCATCTGCCTGTGGACCCAAGAGTCCCGGGTTTTGATTCCAGTCAAGGGCACAAACCTTCCTTGCAGGCTCCTCCCCAACCCAGGATCTGGTCTCAGGGCGTGTGCAGGGGACAACCAACTGATGTGTTCCTCTCAGATCGATGTTTCTCTCAGTCTTTCCCTAACCTCTTCCACTCTCTCTAAAACATCAATGGAAAAATAACCTCGGGAGAGGATTAACAGCAACAGCAACAAAAGTAAACAAAGGATGAAATTGCACATTAGGAAGATGATACTTAAAATGGTTTAATAAGTAAATTCAGTGAACTTACAACTCCAGCTTTCTGCTACCATTTTGATATCGTTAGGATTGATGCATGGCTCACTGCATGTGAATGATGTTTCAGGGAACCCTGGGCGCCCCTCTGTTGGCAGTGGTGAACACACCACCGTGTGCCAGACTGACGGAGTCACACCTGGCCTTGGTCCCTCGGCCTCAGTGCCGGAGTTCTGGCTGAGAAAGTGTTCAGAGCCAAGATTCACACCACAAGAGAGAGCTTATTTAGCAAGTCACGGAGCTGGAAGAAGTGAGCTGCAGAGGGATGAGGCTAGGAAACAAGTCACAGAGGCCAAAGAATCCTGAAGCTTAGGGGAGAGAAAGGTAAAGGTAACGCACCTGGGGGTGAGGAGAAGGGGTCGGGGTGGGGGCACAGCCACACTGGGTTCCTCTCGAAGGTTTTTATCTGCTCTCTGAAGACCTGGGTGTCAGGGGAGCTCCAGGGGAAGATCTCAAGAAAATATTCATCACCTTTCCAGGTGTGTCCTTTTGGGGTTGTGTTCTCCACTAATGGGTTGGCACAAGGGCAGGGGGGGTCATGGTCAATGCAGCTGGTCCTGATGTCAACCTTGACATTACTGTCTGGCCTTGCTGCTGAGGCCGAGAAGGTGTCGCTAGGCATTCATGCTCAAGGGAGTGGTCCCACAAGGGCCTTTGTTGGAGCTACATGAGGCCACTTTTCAGCTCTTTGTTCTTCCTCACGTGGGGGTCTACCACGTGACTGGCAACATGCCAGAGAAGAAAAGAGCAGGGGAGGGTCCCACCTGTATGACTCACAATAGGCAAGGTGAGGGGGTCTAACTCACATGACCAGAGATATGCTTGGGTGGGGGGCAGTTTACAGGGGAGGGGGATTGTCAAGGTCTGTTTCTCTTATTTTACCAATTTCAAGGCACCTAGTGTTGTTCACACGGGTGCCCTTCTGTACCTGGCCTATTGTCCTTGCTCTGAGCATGTCTGTCTAACTGCCTACCACACTTCAGCCGTGTTGTAAGGAAAAGAAGGTTCTCCCTTAGGTTGGGGTATCTTATGACGATGATTTTGCTCTGTAATTAGAGCTCGCTCCATCAATAACAGTGCACTTGTTTGGGGGAAAGAGTAATAAGGTCTCCAAGTCATTTGTAAGATTCCCATAGTTCTTGACTATCCTTTGGGCCAAATACAAGAACAGACAAGTAAGTGAAGAGTGAATGAGTGAACGAATGAATGAAGAAAAACTGCTCTCTCTGATGTACACTGCATGACTGAAAACGTTGTTCCCTGATTAATTTTAACTTTTATAATAGGCCCATATGAAATATAAATAGAAAATAAAGTCAACCTCTTAGGAAGGTTTTGGAAAAACTCCAGTAACATGTCCACATTAAAATCAATGAACCTTCTTATTTGAGTTTTGAGATTGACGGCTGACCAAAAACCTATTCCACTCATCACGTGATACAATAAAACATAGCTGCTCTGGCTACAGCTGAAAGCCTCTGCAGCTGCAAGGATACTTCTTGGAAAGAAAGTTTGTGTTTACACAGGTGCAGCCATATTTAACAAAAAAAAAATGTTGTATGCACTATGCAAACAACTCCCTGTGTGTTTTCTTTGGCAGAGCTCTTTCCAACTGAAACAACTTCATATCAAGCCCATCGCTCTGTGATACCTATGCAAACTATGCAGGAAAATTCCAGTACAGAGAAGAGGATTCTCACCGTGCATCTTTTAGATAAACAAGTGAAGCAGGAGCCACTGGGCTGAAGCCTGCTCAGAAACTATGCCCTTGGTGAAATATTTAGCACCTAATATTATGTGTGTAAGCTGTTAGAGAAGCATTAATATTGCAGGGAGAAACTATCAGGGGTGTTCTCTAACTCTAGTAACTTGAAGGAGAAAATGACTGGCAGAGGGATTGAAACAATTGAACATTTTTTTCCCTTAACAACTTAATATTCTATTCCCATTTTTGTCACATCTATGGATTATTTTACAAAATATTGAATTTGTAAATATGTATTATTCTATTGTGTTACTATTAAGAATTGACTAAGAATGCGATATTTCAAAAGCCACACATGTTGATAAAATTACACTTTTGCAGACACCTCTCGTAGCAATATTTTTGCCAATTTTGTCTCCTGGGGCAAAGGGAAATATAAACAAATGGACTACATCAAACTATAAGGCAGAAGAAACCATCAACAAAATGAAAAGGGATCCCATTATATGGGAGAACGTGTTCCCCAATGACACATCTGATACGGGGTTAATTTCCAAAACATATAACTCAATATCAGAAAGAAAATCCAATTAAGAAATGGGCAGAGGACCTAAACAGACATTTCTCCGAAAAGGACATACAGATGGCCAACAGACATATGAAAAAATGCTCATCACTAGGCATCAGAGACACGCAAATTAAAACCACAGTGAGCTATCACCTCACACCTGCCTGAAAGGCTACTCTCACTAAATCAACAAAAAAGTGTTGGCAAGGATGTAGAGAAAAGGGAACCCTAGGGCATCGTTGGTGGGAATGCTGACTGGTGCAGCCACTGTGTAAAACAGTATGGACTTTCCTTAAAAATTGAAAAACGGAACTGCCTTTTGGCCCAGCAATCCCATTTCTGGGAACATGCCCTAAGAATCCTGAGATAGCAATTGAAAGACTATCTGCACCCCTATGTTCACAGCAGTGTTATTTTCAATAGCCAAGATCTGGAAACAGCTCAGGTGCTATCAGTAGATGAGTCAATAAAAAAAGCTGTGGTACAGGGCTGAAACCGGTGTGGTTCAGTGGATAGAGCGTCAGCCTGTGGACTGAAAGGTCCCCAGTTTGATTCCGGTCAAGGGCATGGTTGTGGGCACATCCTTGGTTGCGGGCACATCCCCAGTGGGGGGTGTGCAGGAGGCAGCTGATAGATGTTTCGCTCTCACCGATGTTTCTAACTCTCTATCCCTCTCCCTTCCTCTTTGTAAAAAAATCAATAAAACATATTTAAAAAAAAAAAGCAGCTGTGGTACAGGAGAGGAACCAAGATGGCGGCATAGGTAAACACCTATCTTGCTGCCCCACACAGCAATTTCAAAAAAACAACAATTTAACGACAGAACAGACATCATCCAGAATCACCGGAAAGCTGGCTGAGTGAAAATTCCACAAATAAAAGTAAAGATAGGACACTGTGACTCAGAGGAGTGGTGGAGGGCAGTGTTGAAGATACGTGCAGAGTCAGAGGTTTGGAGTCCTGCGCGCGCAAGCAGACAGGGTGGGTGGCTGCAAACCTGGCTGGTTTTCTCGAACAGGGAGGGAGACAAAGGCATCCCACTGCACTAATTCCCCAGGTCCGGGCAAAGTCCAGGGAACTCACAATCATATGGGGTGAAACTGGACAGTAGGAAAGCACGCTGAAACGGGCGCTGCAAAGGTCTGCGAGCTTGTGGAGAGGGCATGTGAACTTGGGAACAGCAGAGGTGCTCAAGCGTGCAGAGAGGACTTGTGACTTGCTCTCTTGTTCGGGAAACCACCGGACTGCATTGTTTTACAACCCTGGGTGAGACTTTGGGTGTGCAGACTCATTTGAGGAGAGGCTGAATTGTCCAGCAGCGGGTAGAGCTCAGCTGCAGCTTTCTCTCTGAGGTGCTTGCAGCCATTACCACCCAGCACAGAGACACAGGTGCCACATGGGGCAGAGCTGATGGAAATTCAGGCTGCCTGCTCAGCCTGGAGACTCTGCCCATCCAACCTGAATACAGCTGACCCTCACAGCCAATTGGCCTGGAGGTCAAACCCTCCTAGTGCTAAAAACAATAATCTAGGTTTAACTTCAACAAGACTGTGCAACCCATAAAGGGCTGCACCAAGAGTATCCAACTCAGGTAACTGGGGAGGCTGAGCCACTGTCCCTTAGAGGACATCTACTACACATAGCTAATCGACCAACTCAGGAAAGCAGCCACCATGCAGAGACATGGGAAGAAATCAGATGTGAAAGAAATGGAGGGGAAAAAAATGACTGGACATAGAGTTCAAAACCACGGTTATAAGGCTTTTCAAGAGGCTCCTAGAAAAGACCAAGACCTACAAGGAAATGAACAAGACCTATGAGAAAATGAACAAGACCTACAAGGAAATGAACAAGACCTACAAGGATATGAAAAAGGACCAACTAGAAATTAAGCATACACTGACTGAAATAAAAAATATTACACAAAGACCTGAAAGTACTCTAGTGGACTGCAAGAACCAAGTTAAAGATTTGAAATACAAAGAGGTAAAATCCATTCACCTGGAAAAGCAAGAAGCCAAAAGAATCCAAAAAATTGAAGATAGTGTAAGGGGCCTCTGGGACAACCTCAAGCATACCAACATCCGAATTATAAGGGTGCCAGAAAAAGAGAGAGAGCAAGAAAATGTAAACCTATTTGAAGAAATAGTGACCGAAAACTTCCCACACCTGGTGAGAGAAATTGACTTAGGAGTCCAAGAAGCGCACCGAACCCCAAAATATAGGAATCCTAAGAGGACCACACCAAGGCACATCATAATTAAAATGCCAAGAGCAAAATACAAAGAGAGAATATTGAAAGCAGCAAGAGAAAAACAGTTAGTTACCTATAAGGGAGCACCCATACGATTGTCAGCAGATTTCTCAACAGAAACTATGCAGGCCAGATGGGAGTGGCAAGAAATATTCAAAGTGATGAATAGCAAGAATCTACAACCAAGATTATTCTACCCAGCAAAACTATCATTCAGAATTGAAGGTCAGATAAAGTGCTTTGCAGCTAAGAAAAAGCTAAAGGAATTCATCACCGCCAAACCAATATTATATGAAATGCTGAAAGATATTCTTTAAGTAGAGGAAGAAGAAAAAGGTTAAAATAAAAATTATGAACAACAAATACACATCTATCAACAAATGAATCTAAAAATCAAGTGAATTAAAAATCTGATGAACAGGATAAACTGGTGAATATAATAGAATCATGGGCATAGAGAGGGAATGGACTGACAATTTTGGGGGAGAAAAGGGGTGTGGGAGGTGCAGCAAGAGACTGGACAAAAATCATGCACCTATGGGAGAGGACGGTGGGGGGGAGGTGAGGATGGACGGTGGGATGGGTACTGGGTGGTGGGGAACTATAGGGGGGGAAAAGGGGAAAACAAGGTAATTAAGAAACTGAACAATAAAGATCAAAATATTTTTTAAAAAGTATGACCCAAACTCTTTAGTGTAATTTGCACATGGTATATCAGTTTATTCCTCATCACTAATTTTCCCTGAAAAACTTGGAAGGCATTCAGAAAATGAAGTTCTACGTTTCCCTAAACTACGGCAACTATAAGAATAATCCAAATAGTCAAACTAGTTATGGAAAGAGTTTCTAAAAAATAGCATCCAAATTAGTATCCTTGAGCTTCTCTGAGACATACAAGTAGAGGCCGGATTGGAATGGAATAGCATTTACAATGACTGAGAAGCGTTCTTATTATAGTACCACAAACATAGCCTCCAATGTCTGTTAATTGCCCTCTGAAACAAACAAACAAACTCTCGATAGCACAGCTTGTCTGACCTTTTACCCCATCCCTAGGTGGCTGGCTTTCTAAAGTTGTCTCATGCTATTTCTCCACTCACACCACATGTTAGAATGGCGCTATTAGTTAAAATTGCTTACTAGTCTCACAACAATTCACACTCTTTCTGGATTCTGTTCCTTTGAATTAGACCTTTGCCTGGAACCTTTGCTCATCCGTTTCACTCCTTCACTGGCTAACTCATCGGTTTCTTGGATCTCTGTTTAGATGCTGCTTATTTCTAGAGGCCTTCTCTGACCCCTGTGATTTAAACTCCTTTTGTACGCACTTCCACAGCCTTTAATTATTCCTATTGCAGCTCATTTCACCCTGCATTATATTTGCTTGTTTATTTATCTATATCGTCTATAAGAATGAGGGTGTTTTGGGAAGGAAGGAAGAAAGGGAGGGAGGGAGGGAGGGAGGGAGGGAAGGAGGGAAGGAAGAAAAGAGAGAAAGGGAGAGAGGGAGAAAGGAAAGAAAGCAGGCAGAAGGGAGAAGGAAGGTGAAAAGAAAGAAAAGAAGGAAGTAAGGCAGTAGAAATGAGATCCACACCCCATTATCTAAAGACAAGGTAGGAATAATATCACAACAGTAGACCCTGGAAAAATGCAATCAATAAAATACCAGTCTTCTGCAGAAAATTATATTTCATTGGAAATTAGTTGGCAGGTCAGCTTCTCTACATTTAATGATTTTCTCTCATCATTTTGCTTTAAATTTCTTCTCTAGACCATATATTGTAACTAAGGGCCTGATGCACAAAATTTGTGCAAGGGGCTCGGCCCTCACAACCCCGGCTGCCTCTGGCAGGCTCTCTGAGCCCCTCACAGCCCCAGCCAGCCCTTGAATCCCAGGCTTCATCCAGACTGTAGTCCTGCTGTTCAGTCTAATTAGCATATTAGCTCTTTATTATATAGGATATAGTGTTGTTGTTTGCAATATTAGTGCAAGTTTACCAGTCTTTCTACAGGAATAGCTGAGTAATATTTGTGAGTTATGAATATTGCACAAGTTTAAAAAATCTTTGTGTTTGGTGTGTATATTGACATTAATGTTGACAGAGAAAACATGATATTTATACAGAGGAATAAAAAGAAACTTGAAACTTAGACTAAGACTTATCTATCCTATATAATAAAGATGTAATATGCAAATGGTCGTTACACCATGAAATGTAATGACCAACCACATAACAACTGGATCACAGATCAGCAGGACAGTGGGGCAGTGAGCTATAGGTGAGTGGCAAAGAGTTACAGAAGGGGACAGGGCAGCAAGCTATGCACGGAGGGGGGAGGTAGGACTGGGCAGGAGGAGTTACAGGAGGGCGAGGCAGCAGGCGGAGAGCTACTGGAGGGTGGCAGCAAGCTACTGGAGAGCTACTGCCACACAGATTCGTGTGAAGGGCTACTAGTCCTATCTAACAAAAGAGTAATATGCAAATTTGACCATACCTTAGCTACACCCACAAGCCATGCCCACCAGCCACACTCACCAGCCAATCAGGAGTGTAAGGGCATGGCCGAGGTGGCCTGGGCCTGGGGTGTGTGGCCAAGGCAGCCCGGACCTAGGGGGCATATCTGATGTGACCCGGATCATGGGGGGGCATGGCCGAGGCGGCCTGGGCCTGGGGAGATCTGGGGTGGCTTGGCCGAGGTGGTCCGGGCTTGGGGGCCATGGCTGAGGCAGCCTGGGCCTTGGCTGGTGGGGCTGAGGCCCTGACAGGAGGGGTTGAGGGAGGCAGGGCTGGGATGGGGCCAGCCATCTGCCCCATTGCAGGGTGATGGCTGGGTGCCCAAGGCCTAAAGCCTCAGCCAGAGGGCTCCCACTATGTGTGAGGGGGCAGGTTGGGCTGAGGGATCACCCACCCCCCAGTGCACGAATTTCATACACCGGGCTACTAGTATATATATAAAAGCCTAAGCAACCATACAACCAAACAACCAAATGACTGGTTGCTATGATGCGCACTGACCACCTAGGTGCAGCCGCGCAATGCAGGAGCTGTCCCCTGGTGGTCAGTGCACTCCCACAGCCAACTTTCCATGACCAGTGGCCAGCCAACCTCCTTCAGTCCCTCACCCCAGCAGGTCCCTCCCCTGAGCTAAGGCTCTGGGCACTTGAGAACCTGGGTCTGTAAAGCCTGTAGGAGGAGAGTGACCCCAATACGGATCAAGACAGAGTAGCAGGATGGAAGGGGCAGAAGAGGCAAGGCAGTAGCCTAACTGCAAAGATGTAAAGTAAGCACCACCGCCATCTTATCTCTGCCACCACACCACAACGCTCACTCTTCTGCCCCCGTCAGCCACTTCTAGCTCAGCCGTGCACCTTTCTGGGCTCCCAATCACTAATTGGCTAGTGCTCCTACGATGTTGTGCCATCATAGGCCTAAGTCAGCTATCTATCATGCTGGGGGCAGAGCCCCGAGAAAATGTGTGGCTGAAGTAGGAGAGACAACCTGTCTGTCAGCAACTCTGCCCCAAGGAGAGTGAGGCGGCCCGCATAGGCAGTGAAGTAGAGCTGTATTTCTACCTCAGAGCGTAGCTGGTGTTCAGGCTGTTTGGGGGCACTCTGTCTGTGGTCCTTCCTTGCTGCTACCTCACCACATCTTCACAACTAGATCAAGACCTGCTGGCCAACCTTTCTCCACACCCCCTCTGCCCTGTGCATTAATTTGTGCACCAGGCCTCTAGTCCTTAATAAAGCTCAAATTCCTAATGGGGCTATGCAATATTTCGTCCAAAGTGATAATATTTTAGAAAGTTTTTGAGAGGAAACTCTCCCTTTTATCTGTATTCACTGACTAGTACTGAATTTAGTAGTGTGTATGATCATCCATCCAGCAGATATATATTTTTTAAATATATATATTTTTCTGTAAAATATTTGAAGCTTCATCTTGGCTCTTTTTCATGACAATTTGTCTAAATTCTGTGACACTTTTATTGGCTCTTTTAGCAATTAAGATTGTAGTTCAGTATTAGCAACAGGCCTGTGTTAGCTCTTGGCAGATATTATTATGTAATTTTTCTTTAATTATTCAATGGATTCAGCTTGACTAGAATCTCAGCAACCTCTTACCATTTCAAAGGGCGTTGCCTTTCATAAAAAATAAGGATATCAGGCCCTGACCGGTTTTGCTCAGTGGATAGAGCTTCAGCCTGCAGACGGAAGGGTTGGTGGGAGGTTCAATTCCAGTCAGGGGCATGTACCTTGGTGGAGGGCACATCCCCAGTAGGGGGTGTGCAAGAGGCGGCTGATTGATGTTTCTCACTCACCGATGTTTCTAAATCTCTATCTCTCTCCTTTCCTCTCTGTAAAAAAATCAATAAAATATATATTTTTTTAAAAATAAGGATATCAGGCCTGCTGGTGAGGCTCAGTGGTTGAGCACGCACCTGTGAAGCAGAAGGTTGACGTTTGATTCTGGTCAGGGCTTGCAGGCTAGGTCCCCAGTAGTAGGTGGAGGGGGGTGGGGGGTGGCGAGGTGCAATGATTCTCTCTCATCATTGATGTTTCTATCTCTCCCTCTCCCTTCCTCTCTGAAACCAATAAAAATATTTGTAAAATAATAAGGTTACTAAAGAAGAAAAAAGACAAAAAAATAAAAATAAAACAAAACATGTATTTTGAGATTTCAATAGAACAGCAAGTCAGTTTCATGTCACCATCTTGAAAATCGACAGCACTCAGCAACGAAAACATGTACTTGATAAATGCCAGCAGCTTGAAGCCTGCAAAGTTCATCTACTCATTTAGTGAGACAGATGTTTCATTTAATATTCTTCATACTCTAGATTGGGATTATACATTTTTTTTCTTTTCCTATTTTTTTTTGTGTCTTGAAGAGAGAAGGGGAAAGAATTTCCCGACATGCTACTAATATCACCCCACACTGTGGGCCAGATGGCGAAAAACGCCAAGGCTGCAGCTTGCTTTCTGTACTCTGCTGTGGGAGGAAAGGAATTTTGTTTCGGAATGAGTTTCAGCTTGATCACTTGTTCCTCTAATCTAAACATGAGTCAATCAGTGAAACGGTACCAGCCGAACTTTAAAAAGTTCCTGAGCCTAAGTGCTTTGCAACGAAATGCATCTGGACCACGTGCCTGATAGCATCCCGACCTACCGCATCCGGAAGAGGCAGAGCATCAGACTCGAACGGCTGCTTCAGTGCCGGGCCCTTGACAAAGACATTTAAGTCTGGCATATTATATACCTGCCCCATTTTTTATTAAGCTGTTTGGAATACGCTTCCTTCTGCTTTGACCATTGTTTGCATGGTTTGAATTAAGGATTAGGACTGTCAGGCCCCTGAAATTCCACAGCTGCCCACCAGGTTTCAGAAACCCCAATGAAAGAGAATAAATGAGAGTCTCTGGGTCCTGTTGCTCTACGCGTTAATTATGCACAACCTGTAACGTCCCAAGGGTGTTTGGGATCACCCGTGGAACAGAAAAGAAGCAGGGACATGTCCAAGGGACCATTGTAATTTTCCTAATCATCGAAGGCTTTGTTTCATGCGGGAGAGGAAGAATATTTCTATTCCTTAAATACAACGAGACAAATGATTCTGTTGGACACAAGCTCACCTGTGGGGCCACGGCTCTGAAGGCCTTAATGCATGTCTGTGTCACAGGCGTGTCCATCCAGGCGCGTTCAGACCATTAGGGTCCTTTTCAAGAGAGTTTATCCTGGTTTTTGGATTCTGAATAGAGCTCAGTGCAGGTACTGGGGTGCAAGGAACCTCACACCTAATGAGGATTCCATTTGTTCTTCTCCTTTTGGCTTTATTAGTAGCACTAGAGGCCCAGTGCATGAAGATTCATGCACTTGGGAAGGCGGGGGGTCCCTCTTGCAGTCCAGGAGCTCTCAAGGGATATCTGACTGATGGCTTAGGCTGGCTCCCAGTGAGGGGCCATTCTCCCTGGCTGGCCTGGCACCACCCACCCACCCACCAGCCGTGCCACTGTTCTGTCCATTGGCATATTATGCTTTTATTAGATAGGATTGTGCACAACAGAGAGACAATGTACAGGTCTTAAAACAAGCAAAGAGTTATCAGTGTCGATGTTAACTTTTGAGTGAATCATACGTATTTTTAAAAATACGTATTCACCTCAAATTCATCTCCCCTCACTGATAAGCATACATGCAAGCATTATAGCAACTTGTATCAGTGATTAAGAGAGGAAGTCCCAATAGATATTGAGGAAAGAAGCCTTGAACAGACTGTCAAACTACAGCGGGAAGGCAGAGGAGGTTGGGGGTTGGGGGCTGTAAGAGATCAACCAAAGGACTTGTACGCATGTATATGAGTATAACCAATAGATACAAGACACTGGGGGGCGGGGCAGGTGAGGGCATGTACTGGGGGGTAGGGGAGGCCTGGGGGAGGTCAATAGGGGGAAAAAAGGAGACATATATACTACTATGAACTACTATTATTGTTTAATACTTTAAACCATAAAAAAATTTAATTATAAAAAAAAGAGAGGAAGTCTTTTTCAAACCAGGGTTAAGCTTTCAGAAAAAAAAATGTATCTATTTCCCAGTATTTCACACATTCCATATAGTTGCACAAGGTCAATAGCATGGGGATCATTGAGGGTAGCAGTTTTCAAGGGCTGGTACATGGTAGAACTTTTACAGGTTCACAGGAATATATAAAAAAAGGACAATGTAGCAAATTTATCAAAAGGCTAAGTGCATTTATTTTAAAGGCCCATATGCCTATAGTTTTTATATTAAAATGTCATTTCTTCTGGGAAATGACTTGTGTTAGTAGGGGGTAACATTATTACAGCAAAATATATGCTAGCCATCCTCTTTCAAGTAGTTCATGTTATTTGAAATTCTTTCTGATATATGAACTCCAGAAATCAGCCTAGAGACCACTTATTCATCCTTAATGAACCTTGTAGACACTAAGGAGCCTAGCTTTGTATTAGTGCGACTTCTAGTTCTTAGCAAAGCTCTAGTTCAATAAATTAAAATGAGCAAAGATAAGGAAAATATTTTAGTTAGAATAGAATAATGCTCTTCTTAACTAAGTGGAGCTACTACTCTTGAGCATAGAAGAATGATCACCAATTATAAATAAGAGCAATACAGTTATTCGATGAATATTTAATGAAAGAATAAACAAATAAAAATTAACCTAGATAACTTACTGGTGATGGGTGTGTGGAAAAAGATTCAAGTTGTACATTTTACTACTATTGTGCTTTTTCGTATCAAACGTATTTAAAACATAAAGAAAAAAAACGGACAGTAATTTTTAAAACAACAACAAAGAATTATAAATATTAATACTTTATTAAATATTAATACTTCACCTTATTTCCTTAGAAACTTTTCTCTTTAAGGAATAAGCATTAAAATGAGATTCCTTTATCCTCACCAATTATACTATCTCTTTCTTCCTGAGAACTTGGAATAACCATTATTCTAAAGTTAGGATGTTTTATTATATGTATGCATCATTACAAGCTATTTTTTAAAAATGTCTCCACAAATAACTTATAGCCTTGATTTAGATAAAAGAGATTAAGATGTGCTATTTTGCATGGTTTAAAAAGTTAACTAAATAGTATTTCTATTGTAGTTATCCTTCAGCAAAGTGTTTTATACCTTTTTTTAATGTATTAATGTTGAAATGTGTAAATCTAGTTAATTTATTTTAACCTATATAGAACACTCAATAGTATGTATATATTCAACTATATTATGCCTTGCCAAATTTCTCTCCAAGTTATTTCTCAAATTTAAATTTCAAACTATATGTCTGAGTTTATATTTCCTCACATCCTCATCACCATTACAGTTAAATTTTAAAATTTTTACAAATCTTCGGAATATGAATTTTTTTCTCTGTTTTTTTTAAGTTGTTTCAAAAGTTGAATAGATTTTGACAGCATAACTCAATGTTATTCTTGCTCATGTTTCTCCAATACGTTAACAGAACATAACCCCAAAACTATTTGTGGATCAAAACATTGGCACATCTCTCAATTATTTAGTTTACTACAACTTTCAGATACCCACTAAGCAGTATCTTGAGGGTTGTTTTATATTGTCTTGATTCTGTTCTTTGTTGAAATTGTTGGAAACACAATGGGAAAACTTATTATATAGAAACTATATATCATTGATAAAAATTGACTATTTGCTCTACAATTGTAAGACAAGCTTCTATTACCTGTTTATGTTACCTAAGATATGATCAGGTTACTCAAAGAGATAATGGGTTATTTTCAGATTTTAATAGAGTAATCTTACTAATGATTACTAAATTCCTATATTTTTAGAAGAAAACAATTCATAACTGCCTATTGTACTATTACAAACATATGTTTCAGTTTCCTACCATTGTAAACATGTAGTAATTATCACTAGATCCATTCTCTGAAATTAAGTACTCTAGATAAATAAGGAATAGGAAAGCCATTTATTTCTTTGCATTCTAAAGGCAAATATATCTACCTATAATCCTTTTAAATAACCTGACACAATGACAATAGAATAGAAGGTTGTCACAGTATAATAGTACCTAACTGAGAAATTAATATTGAGGCAAAGCAAAAGCATTTATCAAAAATAAGTGTCGAAGTGAAAGGAAAATGGTGATTTTTTTCTAAGTTAGAGACATTGATCCTGTGATAATGTTCTATTAAAATGACTTTACATCTGTTGACTAAATTTGACATAATTATTTTTTAAAATAGAACTTGATGTGCTGTAGTCCAATTTATTTCTAGGGATTTATTTGCAACCTATTCCTACCTTTAGCATTGTTACATGCATTTTCAAAGCCTGAAATAAAAGCAGAGCATAGCACCTCTGTATACCTGTCATTCTTCCTCCTATCCCAGCATCTGAACTTTAATATCTGTTATGCTTGTACTGAGTTCTCTAGGTTCCCCTGAAGGACATGACACTGGCCTGTGAATTTTCTTCATCATTATTAGATGCTGAGCTCAATTTTCATTGAATGGGGTCTTGGAAAATATGAAAACAACAACATTCATGATTGTCTCACTAGAGTTTAGAAACAGCACAATACTCCAGCTTCACTTTTACCCCTATGGCATTGTACAGCTGAAAATATAATAACACAAACATAAAAATTTAGAATAGTCTCATATGGCCAACAACTCAAGACTTTGCATTTTTTTCCTTACAAATTATTATTTAGTTGTTTCCATGCTTGAAAGATTATAGTTTTCTATAGTTTTTTTCTATAGTTTTTTATACAAATTGCTGCCAGATTAATAGAGTTTACAATTTTAAGCACTGGCAACTTAGGAAAATCACATTATAGACAGGCTATAAGTATTTGAATTATCTTTGTATTATCAACCAGTTAGTACACAGGAACTTGTATATAGTATATTTTCAATACATAATCATTTGCTAACAAAAAAAACATGTGAAAATTCTATTATTTTATGAAATGTGAGCAAGCTACCTTAGTTCCTGAAAATCTCAGACTTCTCTTCCAACAGGGACATGAAGCTAAGTAAGAAGAAAGGAATGTTTCCTTAAGTCGCCTAGGCAAACCTCTGAGTAAGAGACAAACATGTCTGAACGTCTAATCTGTACTTAAATAAACCTTGGAAATACTTTCATGGAAGCCTTGATTGAGGTAAAAGGCATTAAGAAGTACAAATTGCAAGTAAAACAAACTAACAGCCACAGGGGTTTAAGGTATAGCGTAGGGAATCTAAGCCCAGCAACCAAATGGCGGAATGATCAGCATGACTGGTCGACCAGTCGCTATGACGCGCACTTACCACCAGGGGGCAGATGCTCAATGCAGGAGCTGCCCCCTGGTGGTCAATGGGAGTGCCACTCAGCTGCCTGGGATGAGTGGCTGCTCCCAAGGCCCAGGGTGAGGCCGAGTCTCTGCGCCTATCAAATACCTGAGATAATCCAGACGCTGGCTTGACCCCACCAGCTGATGCAGGCCCTCTAAGGTGTGTTCTAGAAAGAGTGTGGGGGAACTGGCTTAGGCGGATGGCAAGAGGGGATGTCACTATGGACCCCCTGGGGAGGCTGTCCTGACGGCTGAGGATCCTGGAGCAGAGCTGTCCTAAACATCCCCAAAGATATCACGACCTGGCACCACATATCAGGGACATTCACCAAGCGGCTTTGGGGTACAAAGCTCTCCACCAGATTCCTCCAGGACATACAACACATTATCCTGAACACAAGACATTAACCTGAATTATCAGCTCAGACGAATTTCCTCATTCAGCAGCTGCTCAGGGTCCACAGCTGCTCAGCTGACTGGGATGAGAGGTGCTCCCACAGCGGGCTGATCCCCACAGGCCACACACCCCCACCATTGCACAGATCCATGCACCGGGCCTCTAGTATAGTCAATAATACAGCAATAGCTGCGTGTGGTGCCAGACGGGCGATCACTTTGTAAGGTATGTAAATGTCTAATCCTCATGTTGCATACCTGAAACTAGTGTAATGTTATTTGTCAACTGTAAATTTAACATAACTCAATAAAAATATTTTTAAAAGAAATCAATGAATTACCTTGACATTCTCACTTTTGTCATCATAATTTCCTTTGTTCTATTTTTAAGGTATTGTTCTAGTTCATTAAATGCACTTTACTGGCCAGAAAAAATGAAGTGTTCCTCATAGATAAGAAACTCCAACTCTTCAGAACTCCATTTTTATTTTATAAGATGAATATTCTGAAGATGACCACCATATTTGGTTCATTTTCTCTACATTTTTACTTGTTGAAAGAATACTTGCTAACCTTATCAATGAGGTAAAAAACTAAATTTTACTTTTTTTTTTAAGTACAGACTAAGGTTTTAATTCATATACTTAAATACCAATCTGGGCAACAGCAAAATGAGAAGCCAACATACTCAAAAAAAAAAAAAATACCCCCTTTTAAAAAATATACAACCAAGACATTTTTTTATACATGAATGAAACAAATGAAAAGCTAGTCTCCTTAGATAAATTTTCCTTTTAAATGATATAACAGAACTAACATTGTCCCCCCAAAATCTTGACCTAAGTTTTGTTTTATGCTTTACACACACACACACACACACACACACAATGTCTAGAATTACAATTCGAAGCCTTGTGTTCACATGAGTGATCTTTTAGTTTAAACCACACAAAAGGGCAAAATAGTTACTTGATCAATAAATATTAATTGATGCCAATGATCATTTGAAACAGCCATTGAAGAAATGAAACTATAATCCATATCCAGTATGTGAATCGCGCTTCCCCTCAGGGAGAAGCTGGTAAAGAGAGGTAATGCTCACAGCTTACAGATTTGGCAGTTTTCTGTAGCTCATGAGGTGTTTTTCTTCCTTTGTTCCATGGCGTTTTATATGTTGAGCCTCAAACACTGCCCACCCCCTGTGTAAAATTTACACAAGCCTTGCAAGATTGTGGAATATCCAAGGAAATAATTTTTCAGTCGATTGAGTTCTTAATGGGGAAAGCTCTCTGAACGCTATCTTACAAATTAGAAGATCCCCTGCTTTCTAAATAGTTCAATTGAAACCAGCTTTGTATTTATCCTTCAGGTCATTCAGGCTGAAATGTTAACTCTTGCGTCCAAAAGTCAGACTTTGAAAGGTAAAATGTCAAGTCCTTTTAGGGTTCAACTGACCTTTGAAACCAGATTAGGGATTTGAAGCATTACACGTGGATTTCTACATTTTATATCCCCGTATTTAACAAATGATCAAATATAATTCCCAAGAATACTATTTTTACAAGCTTGACATTTTGGGTCTGAGAGGTGGCTGTCTTACTCTTTTTCCATAAATTCACTGGTGGAAGAATACTTCGGTTTTTTCCACCTCCGTTTCTTTGAATAAACTTTGTATGTTCTGCTGTGTGAGGGACAATAATCAAATCTTAAAATAATCATTTAAAGATGCACGATGACTGAATCTTAGCATCTCTTTAACTCTAGACCTAGTGTGTTGATAATTACACTTAATGCATTCTTTGTATTGATGATGGTGGTGATAACATTCATACATGTCCCAAATGGTAAATTTCTTGAGGCTTTGCTTATCTTCATGTTCTCCGCAGGGTAATCTCCCCTAAGTAATTTATACTATTAAATTCTGTTGTCTATTTGCCATTGTTGGTCTTCCATACTTGTTCCCAACTTTGGCTTAACATTAGGCTCATATGAAAAGATCACACACAAAAATTTAGGCTCAGCTGAACTAAATCAGAATCTCTAGTCAACTATCAGAATCTCTAGGGATGGGATCCAGACATCAGCAGTTTTTAAATGTCTCCAGGTAATTCTCGTGTGTGGCCAAAGTTGAGCACCACCCTCTGAAACTCTTAAGAACTATGTAGTCATAGGTATTTATACATATTAGAAATAATTTAATTGTGATAACAAGGAGTAGGAGGATTGGAATACCTTGACCTTGATTTAACTTCTAATATTTGACAGGGAGAAGACTCTAATATTTATTAAATAATTACTTATTGAGATTTTTCTCTATGCAGGACAGCGTAGAGAACTCAATGGTCCTTGCTTTGCACCATAAAACCCAGTGGGAGACATAGGACATGGACATATCTATAATAATAAAAGAGTAATATGCTAGTTAGACCAGACAGCTGAAGGACCTTTAGGACGTCATTCTGGACATCCTTCTGGACAAAGCCGTGGTGGCGGGGGCCAAGGCAGAGGTGGTTGGGGCAATCAGGCAGGCAGGCAAACAGTTAGAGGCAATCAGGCAGGCAGGCGAGCAGTTAGGGGTGATCACACAGGCAGGCAGGCAAGCATTTAGGAACCAGTGGTCCCAGATGGTGAAAGGGATGTCTAACTGGCAAACATCCCCCGAGGGATCTCAGATTGGGAGAGGGTGCAGGTTGGGCTGAGCGCTTCCCCCTCCCCACACACGAATATCATGCTATCATGCGCCAGGCCTCTAACATATCTATAGTACAAGGGTTCTTTGCACCTTTCAGACTCTCAAATGTTTGCATGGACCACAGAAGGTGGGATTCATGTTTCCAAATAAGGAGGAAAAAAAAAATCTAACACTTCCCACCCTGACTCCTACATGGCTACATGCAACTCTCTTCACTCCTTTGTCTTTTCATGAGTCAAGACAATAATCACAGTGATAGATCCATCATCTTTTTCAAGACTCTGGTTTCTTTTTATAGACATCTTTTTACCCAATAACACATTTTAGCAACAACTACACAATGCCGTTGTGTTTCTGAATCTCCATGAAATTCTCACTCCCAGAAAATGATGGTTTATGAAAAATAAAAGAGAGAGAGAGAGAAGAAGAAAAAAATCTCTTTTTATCGAGTCCTCTATCTAAATTCCTTTTAGGCAGTTCGGGGGCGGTGGGGTGGGGGAGGTCCAAGGTTTTTCCTGAGTCTATTGTTTCTTCAAAATTATCAGCTTAAAATAGCCAATGTCCCAAAAAGGCATCGTGTGGGGTGGGAGACTCTGCTTTCCTCCCATTGGTAATTAATCCTTTCATTCTGTTTCTCTCTCACTACTGTTGTCATTTCCAAAACGCCACCATATATTCGGGGTCCAATGCCACAAAAGGAAGAAGCTGATTGTGCTTCATGTAGAAGTTCATATGGAATATCCCCTGGGGCAGAGTTCATGCTGAGCCCCCTGCTGGCCTCCCGTGGATGTCTCATGTTCGCCTGCAGCTGGCTCAAGTAGAGGTTTTGGCCCAATCAGTGGCAGACCAGGGTAGCCAGATGCCATGGCATTAAAAAGTGATACGATGCAGACCAAAAAAAAAAAAATACTTTTGAGCATTTTTTTCTAGAAAAGCACTTTTAGCACAACAAACATGTTGACTCTCTGGGAATTTCCACTATCATTTAGTATTTAATTAATTGGTGCTTTTTAATGACTTGGTGTGTATTTTTCTTATCTCACTAAGCAAGGTTATATTGGGAATCATCTCCTATCAGCACTAATGTCCATATTCAATAAGCACATTTTGAGGGCTAATCAAATAGGAGGAAGATCAGGAAGTGTAATGAGTTCAAAACAAGTTAAAATAGTTTAGATTGTGCATAAGGACAATAGAGAATAGAAAAATTGGGGTTGCATCACTTAAAAGGCTACAGAATTATAAAAAGTTGAAAGGAGAAAAAAGAAAGAAAACACTCATTGTAAAGAAAGAATAAGGTCTTATGTTAAAAAAAATTATGCTAAGAAGAAAATCCCAGTTAAGGGGATCAAAGGAAATAATCATATAAAAATATACTGCAGAAAACAAAGAGAAGAAAACTTGCTAGAAGGAGGAGGAGGAGCACGTGTGATTTACAACTCTAAAACTGGAGCAAATCTAAATGCAAAATATATTAAAGAGAAAAACTAATCAGATATAAAATAATTTTCACAAATGTTTTTTTTTTCCCCTGGAAGAAATAAATATCTTTGATAAATGAAGTAGAGAACCCCTCGACTTCAATTTTCTATACAACAGGGAAGAAAATGTCTAAAACCATCCTGAATAAATTGTCTGATTGTGGGTTGGAAAATATTGATGACCGTTTGTGATTGACTTTTAATCATAAACACTATACTCCAAAGTTTAAAATATATCCCATTTGGGCAAGAAAAACACTTAAGTTTTCAAATCTGAGAGCACAAGCTCATCAATTTTAGTAACGACAATAACAACATTTAGTTTAGTTACACTTTTTAATTATGCATTTGTTTTTCCAGATGGTTGTGGTATATTTATATCACAAAAGTTCTCTTCTTACTAATAATATGGACTTATTATTTTGTTATAATTTTCTCCGAAAAAGTGAGACATTTAGCTGAAAGGAATTTTTAAAAAATCTATGTAGACTTTAACCAGTTTGGGGAAATAAATGTTTTCCTGCAATGAGTTTCTTGAGAAGAACATTGTCAGTGAACCTCCAAGTATAATTCAATGTCACCCACATTGTAGGATTCCGTTTGTTTCTGGGCTTTATTAAATAGCACTGCGGGATTGGAAACTTTCCCAGACTCACTAGGCTGAGGGAATTCTCACCTCCCTCGACTTCTGTGGTTCGTGAGTCCCTTCCCCAACTACAGCAGAATTCTGACAATAGCTCGCCATTGTCTTGAGTGATGAGCAAAGAACATCAAGAGCTTCAGGCTGGAAGAGCTGAGTGAGTGTGATCTCAATTACACAGGCAGACAAGGCAAGGGTCCCTCCTAGGTTCCTTCTAAAATGTTCTGTTTCAGGAGCCAATCGCTGGGTGTCATTTCACAGATGCATTACTGGAATACTGTGACTATATTATAGGGATATAGAAGCTATGAGGAGATGGCAAATTTAGACACCCCATTTATTTTGCTGCTATATCAAAATAGCAACAAATAATCTTACAGTAAAAGCAATCTATTTTATTCATCGAGTGGCAAATTACTCTGTAATAAAAGCAAGTTAGTGATTATAAAGAAAAGTTTTGCTTATGTTTTGACAATTTTTTTAATAAGGATATTTCTAGGCTATTCATCTTTGTAAACATGTTTCTTCTTGAAAAAACGCTGAGAGCTTTTGAGTGAAGTGTTAGCTTTTGCACTTCAGAAAATGTTGTTACTTACAAGCGAGAAATTAGGAAAAGCCAAATTATTGTACATATTCAAACTGAAAAATACAAAAAAATGTTACAACAAAATGCACACTCGACTCTACTTGATCCTAAGTCATTTAAAAATTAAAAAGCTGTGACTTTTCCAGCACACACACAGAGATTATCATGAATGAACAACAGTGTAATGAGCTGATCTATAAATGCAATGAACCATTACCAGATTTTCAAATATAATGGCATTCGTTTGTTATCTAATCTGTCAATCTGACCTTCATAACGATGTCCATGTCAAATTCTTTAGGGTTAGCTACCAGTTTTTTAAATTACTCAAATATTAAAGAAACCACAGGAGATCAATCTAAATACCTTTTATTTTTAATAAATTTATTGTGGACAGTATTACAGATATCTCCAGGGTTCCCCCCTTGCCACCCTCCACCCAGTTTCCACCCTTCCCCACATTATTGTCTGTGTCCATGGGTTATGCATATATTCAAACATACTCTTTGGCTAATCTCTTACCTACCACACACACACACACACACACACCCCTCGGAGAAAGGTTATTCTGTTCAGTGCATTTATGCCTCTGGACCTATTTTGCTCATCAGTTTATTTTGTTTATTAGATTCAACTTTTAAGTGAGCTCATGTGATATTTTCTCCTTCTCTAACTGGCTTATTCACTTAGCATAAAAATCTCCAGGTCCATCCACGCTGTGACAAAGCCTAAGAGTTCCTTCTTTTTGTGACTACGTAGTATTCCATTGTGTAAATGTGCCACGGCTTTTAAGTCCACTCATCCACTGACGGGCACTGCGCTGTGTCCTAATCTTAGCTATTGTAGATAATGCTATGAGCACAGTGGCGCACGTGTCATTTATGACTGGTGTTTCAGGATTCTTCGGCTCTAGTCACAGAAGTGGAATTCCTGAATCAAACGAAAGTTCCATGTTTAATTTTATAAGGACACTTCATGCTGTTTTCCACAAGAGGCTGCAGCAGTCTGCATTCTCCCCAGCAGTGCACGAGGGTTGCCCTTTATCTGCATCCTGGCCAGTCACAGGAAAAGAAGTGAGCTCGCTGGGAAGTCAGACTAAAGGGGGACCTTGGAGTCAGCGTCCGGAGGTTAGCCTGGGAAGAGCACCCGCTGCCCATTGCTACCCTAGTCGCAAGTCTTGTGGGATCCCTTAAGACAGTGGTTCTCCACCTTCCTAATGCCGCGACCATTTAATACAGCTCCTCATGTGGTGGTGACCCCCAACCATAAAATTATTTTCGTTGCTACTGGAATTTTGCTACTGTTTTGAATTGTAATGTAAATATCTGCGTTTTCTGATGGTCTTAGGCGACCCAGCCAGCAGTTCTCAAGCTGTGGGTCGTGACACCTTTCACAGGGGGCATCTAAGACCACTGGAAAACACAGATATTTACATGACGATCCATTAACAGTAGCAAAACTACAGTTATGAAGTAGCAACGAAAATGATTTCATGGTGGGAGGGTCCACAACATGAGGAACTGTATGAGAGGGCATTAGAAAGGTCGAGAACTACTACTTTGGAGGTTGGAGAACAACAGAAGGGATTCAAGGTGAGGGTGTGCTCCAGCAAGAACACATCACGGGCTCCTCTGTCTCAGGCTTTTTATCTTCCTCTTGGCAGCCGGAATCCTAGGAGACATCTCAGGCGTGGGTCTTAACAGGACATTCGTTAGCTTTTTAGGTGTGTCCTTCAATAGGTTGATTCATCAAGATGTGCATATAGAGGGGTCAGGGGTTATTTTCTGGTTATCTTCATTTTTAACAAATGTCATCAAAAATATTAGTGAAGAGGGCCCCAGATTGAGACTGTTCTGCCCGGAATGGTCTGGAATGTGTCAACCATTTGCTCTTATGTGTCCCTGGTTAGAGAAGATGAAACCTTGTGGCCCACCAGCGGCCTCTCAATGCTCAGACCGTCTGGCCTTGGTTAATTATGACGTCTCAGTTTCCCTTATTCCACTTGTCAAGGGATCTCCCTAGCTTCCCACCACCCTGCCTCCTGGGGAGAGGGATGACTGCTTAGGTGGTAAAATCATCCAGAACACGCAGAAAGCAGTTCCCATGGCAGGCAGGTTTGGGGTCACTTGTGGTGGGAAGGAAGTTAGGAGGTGGTGATTGAGAAGAGACATTCAGGGGTGGGTGTCTGAGGTCTTGGCAGCGTTCTTTTTCTTTTTCTGGGTTAGAGCTACGGGTCACAGCTCTTTGAGAATCGAAGTCTCTCTATCCAGGACCGCGCTATAGCCGCAGGGGATAATAAAGTGCCATAGAAGTGGGCACTCTCCATCCCTCGCTGGTCTCTCTTTATAACCGTAGCTCTGTCACCGTATTTCTCTATTCTCCTGAATTTGATGCAGCGATGGAAGTAAGCTTTGGACCAGGAGCAAGGCCTTTAGGCTGAATCTCATACTAGAAACAACAATCCTCTTTGAGGGTGCCAGTGACCGAAGTGACAGTGCTTTCTGCGAGGCAACATTCAACATCTCTCCTGACCACAGCTTAGCATGTTCATGCTCCTGGTTCCCCCCCGTCATTCTAATGCCTGTCACCTCAGGGTCCCGGTTTGAGGAGAAGCCTGATGGGTTTGTTGTCCACAGTGCCAGCACTTTCAATGCTATCTCAGCCTTAAGTAACCGATTCCTGGAAGTTCAATAGGGAATGTTTGTTTTTGTATTCCTACCATCTTGTAACTTTTTCATATTTACAGCCTACGTTAGATAAACCAATTTCCTGTTAACACGGGGACATAAAAATAATACAGGTCAGAGTGGAAATAAATGGAATAGAATATGAAAAACAATATAAAAGATCAATGAAACCAAGAGCTGATTCTTTGAAACGATAAAAAAAAATACATATATAAAGTATTAACCAGGCTCATCAAGAAATCCAGAGAACTCAAATAAATAAAATCAGTAACGAAAGATAAGAAGTGACAATGGGCATCACAGAAATATAAAGGGTTATAAGAAAATGCTATGAAAAAAAACCCCAAAAAACAACAACCCACTTCACAGGGTTCTAATAAGGGATCGGTAAAGTGCATAGCATTTAGAAGCACTCCAAAAGTAGGGTTTTTTTTTTAGCTTTTTAAAAAATTAAAATAGATCATTATCAGCAAAGAAGCACCAAATTGTATGTAGGAAACTGATTGTTCTCCTCCAGATTTTTTATTGCCTCTACCCTCATGGGGAGTTAAGGTTACTTGAGTTCAAATTAAAGGTCAGTAATCCTGGCCTCCCCCCTCTAAGCAACATCCTATTTGATTTCTGTGAAAATTACTCAAGGGTCTCTGATTTCTTGCATCTAAGATGGAGAGTCGATGTGACCTAAATATTTCAAAAAGGGTAAATTAAGAAATGTGACTTCAGTCCCAGGAGAGTCTGGTGAGACCGTGGGGTGGACTTCTGGAGCAGAGAAAAATTGCTCTTAGCTATTGTTACATCAACAAATCTGCAAGTCTCGTTCTAGTCTTGCCTCTTAATGCTCATTATTTTATTCACTTACTGATCATGCCTTTTATTCCCTTTCCTCTAATGTGTGATATTTTCTAGAGTAAGCAAGGGCAAAGGCAGATGTCAACCTTCCAAGATTGCGATGACTTGATAACCTTCCAAGAGTGGCTGCTGTTACAAAGCGTCAGAGGATGTTAACGAGAGACGAACGTGAAACAGACATCGGTCACAACCGATATAATAAAAGGCTAATATGCAAATTGAGTGAACGAGGGAACAACCAGTCACTGTGATGTGCACTGACCACCAGGGGGCAGACGCTCAGTGCAGGAGATGCTCCTGGTAGTCAGTGCATGGCTGGCAAGCACAGCAGCGATGGTGGGAGCCTCTGTGGCAGTGCTAAGGATGTCCAACTACATCCCCTGAGTACTCTCGGACTGTAAGACGGTGCAGGCCAGGCTGAGGGGAACCCCCCCTCCCCAAGTGCATGAATTTCATGCACCGGGCCTCTAGTAATACACTATTAGAGCAAAAACAAAGGCACTGGAGACCACAGGCAGTAGGGAAAAGTCATGAGTGATTCCCCATTTCATGGCATCAAAACCTGTATAGGAAAGCGCATTTAGTATGAAAACATTCATGGCTTTAGTGAACCTAAACTTCAGCAGGTCTAGATGCTACTCTAGTCACACAGGACTGATGTATTCACACTCTGGGAGAATGTAAGCATGTCGCTCAGATTTGGTCACAAAATTCTAGTTCTACATATTCTAGTGAGCACAGCTACAGTTTTCTGGTTTCCATATATTCTTAAACCCAGGGATTAAGCTAATCAGGACTTCCATGTGCCCAGCCATTAATAGGACTAGCTCTGTGATCTTGGATGAGTCACTTCACTTTCCTGAGCTTTAAAAGAATGGTATTAAAAGCTGTAAAAACAATGTCTGTTTTTGTTTTGACTGAAAAATGGTTCTCTATGTGACCCAACACTTTAGATATGAGAACTTAGGAAATTGCATGATAAAGCTAAATGTTTCTTTAAGATTAATGGAAAGAAACACAAAAAACAGCAGTGCTGCATCTGGAATCCCGAGTGCCAAGGGATAAGTGGTATGTAATAATTAATAAAAAGTGGTTGTGAAACCTTTCGCAAATATAAAATGTAAGATAATTTATAAATATTTAAATAGTTATTAAATGTAATATGAATATTACATGGATACCATTTTTATTTCCTATGCCACTTTATTGCCTCAGACTGCTTCGCTAATATTAATTACATTGATAATATTACTGTTAATTGTATGTTCTCTAAAGGGGGACATACCCAGTAAAGAGGAGAAATAGGGGCAAATAATCAGCTGTATGGCTTTACTACTAGAAGATGATATTTCGTTTTGTTACAATGTATTGGAAGTTTAAGCCAAGTAAAGCCCTGTTTCATAATCGACCTTTTCTCTTAGATCTGTTTTTGACTTTGCTTCTTCTGATCTTAATCCATTCCGTTAAAAAGTCCTCCGGCCCTAGCCAGTTTGGGTCACTAGAGAGAGCACTGGCCTGTGGACCGAAGGGTCCCTGGTTTGATTCCGGTCGAGGGCACGTACCTCAGTTTGGTTGCAGGCTCCTCCCAAACCTGGGCCCTGGTCAGGGACTCCTGCAGGAAGCAACCAGTCAACGTGTTTCTCTCACATCAATATTTCTATCTTTCCTTCTCTCTTCCACTCTCTCTAAAAATCAATGGCAAAAATAGCCTTGTGAGGATATATATATCCCATCTAATAAAAGAGTAATATGCAAATTGACCGCACCTCTGATCAAGCCATGCCCACCAGCCACACCCATCAGCCAATCAGGAGCTGAGGCAGAGCCAGCCAGTGAGGGCGTGACCCAAGCTGGGGTGGGGCCGAGGCGGTCAGGGGGGCGTGGCTGAGGCAGCCAGCTCGGTGCTGGTCAGGGACAAGGCCTGGGCGGGGCTAGGGTGGGGCTGGGGCGGAGCCAGCCATCGGCCCCATTGCAGGGTGATGGCTGGGTGCCCAAGGCCTAAAGCCTCGGCCAGAGACTATAGGCTTTGGGCAGGCCGGGGGTGAGCGGTCAGTAGGACATCCCCTGAGGGCTCCCAGTGTGTGTGAGGGGGCAGGTTGGGCTGAGGGATCAATCACCCCCAGCGCACAAATTTTGTGCACCAGGTCCCTAGTGCATATATAATATACTAGACCGGATGCATGAAATTTGTGCAAGGGGCTCGGCCCTCACAGCCCCGGCTTCATCTGGAAGGTCATCGGGAAGGACATCCAGAAGGTCGTTCAGCTGTCTGGTCTAATTAGCATATTACACTTTTATTATTATAAACTCCTCAACTCACATATCACTTTGTTCACTTTTCATTCCTCCAGTCTTTCTTAGTCTACGGTCGACTTGACTGTTAAAACAAGCAACAAACAGAATCACTTGCTACGCCCCGAAGGCTCAGCCAACAGGAGACACAAGTCTCGGTGGCCTCACCGCAGAGCTCAGCTAACCCTTCGTCACAAGCAGGCGTGACCAGCTCACTGGGGAGATGAAGAAACTGGGACCAAGGCAGGCTCCCAGGAGCGGATTTATCCACGTAGAACCGTGGTCGGCAAACTCCTTAGTCAACGGGGCCAACTATTAACAGGACAACGACAGAAATTTCTGTGGAGAGCCAAATGTTTTAAACTTAAACTTCTTCTAACGCCACTTCTTCAAAATAGACTCGCCCAGGCCGTGGTATTTTTGTGGAAGAGCCACACTCAAGGGGCCAAAGAGCCGCAGGTGGCTCTCGAGCCACAGTGTGCTGACCACTGGCCTAGAAAACGACGGGACCAACTCTGTTCAATGCCAAAAGGCCTGTCTTTGCTCATTACTTAATAACGACTCCAGAGAAACACAGTGATGAATACAACAGCAGAGCTGTTGGGGACAGGCGTTTGTAAGTAATTATTGTATTTTTTAATCATTATTAATTGAGGATTGGAAAAGGCGGTGGAAACTTGATTAAAGAGTAGAGAGGAGCCCTAACCAGTTTGGCTCAGTGGATAGAGTGTCGGCCTGCGGACTGAAAGGTCCCAGGTTCGATCCCCGTCAAGGGCAGGTACCTTGGTTGCGGGCACATCCCCAGTGGGGGGTGTGCAGGAGGCAGCTGATAGATGTTTCTCTCTCATCCATGTTTCTGACTGTCTATCCCTCTCCCTTCCTCTCTGTAAAAAAAAATAATAATAATAAAATTTAAAAAATCAATAAAATATATATCTTTTAAAGAGAGTAGGGGGCGGGCGGAGCGTCAGAGGAGGCTTCACGGAGCAGAGGACAAACAGTAAGGCCCAGAGGGACAAGAGGACACTGGAGTGATCAGCTGCTGTGGTCACTGTGGACAGGCCCGCACACCGACTCGCGGGTCCCTGCACAGGGGCGGCCGACCCACAAGGGAAGGGGCGGCTCTGGGGGGGGATTCACCCGCATCCCCCGGGGGCTGAGCTGCGGGGTGTGAAAGCGGGCCCCTCGCAGCGCGCGTGGCTCCAGGATAAGAGGCGGGGGGAGCGCGGCTGCAGGTGCGCCCGGCGATAAGCCCCGGACGGACGCGCGGGGCGGGGGGCGCTCGGTGGGCAGCGTGGCCCGAAAGCACGGGGCGGCTGCCAATGAGAACCCAAGAGTGAGAACAGGATGCGGCCGCTCATCCTGCATCCAGGCAGGATTCCGCCGGGATGGGCTGCGGGGAGGCGGTTGGAAATCCCAGGCGCTGCGGGGAGACGCGCTCTGCAGGCCGCGCTGGTGCGGAGGCGGCCGGAGCGGGGACAGGCAGACGCGCTCCCTTCACGCCCCGGGGCTGCAAAGGCTTCTTCCCCGGCGAGAAGTGTGTGCCCTGGAAGGGGCGCGCAGAGACTTTAGTTTTTTTAAATATGTTTTTGCTGATTTCATAGGGGAAGGGAGGGGAGAGAGAACCGGGGATCGGCTGCCTCCTGCACGCCCCGCACGGGGGGATCCAGCTTGCACCCCGGGGCCTGTGCCCTGACCGGGAATCGAACGAACCGTGGCTTCCCGGATCGTCCATGAGCACCCAACCGCTGAGCCACACCGGCCAGGCTAGAGGCTTCTTAAGAAAGGCTACAAATAACCCCCTACAGCCCACCAGGTGCCTGGCCCTGCGGGAGTCCTGCACTCAGTGGGCAGCCCTTCCCAGAGGAACGAGGGCCTCTGTGATAGGAGGCCCGCATGTTTCCAACCAAGAAGGCCCTGGCCAGGGTCAGCCTCCACTCCAGCCTCAGTAACGTGAGGAAGAAGGAGAGTATTCAACAAGGCAGAGAGGTACCCCAGTGTCTGGGAACCAATGAAAATGGTCCAATCGGACCCAGGACCCAGGCGATTCTGGTCTAATCTTCGGCACCCCTGTGGTCTCTTTGCCCATCCCCCCCACCCCCCCGGACTCCTGCCACCTCTCTCTTTTCTGCACCGTTCACACTGGGGCTGGGATTAAAGGCTGCTTTACATCTGTTGTGCGTCCTAATTTCCCAGGAGTATACGAATTAATTTACAACAAAGGAACTCGCCTTTAATTTCCATCTAATGCGGTGCATGGTGTCACTCAGCAGCCAGTGACATGTGGGCTGGCAATAATAAGGTCTTGCCTTTTGAAATAATCTGTGAACAATCCATATTTAACTGTTCTCCCCATTCAAATTAATTCAAATGTTCAAATTATATTGCAGAGCATCTGCATTCTTAAAGCACCGAAGGGCAACCTAGTAGTAGAAACCACTATAAATATATATATATACAAAAACTATTTAGCTAGCACTTAAAGTAAGATTAAAATATACAAGCCACACCCAACCTGTATGAAGGACCTCGACTTCCTGAAGCTTGGGTAACAATAACTGGTTTCTCACCCTCGTTTGCCCAATACTGCCACTCTAGCATTCAAATCCAAGCACACAAGTTCACGGGGCTTGCTGTTCTTTCCCTGAGGTGAAACCCTATTAAACAGATAAGATCGAATGCCTTCTACTTTTAAGTCAGAGGGTCTGATGTTCGGGTCAGATTTCTCTAGTTCCAATTCATTTCCTAGCAACAGAGATGGCCCACATAAAAGGACCACACTCAGGCGCTTGGATTGTTTCGACAGGGAACTACAACTTGAGTCGTTACGCGGTGTAATGCTGATTTTCACCGTATTGATCCTGCAGTTTAATTGAGAAGGAAGCTGATTTGGGTAATTAATGAGGTCATGTTGCTAGGGCAAATGCTTGCTGAGCCAATGAGTGAGTGAACAAATGATAGTAATGTATACACACAATAAATGCTAAAAAATACAGATTCAAATGAGTACTATTCTATCTAATTGTCTTCTTTCTACCCTAGAGAAGCAATAGTTGTTAACAGTTATCATTTTTTTTTTTTTGGTGTATAAATATTCTGCCAGTTTCTCTCTATAAGCCTTCATGGTGAGGATTATGTATAAATTCAATTTTCAGTCCCCAGAATCTAGTACAGCTCATTGAACTTAGAATTTGATTGATTATATCATTCAGAAAAGAGAACTCATGAACATTGTTTAATTGTTCAGGAGCTTCTTTTGAAGGCTCTGGGATTTTTCCCCTCCATTAGTCTTTAAAAATATAGCTCTTAACTCTCTCAACCGAGACATTAAAGGTTGGTACACTTATTTCTGTAATTTTCTTTCTTAGCAACAAGAGAGTGTTGACATGCCTGCATAGCTTAATGTTGTTTCATCAGAATCTTCGGGGACATAGCGGATTGCTCAGTTTGCTTATTATATTCCATGGTAGATGTAGCCACTGTCCCAGCATTCAGAAAAACAAGGCAGCCCCAGAACATGAATCAGAAATGACAAGAGCATTGCCCTATAAGCTCTTTCTTTTCATATATATATATATATATATATATATATATGAAAATCTTATTGATTTTTTACAGAGAGGAAGGGAGAGGGATAGAAAGTCAGAAACATCGATGAAAGAGAAACATCAATCAGCTGCCTCCTGCACACTCCCTACTAGGGATATGCCCACAATCAAAGTACATGCCCTTGACCAGAATCGAACCTGGGACCCTTCAGTCTGCAGGCCGACACTCTATCCACTGAGCCACACCAGTTAGGGCCCTATAAGCTCTTTTTTCTGAACACTTACAAGTCAATACACATTACTTACAGAAACTGAGAGCTCTCCAGCACATAATACTTCTTTCAGTGAAACAGCTACAAACTCAAACCCTCAACATGTATAAAAGTGTTAGAGAATGAGCAGGCAGCCATATTAGATCTGTTCTTCGTTGAATTTTATGTTAACTGCGGCAATGCTAACTGGGGCAATTGTGTGTGTGTGTATGTGTGTGTGTGTGTGTGTGTGTTGTTGGATTTTTTTTAGTAAATGTCTTACCTATTCCTGATTTAAGATAGCAATGTGACCCACTAAAATGGAAAAGTTCCATAGGGAAAACACAGTGTTTAGGTCAAACGTCTGAAGTCTTCCTTCTGTCACACTTTGCTCGAAGGAGGGGCTGGATACAGGTTCTGACTGAGCAAGCCAGTGGGCACAGAGACTCGGAAGATGATGAGTTTACTGTCTCATAGGGGGCCCATCCATCGCACACAGGACGGCAATGGGACTCCGGAAACGGAGTTGCGGGGAGTAGGGGACTGGTTGTGGAGGTGCACTGAATTCTTCCTGCCTGTGAGAGGTTCCTCGTCCTCTTAGGTTTATTATTTTTTTTCACAATTTGAGTCCTATTATCCTTATTCTTTTATTCTGTTTGTCCATGCCACAACCCTTCTTTTCCCTTTTTGCCCTCTCTCCACTTTATTTCCAAGTTTAATTTTGTTTCCTATTAGCTTTTCTTCCTGTTTCACTGGTTATAACAAGGATCTCAGGTCTATTTTTATTACTGTATGGACACAGAATAGTTTTAAGGGTTTTTTAATTATTGTTTAAAGTATTACAAATAGTAGTACGTATGTTTCCTTTTTTCCCCCCATTGACCTCCCCACACCCTCCCCTAATCTCTGGGTTTTAAGTTTTTTTGTTTTTCATTTTATTAATGGGTAAGTCGAATATTTTAAGGATATTTTTTCTTTCTCTAGATCAGTTCAAGTTCCTCAAAATTAATATGATTCTGTAAGTTGTTCTTGAAAGACAGGGTTGCCATCTTGTAGTCAATAAACCCTATAATGGATCTGCTTTTCTTTCTGCTTCCTTCACCGACAGATGGCATCCACGTGACCCGTACTTCAGGGGGAGAAGTGAAAAGCAGCAGCCATTCTGCTAAAATGCACGACGAGAAATTGTGAAATTTTGTGTGAGGACGTAGATATAATGCTGTGCTGCTGCATTTATTGACTATTAAAAGCGAGAGGTAGTTGACTCGTGTGTTTTTCCTTTTAAATCGCTTTCAGTGTCTAATGGCCATGTGGAAACACATCTTCAACTCCATTTAGATTTTACTGACAAAAAAAAACAGGAACCTCGTGGAGGCCTCCAAACATATCCTTGTGATTCCGTTAATAACACTGAGGAGAAAGCAGTCTGAATTTCAAAACCTCGCCAGCATTCAAGACAGCGGGCCCTCCATTCCAGCGGGACTGTGGAAAACATGAGGACATTGAAATGTTCTGATGTCAAGGTTCTGATGTAGAGGTCAAGTGGACTCCAAGCTAGGTGACAACTTCTTACCTAGGTGTTTTAACAGAATGTCATTTCCCTTAAGAAGAATGCAATAGTTTGCATCTTGTATTATTTTCAGATAAGGCATGCTCCTCTGAATTAATATCACGATGCATCGCACGCAGAATGTTAAAGCATCATCAATCTGCCATCCTAGCCACATGCTTTAGTACCTCCAGGCTCTTGCTGTAGTTTTTTATGAACAGGATTCAAATAAATTGGTTCTTTTTCCTTGGTGGCTTCTGTAATTACTTTGTTATTATCGGAGGAACTGGCTTCATTTAAATGAACACTGTGCTCCTGCTACTACTACCCAGAGAAAACACAGGCCCAGAACGTGCTGTTTTGTAGTTAAAGTGTATTTCTCTGCGTGGGGGGTGCCGGAATCGGCAAGTTCAATGCCATCTTCGCATTAGACATAAAGGGCAAATCCAACCCATCTCGAGCCATCGGTGACTTTCCCAAACCCCTATGCATTTCGCTAGGTACAAAGAATAGATGGTACCTATATAAAGTAAGGATTTTCTTTAAGTAACTCTGATAAGCGTTTCTCTCTAGCCAAGCAATCCTGCAAGTCTGTATAGTTCTCCCCCCACCCAAATTATGTTTATCAGAGGTACATTTTAAAACCAATCATGGACTGAAGTTACTAGGAGTAATTCAATTCCCCCCCCCCCACAACCTCCCAAATACTGACATTACAGAAAGTCTTATTAAACACTTATTTGAAACTTAAGATGTTTGCAAAGGTGCAGGATTCCTTCTCTTCTTTTTAGCTTCCACCCAATGAAAGTATAGAATTTTAAAGTATTTTATAAAAGACTTTATCTCTCTATCTATCTATATATACATATATATATACACATATATATATGTGTGTGTGTCTCTGTGTGTGTATGTCATAAAGTATTTTGTAAACATCATATAAATATAAATATAAAATTATATTTTATTTCTTAAAATAATTACAGTTTTCAGCCCCAGCTCCATCTCTTTCAAAGCCATGTGTGAGAAAAGCAAGCGGAATCTTGAAACACTGCAGTTTGGACTGTTTCCTGAGCCCTCCAGAAATCACGCCATTTCTTCTGATGCACGGAGAAGAGACGACAGACTCGCACATCTGCAGGGGCTGAGGCGGGAGCAGAGCAGGTGGCGGAGGTTTAGGCCTGTGACCTTCCATTCATGTCACACCTTCCACCTGAGAATTTAGGTTTCTGTCGGATCAGGGAGCCTTCTTTCTCTAACGTGCTAACAAGCAAACGAAAACATGATCCTTTGCCAGAGGAGACAGTAAAACCTGTCACACCAAGAGCTTACGTGTGGCCACGGGAGAGGAGAAACAGGGTCCCTGATTGGAGCTTCTGTAAGCCTTGGCTGCCTCGTTGGTGAAATGGGGACACAAACAGTGCCTACCTCTTTGGGTACCCTTGGGGAAACTCAGTGTGAAGAGCATGTGGGCAGCTTAGCTTAGCATAGCATCGCATAGCTCCTGGCATGTACATGCTAAGATCATGCTCAGACAATCCCTGTGCGCTCCTGAAGCAAACTCTTTGCTCTTCCTCTGGACATCCATTCATCCTGGGTCGTATTTCTCAAAACACAGTTCTTGAACTGCTTGTGTCCAGGGTGCTTGTAAACAGTGTAAATTCCTAGGCCTCCCCCAGACACCTTGCATCGATGCTATCTTTACTGAAACTGGGACTCAGAACTGTTGGACATTGAAATTGGGACTCAAACATTTCTTGTTCTCATATGTTTATTTCTTGTCTGCAGAGGCAAGATTTTTTAAAGAAAAGAAATGGGGGAAAATAGATATAGAGGCAAAGAAGCATTGAACAGACTGTCAGACTACAGCGGGAAGGCAGGGGAGGTTGGGGGGGGGGGAGCTGAAAGAGATCAACCAAAGGACTTATATGCATGCATAAAACTATAACCAATGGATACAGACACTGGTGAGGGCATGTGCTGGGGGGTAGGGGAGGCGAGGGGAGGTCAATGGGGGGGGAAGGAGACATATGTACTGCTATTTGTAATACCTTAAACAATAAAAAATAAACATGCCCTCTCCCATTTTTGTATTTCGACACCATTTCTTTCTCTCATCTGTGTAATTCTACACTAAACATGACCTGTAAAGGCCTTCCATTAAATGCCCAGCCGGTGATGCTCAATGGTTGAGCATCGACCCATGAACCAGGAAGTCATGGATTGCTGGCTCCATTTGCAGTAGCAGACATGAAGGAGGCATCTGGTCAATGATTCTCTCTCATCATTGATGTTTCTCTCTCTCCTCCCTTCTTCTCTCTGAAATCAATGAACACACACACACACACACACACACACACACGGATGATGATGATAGATAGATAGATAGATAGATAGATAGATAGATAGATATAGATATATAGAATATATATATAAATATGGATAGATATAGATATATAGATACATAGATACATAGATATATAGATATATACTCTTCTATTAATCACATGGTGCCTTGATTTTACTGTTTTTTAAGGCTTTCAATGTTACTTGCTCAGCCCCTTCATATGTTTGTCTCCCTACCCCTCTTATAGGGGGCATAAATATCCTAAAGACAAATGCTCAATGGTGGACTTCCCAGGTTTCTCAATTGTCCTTGAGTGCTGAGCATCGGCTCTGAAGTTTGTGTTCGGGAAAGATCTGTTGAATGGGGAGGTACAGTTCATTATGTATACACTTAAAGCTTCCTTTGGAAAATATGAGAAGTGGAGGTCTTGACAATTCCTTTGATTAATTTTAGCAACACTGAGTAGAACAAATAGATCTTATATGCCTCCTACTATGAGGAAATAGCAAATCTATAGCATCACCCACAAAATATTTTCACCTAAAAAATGAAGTCGTCAGTCAGATTCAGAGAATGGGAAGAGCTGCTGGATAAATGATGAAGCAATGGTAGAGGAAAGAGAGCAGTGGGACATTGCTAACAAGTCAAAGGGGCTTTAGAGACTTACTATTTGCAGTCTGTGGGGCTTTAAGATAATCTGGGAAATTTGAGTGTGAACTGGGCATTTCAACGAAATGAATAATTGCTATTAAACATTTAGGTGTGAAAATAACATAGTAGCTATATCTTTATATGCTGTGTTCCATTAGCTGCGTATACTAAAATATTTATAGGTTAAATGGATTATTGTGCTTTGGAATATTCCAAGAAAAACTATGGGGGATAGATGAAGCATGATTGGCTAAGTGTTGATAATTGTAGGAGCTAAATGATGGCTACATGGAAGTTTATTATACTAGTTGTTTTTTGATAATGTGTGTGTTTGAATAATACAAACTTTAAATAAAAGCATTTAGGCAGAAAAATGATTTGTACTCGTCTTTCAATATAATGAGGATAGAAATGCTTGTTTTCAATATAAAAGATCTTTGAAAGCGGTGAACAGTTTTTTATAACTACCATTTGGAATGTTTTAAATGTATCGTTTCTGTACATGATTATAAGCTGATGTGTTTTACAAAGGGTTTGAGGAAGAAGTTATGAGAACAGATAGAATTGCTACAGAAAACACCACCTGTGGATCTGTCTATTTAGGTCGCTTGGAGGAGGAGGCAGCAGCACCAGGGGTCTCTGGTTCCCTCACAAAGAGAAGATAATGTAAGGGGGCCCTCACCTGAGTGATCCTCCATGTCAATCAGGGAAAAGCTTGGCTGAACAGATGGGCCTGAAGCTGTGCCCTGAAGGCCAGCTCACCGCCAGAGCAGGGGCAAAACAAGCCGAGTCGCAGATCCTCCCAGGTCCTCCCTATAGGAGCTTTTCCTTCTGGCAGAAGCAAGTAAACAAAGTGCAGGGCCAAAACCGGTTTGGCTCAGTGGATAGAGTGTCAGCCTGAGGACTGAAGGGTCCCAGGTTCGATTCCGGTCAAGGGCATGTACCTTGGTTGCGGGCACATCCCCAGTAGGGGGTGTGCAGGAGGCGGCTGATCGATGTTTCTGACTTTCTATCCTTCTCCCTTCCTCTCTGTAAAAATATTCATAAAATATATTTTTAAAAATACAAAGTGCAGGTATTAAAGTTTTGACTAATTAAAAATGAATTCCATCGTTACTTGCAAAAAGCGTTTGAAGAATATTATGAAAATATAGAGAAAATATTTTCTCAGGGCCTCCTGCCAGGAAACTAGGGGTAGGATTGTTGGGGGGTAGGTAGAATACATGGCCGCAGGAATGCCTAAACTATGTAGACATGGCTGGAAAACCAAGATCTTTATATGCCCTTGAGAGTACCAGAAAATGCTTCAATACTGAGAGTTAAGACAAGGTTGAGCAGTTTTGTGAAGGACTGGAATAGAAACTTTATTAATTCCCCATAAATCCAAGTAGATATCTCTGAGCAGCTAGCGTGTTAGAATGAACCATTTGAAATTGCTATTCTCAATCATGTTGACCAAAAAAAAAATAGCAGCTTCATACAGTTCAACGTAAAAGTTCAATTGTCAGATGAATTGTGGGGTGGCAGTTAGAAAAGGGGAAGAAACAGGAGAAAAGACACAAAGAAGACTGAGGAAGTATGACTGACAATAAGAGAGGACTAAGTCAAAATTTGTCTTCCTTTTGAGGCTGAGAACCTGGGAATATCATGAATTTATTAATAGAAACCAGGACTAGGATAAGGGGGAGGGGAACATGATAAATTAATCATAAACTTGTTGGTTTTAAGATAATAGCAAAATACTTAGAAATGTCCATTAGGCAGCAGGAGAGATAAAAGGTAATAATTGGAAAACAAGATCAGAGCCAGAAATAAAGCTAGCTACCAAAGCTATAGCTGCTTTTGTGAGTGAGTAGATATGTTCACCAAAGGTAAGATCTGGAAAAGAACAGAAGCCAAGCATTAAAACATGAGAGGCTAGCCAAAACCGGTTCGGCTCAGTGGATAGAGCGTTGGCCTGCGGACTGGAAGGTCCCAGGTTCGATTCCGGTCAAGGGCATGTACCTGGGCTGTGGGCACAATCCCAGTAGGGAGTGTGCAAGAGGCAGCTGATCGATGTTTCTCTCTCATCGATGTTTCTGACTTTCTATCCCTCTCCCTTCCTCTCTGTAAAAAGATCAATAAAATATATTTAAAAAAACAAAACAAAACATCAGAGGTTAGGTGAGGAATTAAGAGCATGAGAATAGGAAAGATGATTCAAGAAGCAAGAGAAGGCCATGTGTCATGATGGCCATTAAATCCATAGTTAGCCCTGGCCACTGGTGCTCAGTGGTTAGAGGGTCACCCCAGGCACCGAAGGGTCACAGGTTCATGTTCCTAGTCAAGGGCACAGACCTGCACTGCATGTTTGTGCTTTGGAATATTCCAAGAAAAACTATGGGGGATAGACAAACCATGATTGGCGAAGCGTTGATAATTGTAGGAGCTAGAGGATGGGTACATGGAAATTTATTATACTAGTTTTTTTTCTGCTAATGTATATGTTCGAATAATACAAACTTCAAATAAAAGCATTTAGGCAGAAAAATAATTTGTACTCGTCTTTGAATATAATGAGAATAGAAATGCTTGTTTTCAATATAAACGATTTTTCAAAGCAGCGAACAATTTTTTAAAACGACCATTTGGAATGTTTTAAACGTATCGTTTATGTACATGTGTATAAGCTGACTTGTACAACTGTTGGGGCATGTGCAGGAGGCAACCAATCAGTGTCCCTCTCTCCCACATCCACGTTTCTCTCCCTCTCTACCTCCCCTCCCTTCTATGCTCTCTAAAAAAAATCAATTGTTCATGTAAGAAAAATAATATATTCAAAATATTTCACCCATGCCATTGGGATTTTCTAGAATCATTCTTAAAATAAAAAAGTTCTCTCTCTAATATTTGCATTCTGGATATTAAATGTTATCCTTTCTTTTTTTTCTTCTTATGAGTGTTATACACCCTACAGCAGTGGTCGGCAAACTCATGAGTCAACAGAGCCAAATATCAACAGGACAACGATTGAAATTTCTTTTGAGAGCCAAATGTTTTAAACTTAAACTTCTTCTAATGCCACTTCTTCAAAATAGACTCGCCCCGACCGTGGTATTTTGTGGAAGAGCCACACTCAAAGGGCCAAAGAGCCGCATGTGGCTCGCGAGCTGCAGTTTGCCGACCACGGCTCTACAGCCATTAGCATGGTGGAAAACTGAGGAGCCAGACCAGGTCATTACAGCCCCTGCCTGCCTGGCCCTATTTACATTACATGATTGGCATGGAGCCTCTCTCAGCTGTACGCTGAGCACAGCCAATTAAGCCTCCACAATATCCTGAGCAGACCTCATGCTTTTCTTTTAAAAAATATTTTTAAACGTATGTTATAATTACAGTGACATACTATGTCCTATTAGCTTCAGGTGTGCAACCTAGTGATTAGACATTTACATGCCTTAGGAAGTGATCACCCCAATAAGGCTAATGCTGAACTGATCGTTATTATGTTATAGTTGTTATGGTATTCCACACTCTATTCCGGGCTAGGCTATGCTGCACATCACTATGACTTTTTTTTATTATTACTTAATTCTTTTCACCTTCTTCACCAACCGTCAACTCCCTTCTCATCTGGCAACCATTAATTTGTTCTCTGTATGTACGGGTTTGATTCTTCTGTTTGCTTATTTGTTTGGTTTATTGAAGTCCCACCTGTGAGTGAAATGGTTCTGAGACGTTACCCTCCCGACAGGGAAGGGAGCCATCTGTCCTGGACCCTCAGCAGCTAAGACCCTTCCCTGTGAGTGGACTTGGCGGTCTGTGGCTTTCTGTGGTATTGCAGGCGATTCAGAATAGCATCTGGCCCTCAACCACCCATCCTCTTCCTAGGAGCTAAGCCATCTGAGAAGTGCCGAGTCTACTACTTTCTCGAAATTCTGGTATATGGAGAGCTTTTTTAATGCCACAAATGCTACACATCATAAGGACTCGAACGCAGATGAACCTGTTCCGTGAATCTTGGGTATCCCATACCACCCAAGGCATAACTTCAAGCTAGATTAAAAATGAGTAAGCTTGGGTTACATTAGGATTATATAGTGTAAAGTCATTCAGGAGATATAAAGAAAAATTACAAAATTAGTGATCATGTCATTTTCGCAGGATTTTTCTCTCTCGACATATTTTCCAATTCCCCCTACATACACACACACACACACACACACACACACACACACACACACACACACACATTGTTTCCTCACTTTCATCAAAACAACCTCTGCCTTCTATGACACAAAGGAGCAGAACCACAACGTCCACTGCCCCTGTGTCTGTCATTTCTGGGACACAGCCTCTGAAGAGAGACACCACCCACTCAGCCCAGAAACAGTGTGCCTATCTCCAACCTCATAAACACAGAAAGCTAGCAGCAAACCCAACCTGCCCAAGCTGATCAGATACTGAGTTCTTCCTGTGACTGGTTTCTGAAACTTGGACAAGGCCTTCTGTCCATATTTCTCTTGAGGTTTTATTACCATAAATCACCTTGAAGAACTGTTTCCTCCCCCATCCCCCACATATACAATCTAAAATTAAAAAGAGAAGTACATTTTAGACTTGTATGCCTATACAAACTTTTTTTTCATTTACAACTCAGGGGAAAGTGTTTTCTGAAGTTAGCTTGAGGGGTATTTATGGCAGTAAGTCACCCGTGTCGCTCTTTCCAGCAACTAGTTCCTCCATGATTTGTGTGGTCCCCGAGGGAGGGCAGAGGTGAGGGCTCTCGGCAGCACCAGGACTGACGCCACGTGAAGGGTGAGTTATTCAACCTGGGAGGTGGTCAACTATGTTCACAGAGTTGGAAACATTTTTAAACAAATCAATGGGTTCAGTCTGGCTGGCTTGGCTCAGTAGTTGAGCGTTGACCTAAGAACCAGGAGGTCACGGTTCGATTCCTGGTCAGGAGACATGGCTGGGCTGGATCCTAGTGGGGAGAATGCAGGAGACAGCCGATCAATGATTCTCTCTCATCGTTGATGTTTCTCTCTCTCTTCCTTCCTCTCTGAAATCAATTAAAATGTATATATTTTTTTAAAAAAATCAATTGGTTCCACAGTGAAAATGATCACCAATTTAAAATGATAAATGCCAGAGCCTTTATGTCATCCTTCAAATGAAAAGATCACACCTTTCTTTTTCTCCTTTGCAAAGAAGTTATATAATTAATATTCTCTAAAAACACTTTCTTTTTCTCACTTTTGATTGGAAAAGTGAGAGTGTTATTCTGGCCACAGTGAAACTGAGGCATCATGTTGCCTGCAAAGGTTTGGTAGACTAGACTTGGCAAGTCTAAGAGTGGACAGGCAATTTGTCATTGTCACCTAATTATTCTATCTATTTGTAATACTACTAACTACTCTCTTATCACCATACTTTAGTATTTGTGGACCGATAACTTAAAACCCTCCATTTTCATAAACAGTAAGTCACTTCCAAAGGAAATAGGTAGGTTTCCAAAGTGTAACAAGGCCCCCAGGATAAGGCTGTGCCATAGTTACTGATTTTCTAATTTTAACACAGTTTCTGACACAGCGTTAAGTATTTGGCAAATATTTGAATAGTCACAATGAGCAACAGTCTGACTGTCCAATGAAATGGAGGGGACCCACCTCCTTCTCAGTGATGCTCTCCAGCAGGTGTTTGATGACACTTACTTGCAGAGAAAGCCTCGGGATCATTTGGGGGGAATAAGAGGCTCAAGGTCTCACACTGGCAGATGTGTGTTACTGTTTGAGTGGCTCTTAAGTTTACCCAGAACTGGTGTGACCTGGGAAATCATGGGCTGCCGATCAAAGAAGATGGCATAGACTTTTTACCTTTCCTGACCGAGGGATTGTAAAAGGCCCTTTCTACTGAATAAGAAAATAAAGGAGAGCTATGCCGGCCCCTTCCTGTGGAATGCGGAAGCAGCATGCCCTCCCAGGGTGACCCGGTCCTGCAGAATGGGATGGGGCCATCCTGTGACTAGGGAATGGCATAATGGCTTCCCTGACACAGCAGGCTCCTTCCCTGTCACTATCTCTACTCAATGACAAGTAAAGACAAGAGCTCTGATGAAAATTCACCTACTAGTAATAGAAAGCCTACACTCTGAGGGCTGTTCTGTCTTTAAAGTTTCAGAAAAAAAAATGCAATTAACCATTTGTTACTGTTTTGAACATTCAATTTTCAACAGAAGCACAGAATCTAAGCAAAGCTTTTGATTTCTCCTAAGCACTGATTGGAGTGATTGCTGATGTCCCTAAGTCTTAACTGGTATCAACAACACAGAGACAGTCCTCCTTCCCCAGATCTTGTCTCCCAAGCCCACAAGGAGTGAGTTTGGCAAATGAGAATCATATAGGGGCCTAAAAGAAATCTAGAGTAAGAGATTAGAAATCATGGGATCAGCTTTATTGAAGATAATTCCAGGCAGAAAAATATCCTATCTAATAAAAGAGAAACATGCAAATTGACCATACCTTGGTTATGCCCACATGCCACACCAGCCAATCAGGAGCAGGTATGCAAATTAATCCAACAAAGATGGCGGTTAGTTTGTGTATCCAGATATAGAACAAGACTGAAGACAGCATAGAAGGAGGCCAACCGCTGCAGAAGGGAGCGAAGTGGCAGAGATGGCTGCAGGGAGCCCTATTCTTGTAGGAATAGGCCCGAGAAAGCCCTATTCTTCCAGGAATCTTCCTGCAACAGGCCTATAGTTTTCCTATATAAACCCACATTTCTACCTTTGTCCTGAACCTCTGTTGGCATCCAGGGTTTGTCCATACCTTCCTCTAATCTTTGAATTGCTCTGTAACCCTATTTAAAACCTCTCGAGAAAAGACCTTTGTTATACTAGCATTTCCTGCGTTTGATCCCTGCTTCCTCTTTTCCTCTTGGTCAAATAGAGACAGGGAAACAGTTTACTTATCAAATAATGTCATAGTGTTTGAAAACATTTCCCAAACCTTTTTCTAAATGTTAGGGTTTTCGATTATTGTTTGTTTGTTATGAAAAGGACTCCAGTTGTGGTCATAGACATGTAGGCGGACATTCTAGGTTGCACTGTCTTTATTTCTGATTATTTGGTTCAGTAGCTTGCCTTTGGGTAGGCCTCACTTAGCAGAAAAGGGATTTTACATGTGGATGAACCTGGTCCGGCATGAAAGAAACGGGAATAATAAAAGTTTGATTTAAGTTTTACAGAAAGCTGTTTAGTCTGCTTAGGAGCAAAGTTGTATAGTGTGATGTGCAGGGCTGAGTGGGGAGGGGGAGAGAGGTAAGTCATGCAAAATGAAATAGAAAAGATGGAAACCTCAGGAGATGGACATTTCAGAGCCAGGCTGGACCAGATTGGTGGTGGGCAGCCCTAGTGGAACTTGAGAGGCCATGGTGACCTCAAGAAGATTTGGACCACTCAGGAAGGAAAGGAAGACCACCTTGTAGTCACCACGGCTGCACACATGATACCATGCAAGCTTCTGCAATATTCCACCCCCCTGTGGTGTTATTTCCTGACAGCAAAGGGCTGATAAAGGACATGCTTTGAAAAATCATACCATTGTTGTAGAGAGAAAACGGTGGACAAGAAATATTAGGGCTGTGGGGAGGTGGGGACCGAGGAAAGAGCATCTGGGGGCCAGGCATGACGTCGTAGCAGATTTATTCCTCATGGAGCCTGCTGTTGTATCATTTCACCCTTCCAGAAAATGGAGATGAAGTGCTCACTTATTATGCTTTGCCAAGGGAAGCTTCAGCTGTGGATGTAAAATACTCGGGAAATGTCACATAAAATCTATTAAAGACACACAAGATGTTACCAGGGACTTTTCCTTTACAGGATGGAGCAGAGAGGGTACGCAGATCCAATAGGAACAGGTCACAGTTTCTAGCCACCCTCGCTGAACAAGCAATGGGAATCCTCATGTCCTCAGCGCTCCAGCTGCGGGGGAGAGACGTCAGGCAAGAGCCACTGGCCTGGCTCTGGGCTAGGATTCTCATCCATGACCTCATTTCAAGGCATTTCACTGGGACCCCCTTTCATCTGGGGGTGTTTACACAGAAAAACTGCCCTGCCTGCCTCCCAAGCAGAGAAGAAAGACAGAATCAAGCGCATTGAGAAACCATTTTTTTAAAGATGTGCCAAGGTTTGGGGTTTTGCTTTATTTTTGCTTGTGGGTTTCTTCTTTTGCCATGACAGCTTTCCAACTTGTGTGTGAAGTTTTAGAACCACACTTAGAAACACAGGCTCCACTGAGGTAACAGCTTTAACACAGTGGAGGGAAAAGGATGGAAGACAATCACATTTCACCAAAAGCAATAGGGAGCACTGCCGTCGGCGGGGAGTAATTTCTGGGATCAAATGTGTGGCTAGGAAGTTCGGCTTTACTAACCCATATGATCTTAGGAGACGTACCATCCTATCCTATCCACTAAAAAAGTAATATGCAAATTGACTGTACCTCCAATCAAGCCATGCCCACAGCCATGCCCAACAGCCAATCAGGAGCAGATTATGCAAATAAACCCCAAAGAAGATGGCTGCCATCACTGAGAACAGGAGGGAGGCTTGGGTTTCCCCAGCAACGGAGGAAGCCAAGCTTTCCGCCTGCCCTTACTGGCCTAGGCCTCCACTCAATGCTACCAAGTTTCAATTATAAAAGTTATATCCCAACAGAAATGGCGGCAGTCACAGAGTTGGAGAGAGCAGAGGCTAGAGTTGCCCAGGTGATGAAGGAAGCCAAGCTTCTGCAGCCCTGGCCAGCCTAGGACTCCACTTTAGGCTACAAAGTTTCACTTATACAAAGTAAATGTCCCAACAGAAATGGCTGCCACCACGGAGCGAGCAGAAGGCTTGGCTCTGCTCCAGGCTATAAAGTTTCAATTGTAGAACATAAATTAATCTCAGATCCTAGGGCCTCCACTTGAGTCACTGGGGGAGAGCGGGGGAGTGGCCGGTCTACAAACCATTACAGGTCCCTCACCCAGGCTGCCCAGACCCCAGGGAACCCTCACCCTGATCCAGGCCACCCTTCAGGGCAAACCAGCTGGCCCCCACCCATGCACCAGGCCTCTATCCTATCTGATAAAAGAGTAATACGCAGATTGACCATTATTCCAACACACAAAAAGGCTGTCCCCATGTGGTCAAAGATCCTGCACCCATGTGAACACAAGATGGCCACCACAAAATGACCAGCAGGGGAGGGCTACTGGGAGGTTCCAGGCCTGCAAGGGAGGGAAGTTGGGGGTGACCAGGCTGGCAGGGGAACAGTTAGACATCAATTAGGCCGGCAGGGTAGTGGCTGGGGGGTGATCAGGCTGGCAGGTAGAAGCAGTTAGGGGCAATCAGGGAGGCAGTCAGATAAACAGTTTGGAGCCAGCAGTCCTGGATTGTGAGAAGGATGTCTAACTGCCCGATCCTACTGGGATCGGGCCTAAACGGGCAGTCAGACATCCCTCCAGGGGTCCCAGATTAGAGAAGGTGCAGGCTGGGCTGAGGGACATCCCTCGCCTGCCCCCCATGCATGAATTTCGTGTACTAGGCCTCTAGTCTTTAATAATGAGACACACTCAGAACAAGATGGGATGCTTTGAGCTCTCTTCTCTGCCACCTTCTTGCGTGTCAAAAAGAGAGTAGCACACTGAACCTGCGAAGGACATTTGGAAGACAGCAGACACAGCTTGCCAGTCGGGTGGTTGTTTGTTAATGGACTTGTCAGCAGCCGTTCTCATTTGCAATAGAATCCCTTTCCTCCCTTTCCCTGTCTCTGGTCCCTGCTCCAGCGCTGAATAATTTACAAGGGCAGCAAAAGAAAACTGTCACTATCACAGTCCCAGGGCTCTCCACTCACTCGTCTGTCACATGGTCAAATGTCACTGGGGCCATTACTTGTGAGGCTGAGATTAATGCCACCGAGTGACTGGCCTCCTTCTTTATCTATTGTTAATGGCTGTGAACCCCAGTGTATGTTTTTTTTTAGAAGAGCTGGTAGCCATTTCTGCAACAAATGTCCCATCTGAGGAAATCCAAGTAGCTGAACCCTTTCCTCATTCCACCAAGCCCTTTCATCTGTCTTCATCTGCTGCTTCTTATCTGGCATTTCCACCCACAGGACAAAAATGCAAATCTAGCTAGAGCTACATTCAGAAGAAATGCCAGTGTTCAAAGGGATCCTTACGAGAGAGAGAGAGAGAGAGAGAGAGAGAGAGAGAGAGAGAGAGAGAGAGAGAGAAGACCATCACAGTTGCAGTGAGCTGCAGTGAGTCTCGGGAGTCAACAAAAGATCCCGTGCACACAGATGGCACTTTGCAGAAGGGAAATCAGAGCATGGCTCTCAGAGGAATTACTCGAATACAGAAAGGCAAGGATCAACATTGTAAAATACCACTATCCATCATATAACAGAAAAGGAGAAAGAAACATAAAATTATAACAAACATTTTAATGGACTAGAGAAATAAATGCCTTCTAGTTCGATGGTGATGTTACTGCCATGAGGAATTATTACTGTCTGCTCAGTGTGGGGTTCCGCGCTGTTAACGACAGATAGGCATGGACAGAACACTATTCCTGATTGAAAACCAGGTACTGCAAAGAATGAGGTCAGATTTTTTTAAAGTTTCTATTTTTTCAGGGTCTCAAATATGAATATACAGAAGTAATAGTAATAGCTAATATCAAGTTAGTATTTACTAAGTGCATCAAATGTATAATTATTTTTTCTCCTTCCTTCCTTCCTTCCTTCCTTCCTTCCTTCCTTCCTTCCTTCCTTCCTTCCTTCCTGTCTCTCTCTCTTTCTCTCTTTCTCTCTTTCTTTCTTGTTAATTTTCACCTGAGTATATTTCTTATTTCTTCCATTGATTTTTTTTTTTTTTTTAGAGAGAGTGGAAGGAATGGGAAGAGACAAAGAGAACATCGATGTGAGAGAGAGACACATCAATTGATTGCCTCCCATACACACCCCTACCAAGTCCCAGGATGAAGCCTATAACCAAGGTACGCCCCCTTGACTGGAATCAAACTCGTGAGCCTTCAGTCTGTGGCCAGTGCTCTAATCACTGAGCCAAATTGTCCAAACCTGTATAGTTATTATTAATCTTATAAGTATTGCTTCTACTATTATCCCCACTTATATATTAGAAATCCGAGTCACACAAAGTTTATGAAAATGGCCCAAGTGACGGTAAACTGAGAGTAGCCCATGGAGTAGGACACTAAATGTCCATTAGGAAATGTGTGTTTATATGACACACATTGAGGAAAGACGGGAAATTTTCATTTACCAGCTTAAATGATATTAACAACCTTACAAAGACTGCACCATTTGTTTCTGCTTCTCCTTGTTTGTGTGCCAATTGACTCATAAAATGCTTACAAATATGTGGAATCTAATGAACAAAACAAACTGATGAACAAAATACATCCAGAGACACAGAGACACACAGGTTGACGAATCTCAGAGGGATGGGTTGGGGGACGAGACTAACCAAAGAACTTATATGCATACTAGAGGCCCAGCATATGAAATTCGTGCATGGGTAGGGTCCCTAGTGGCTGCCCAGCTCCTGGCCAGGGCTTCCCTTTGTTCTGCACTGCCCCCTGGTGGTCTGGGCACATCATAGCAAGTGATTAAACACCTGGTCAATCAAACTACTGAGGGGACACTTTGCATATTAGGCTTTTATAAATACAGACTAGAGGCCCAGTGCATGAATTCATGCATGGGTGGGGTCTGGCCAGCCAGCCCTGAAGGGGGCTGATCGAGGCTGGGCCAGTGGGGGAAGGGGCCATGGGAGATTGGCTGGCCAGCCCCGCCCCCCAATCTGCACAATCAGGGTCTGTGGGAGGTTGGGGCAGTGATCAAGGCTCAGATCGATCTGGTTGGCCACCGCAGTGTGTGTCATAATAACCAGTTCTGGCTTTTGGATGGATGGATAGAGATAGATAGATAGATAGATAGATAGATAGATAGATAGATAGATAGATTAGATAGATAATATAGATATGTATAACCCATGGACACAGATAATAAATAATGCAGTAGGCTTGGTGGGATGAGGGTGTGGGAGAATGCAGGGTGGAGGAGATCAATGGGGGGGGGGAGGAATATCTATAATAATTTCAACAATAAAGAAAAAAATAAAAAAGAATTAACTTGCTACTGGCCTGTTGCATGGGCTCATTGGAAGTGATCACAATTTATCTTGCTTCCTGCTCTTGTTTGTGACACATGATTAGAGCATGGCTCGGCTTCCTGAATCAGCAGGCTACAGGCTCAAGTCCACCTGTCTCAACTTGTCCTCTCACCCTCAGTATTTCCTTGTGATTCCTTTGGTTTGCTTTAGGGGAAACCCTGATGTCTTACCTCATGTGATATCTTAGGAAGGTGGAGGGACAGAGCAGTTCTGTTTGCATTAGCTGCCTTGGAAGGGCGGGGAGAAATCGAAATCTGCTATCTCGTTTGCTGCTAACAAGGAAGTGCTCTCAAAGAGCTACAAAGGCAACATCCCCAAAGAACTTACAGATGAAGAGACTTAAATCCTCTTGTGGAGAGATTCGAGCCGAAACTCAGGAGCTGTGTTGTGAACACATCAAGTGACCTGGAGAATCAAGCTCGATCCTGTGCATACAGGTCACTTTTCCAAATGCCAAATAAAAACTTGGAGTTTTATGGTGAAGCTCTGGAACCTTCCATACAAGGTGGGGCAAAAGTAGATTCACAGTTGTGTGTAGGCGAGACTCAGAGTTTATTCTTGTATTATTATTCATTCCTTATTGTATTGTCTTCCCGACAAACTACTGTAAACCTACCTTTGCCCCACCCTGTATAATCGTTTGGATGTTATCAAGCCTATGACCAAATTGAAAGCCTCCACATAGACAGGGCAACCCCCAAAACCAGTCATGTGCTCCCGCTGATCTCCGCTGATGCTAACGGTGACACAAATCACCAAACTGATGGGAAGTATCATCGTGTAGCCACAACTGGGGATGGAAAATAGAAATTAAGCAAAGGCTGCCCATTGATGGTTTCTTCACATTGAATCAAACTTCTCTAATTCCAGATACTTAGGGTACCAAACAACAAATAAACAAAAACTGCTTTGAATAAACGGTGTGCAAAATTATTGTGGGAAACCTCTAATGGTTGACCTTAAAAATATCAGTAAATATAGGTGATCTCAGGAGGAGAGAGAGCCCATTCTTGAAAAAAATAACCTCTACTGAAAATTAAGTTTGTAAGTTCTATACGATCCACCCAACCCCTTGAGAAACAGAGGCGATATGGGGCTGAAGAATGAGCCTTTGCAAGGTTGGTGTCCAACTACATGCTATGTTGTTAAAAACCAGACAGAAAGTTCAACTTGGGAGAGCTTTGTAGACACTCTTTGGAATAGAAATTCTGATAACACAGAATGGCTATGAGAACCTGCTTCCACTTCCAAAATTTCCCTTTCTTCCTGGTTTATGATTAAGTTTGTTTTTTGTTTTTTTGGTTTTTTTAGCATTCTTCCCGGGACTAAGCCCAACTTAATGGCTGAAATCAGCAAACATTTATCATCTTACAATTTTTGTGCTCAGGAATTTGGATACTGCTTAAGTATGTTGTTCTGGCTCAGGGACTCTCAGATGTTTGCAGGGAAAATGTTGGCCAGGGCTGCAGTCATGTGAAAGCTTGACTGCAATTTGAGAATCCATTTCCAAAATGGTGCCCTCACATAGTTCTTGGCTGGAGACCTCGGTGTCTTGTCCTGGGACCTCTGCACAGAGGTGCTTGAGTTTCTTCATGACATAGCAGCGAGCCTCCTCTGAGGGAGCAATCCAAGAGAGATCAAGGAGGAAAACTTAATGTATTTTTATGACATACTAGAGGCCTGGTGCATGAAATTTGTGCAGGGAAAGAGGGTTCCCTCAGCCCAGCCTGCACCCTCTCTAAATCTGGGACCCCCGAGAGATCAGGCCTAAACTGGCAGTCAGGCATCCCTCTCACAATCCAGTACCGCTGGTTCCTAACCACTCACCTGCCTGCCTGATCACACCTAACCACTCTGCCTGGTGATCACCCCTAGCCACTCACCTGCCTACCTGATCACCCCTAACTGCCTCTGCCTCAGTCCCTACCACCGGGGCTTCGTCTGGAAGGTTGTTCAGCTGTCCGGTCTAATTATCATGTTACACTTTTATTATTATAGATTCTTGGACATGGCACACGGTGACTTCCACCACACTCTACTTTTTAGAAGTGAGTTACTAAATAGAGTCTACACTCAAGGGGAAGGCAATATAGGCTTCACATAAAAAGGAGCTATAGAAATCCTTTCAAATCACCATTCAAAAATGTGATAAAGTAATGCTCTGGCGGCAAAAAGTGGCATCTTAAACCAGGCTCAGAGAATCCTAAAAGTCTTCCCACAGGAAAGATGAGACCAGGAGTGGTAGTGAAGAGAAGTTCGAAAAGCACTCCAGGCAGAAGGAAGAACCAGGGAAATATTTCACCAAGTAAGAAAGCATGACACAATAGGGTAACTAAAGTGCAAGATCTCACAAATCTATGAAGTTATCAATCGCCAGATACCCTTCATTTTATATACACCCCCAAAAAGTGAAATTGTAGCCACTTAAATATGATGAACTATTGATTATAAAACACATCATCATTGCAGAGTTATATAGCTTATGAAATGAAACTAAAGTGCATTTTAGAACCAATGAAGTTGATAGTTTGCTATTGATAAAGCCTAGAAGGAGGTAAGAGAGTGTGGAGTTTGGGGCTGGAAAGGTAACAGGGCCCAAAAGATGAGGGAATCTTAGAAGCCTGTTACGTTCAGCCTTTCACTTATTGTCAGTGAGATTACAAAGGTTTTACACAGAATGGTGAGTAATCAAATAATCAGGTCTACTTCATAAAGGCCACTGTGGTTGCAGTGCACAAAATGGGTTGGAGGAGGGCAAGGATACCAGCTGAGCATTGGCTGCAGTAAAAATCCAGAGCAGATAAGATGGTGACTTGATTCCATTCACAACAGCAATGAATGGACCTAGAGAACATTATGCCGAGTGAAATAAGCCAATCGGAGAAAGATAAACATCACATGATCTCACTCACTTGTGGAATATAATGAACAACATAAACCGATGAACAAAAACAGATCCAGAGACATAGAAGCATCAAACAGACCGTCAAACCTCAGAGGGAAGGTAGGGGTGGGGGGGAGAGGTGTTAAGAGACCAACCAAAGGACTTGTATGCATGAACAGAATGGACACAGACAGTAGGAGGGGTGAGGGCATGTGCTCGGGCGTGGGAGCAGCCAGGGAGAGGTCAATGGGGGAAAAAGAAGACATATGTAATACTTTAATTAATAAAGAATTTAAATTTAAAAACATGGTGTCTTGAGCAAAAGTTAGTGGTAATTGATTGACTGTGGAGATAGTAGAGAAAACGTCAACCAGAGTTAGTGATTAAGTGGATGTGGGGATGGGAGAAAGGAGAGTGAGCACCCTACTATTAAAACATTGCATCACTACCAATTTTATGCAATGACCATATTTAGGGTTATAATACTTTTCTAATTGTTATTAATTACCACCATTGGCATCATTATCCTTATCACATCATATTTTATTATCTCACTGGGACTGACTGAATTCACGTTATTTTTTATATTTTATCTTTATTGTTCAGTTTATTAAATACATTGTTTTCCCTTTTTCCCCCTATAGCTCCCCTCCACCCAGTACCCATCCCACCCTCTGCCCTCCCCTCCCCCACACTGTCCTCTCCCATAGTTGCATGAATTTTGTCCAGTCTCTTGCTGCCCTTCCTACACCCCTTTTCTCCCCAAGAATTGTCAGTCCATTCCCTCTCTATGCCCATGATTCTGTTATATTCACCAGTTTATCCTGTTCATCAGATTTTTAATTCACTTGATATTTAGATTCATTTGTTGATAGATGTGTATTTGTTGTTCATAATTTTTATTTTTACCTTTTTCTTCTTCCTCTTCTTAAAGAATACCTTTCAGCAATTCATATAATATTGGCTTGGCAGTGATGAACTCCTTTAGTTTTTTCTTATCTGCAAAGCACTTTATCTGACCTTCAATTCTGAATGATAGTTTTGCTGGGTAGAGTAATCTTGGTTGTAGATTCCTGCTATTCATCACTTTGATTATTTCTTGCCACTCCCATCTGGCCTGCATAGTTTCTGTTGAGAAATCCGCTGACAATCGTATGGGTGCTCCCTTATAGGTAACTGTTTTTCTCTTGCTGCTTTTAATATTCTCTTTGTCTTTTCTCTTGACATTTTAATTATGATGTGCCTTGGTGTGGTCCTCTTAGGATTCCTATATATTGGGGTTCGGAGCGCTTCTTGGACTCCTAAGTCAATTTCTTTCACCAGATGTGGGAAGTTTTTGGTCACTATTTCTTCAAATAGGTTTACATTTTCTTGCTCTCTCTCTTTTTCTGGCACCCTTATAATTCGGATGTTGGTATGCTTGAGGCTGTCCCAGAGGCCCCTTACACTATCTTCAATTTTTTTGGATTCTTTTGGTTTCTTGATTTTCCAGCTGAGTGGATTTTACCTCTTTGTATTTCAAATCATTAACTTGGTTCTTGTGGTCCTCTGGAGTACTTTTAGGTCTTTGTGTAATATTTTTTTATTTCAGTCAGTGTATGCTTAATTTCTGGTTGGTCCTTTTTCATATCCTTGAGGGTCTCATTCATATCCTCGTAGGTCTTGTTCATATCCTAGTAGGTCTCGTTCATTTCCTTGTATGTCTCATTCATTTCCTTGTAGGTCTTGTTCATTTCCTCATAGGTCTTGTTCATTTCCTCATAAGTCTTATTTATTTCCTTGTAAGTCTCGGCCTTTTCTAGGAGCCTCTTGAAAAGCCTTATTACCGTGGTTTTGAATTCTATGTCCAGTCGTTTTTTTTCCTCCATTTCTTTCACATCTGATTTCTTTCCATGTCTCTGCATGGTGGCTGCTTTCCTGAGTTGGTCGATTAGCTTTGTGTGGTAGATATCCTCTAAGGGACAGCACCTCAGCCTCCCCAGTTACCTGAGGTGTATATGGATTGCACAGTCTTGTTGAAGTTAAGCCTAGATTAATCGTTGTTAACACTAGGAGGGTTTGACCTCTAGGCCAATTGTCTACGATGTTCAGCTGGGCTCAAGTGGATGGGCAGAGTCTCCGGGCCAAGCTGGCAGTGTCAGCTCCGCCCTATGTGGCACCTGGGACTCTGTGCCAGGTGGCAATGGCCGCCAGCACCTCTGAGAGAGAGCTGCTGCTGACCTCCACCCGCTGCCAGACAATTCAGCCTCTCCCCAAATGAGTCTGCACACCCAGCATCTCACCCAGGGTTGTAAAACAATGCAGTCTGGCGGTTTCCCAAATGAGAGAAGTCACGAGTTCTCTCTGCACAGTCACGCAGCTGTGCTGTTCCCAAGTTCATGCGCACTCTGCACAAGCTCACCCTCTCCACAAGCTTGCAGACCCTTGCAGCGCTCGAGTTTTGGCGTGCCTTCCCACCGTCCAGTTTTTACCCCGTATGATTGTGGGTTCCCTTGATTTCACCCATTGCTGGGGAATCAGTGCAGTGGGACGTCTTTGTCTCCCCCGTTTGAGAAAACCAGGCGGGTTTTCAGCCTCCCGCCCTCTCCGCTGGCGCTTGCACTGCTCCAAACCTCTCTCCGCACGTATCTTCAACGCCTTCCTCCACCACTCCTCTGAGTCACAGTGTCTTATCTTCACTTTTCTTTGTGGAATTTTCAGTCAGCCAGCTTTCCAATGATTCTGGATGGTGTTTGTTCTTTCGTTAAGTTGTAGTTTTGAAATTGCTGTGTATGGCAGCAAGATCAGTGTTTTACCTATGCCACCATCTTGGTTCCTCCTGAATTCACGTTATTTAGAGAGACAAAAGAGAAAGAGTCACAGATGCAATGCTGTAGGAACAAGGGAATCTGGGCAAGAGACGTGATCTCTCCCAGACAGTGCCCTCATATCCTCTGTGTGGATGCAATGTCCCTTCCGCTGGCTGTTGTGTGGAACAGGGCATGTTTCCGTGACATGTCTGATTTAGTGTCCCATTGACTGACATGCAGTGGGTGCTCAATTAATGGTCCAATTAATTGGACAAGCCAAATGGCCATTGAATTGGTCATTTTTTTTCACAACAATTTAATGCACTAAGGAAGAAGGTCTTGAAAGGGGATAAAGTCATTAAGGCAGGTGGGGGGGGGGGGGGTAGAGGGATTCACTTGGCTGCTTCTATCCTAGTCTGAAAAGAGTATGACACAGTAGTGACTATACATGTTAAACATCATGAATCTATGTGGAGCATATCATGCCTGTAGGAAAGGGATAAATTCGCAAATGATATGAAATTCAAATTTTCCACAATTAAGCAGGATGTTAATGGGCATTTCATGAATTTTTAAAGATAGCTATTCTGGGCTTTTGTTAAACCAATTTCTTTCTTTTCTTTTTTCCTACAAAATTTACCAAAGCTTTAAATACTGCCAAGCATGCTGTAAATCTCTAAGAAGAAAGGTAAGATGCAGCATCTTCCAAACTTATTTGGCGACAGAACTCCTTTAAGACCAGTTTCCTATGGAATAGCAGTTTGGGAAATTCTGCAGCAGGCTCTATTTTGTTGGATATCTGAATATCACTCATATCCTCTCTTTACCTTTGCAGATAGCTATCATATCTAGAGATACAGCAGCAGCAGCAGCAACAACAACAACAACAACAACAACAACAACAAAGTATGGCTCAGGAAAAGAAAACCTTAAAAGTACTAAATACAAGGAACTTCTTATTCCTTGACATTGTCAGAAAACAAGAAGCAATAAGATGTATAGTGAGTACTGAGAAATTATTCGTTCCCATTTACCTTTTCTGTGCATATAGAATAAGCTAAATGATTTCTATGGGTAACAAAATTATACATCCATGTGAGATATAAAAAAGCTTGTCCTTGTATATACTTAAACTTTGTGGAAACTATGAAGATACCAAGACAATAAGTAATTGCCTTTAAAATATGCATTCAGCCCTGACCCGTTTGGCTCAGTGGATAGAGCATCAGCCTACGGACTGAAGGGTCCCGGGTCCAATTCCAGTCAAGGGCATGTACCTTGGTTGCAGGCTTGTTCCCCAGTAAGGGGCATGCAGGAGTTGGTTGATTGTTGTTTCTTTCTCATCAATGTTTCTGGCTCTCTGTTCTCTCTCTTCTTCTCTGTAAAAAAATCAATAAAATATTTTTTTAAAAATATGCATTCATATTTCAAATATGCATTCAAGATATTTTTTAAAAAATATGCATTCATATTTCAAATATGCATTCAAGATATCAGAAAGAGATATATAGGGATATATAAAGCATTATTGCTAATTATAGCAGTATACATATAATACTGGAAGATCACACAAATCAGGGTAAGCCAAACAATAGTTTCCAGGGAAAAATAAATCAAAATAGATCAGTGGTTGGCTATTAAATTTCATTTTCAAGTAACACTGGCATTATCACCAAATCTAGTATCTGTAGTTGAGGAAAAGATTAAAGAGTCTGGTTCAGTTAGTACTCCGACTCATCATCCCTCACCACATCATATCTTTGAAAATGTCCCCACTTTTCTCTTTGGTCAATCTTCCTGACAAGCTGCATGGCTTTATTCCTGGCATTTTACCAGATGCTTTCCAGTTGGTCTGTACCTTTAGCAGACTATGAAGCATCATATTTTTACTTGGATACCTCAAAATATAGCCGGGTATGTTCCATTGACTCCTAAACAAGCTTTATGAACTTGATCTTTCTTTAGAGATCACATGCCTTCCACAAAACAGAGTTATACATAGTGAAATCCTCATTTCTCCAGATCCCATTGCTAGTGTTACAACAAGTTATCTACATATTTCTAGAAAGACAATGTCTCCGTGTAGCTCCCTCTTCTTTGTCTTCTTCAACTCCTGGAGCAAGTCTTTGTGTTGATTTTCCTAAGTCTGTGTCCCGTGCATTAGATTCTGCGCACCACGCTCTCCCTGTGCAGTGATCTCTGGTATCATCGCTACAAATTGCAAGTGGCCCAGTGAAATGAAGATATCGATTTCACCATAACTCCTTTCGTCACCTCCAGGGGAGGCTCTTTCTTCGTACACAGAAAACACATTAAAAGCCCATGCTGCCACAAGGTAGATTAACATCCTCAGTCACAGCTCTCCTTGGAAACTGTCTCAAACGCCAAGATTAGAACTTGGATTAGGAGTCACTGAGACCTTTGAACATTCCAGGATGACTTCCATTCTCTTTCGTCCAGTGGAAACAATGGCTCCATTGGCAAATAAAGTTATGAAAACGGAAAGCCTGGGCACAGGCCTACAGATTCTCTCCTGCCAGGTCATCGCATACAAAGCAGAGTAGACAGGTGTGCGGACAGTGAATCAGACAGCATAACCCAGCTGAGTTACTGGGGAAGGTCACACACCTAAAAATGCTTTTGAACTAACTGTACTAATAAAAGCCTTGGGGGTGATCAGGTCAGCAGGGGAGGGTAGTTGGGGGCCATCAGCCCGACAGAGGAGCAGTTAGGTATCAATCAGGCCAGCAAGGGAGCAGTTAGGGAACAATGAAGCAGGCAGGTGAGAGGTTAGGAGCCAGTGGTGCCGGATTGCGAGAGCTGAACTGCAGTCGGACATCCCTTAAGGGGTCTCAGATTGTAGAGGGAGCAGGTTGGGCTGAGGGACACTCTCCCCAGTGCACAAATTTTGTGCACTGGGCCTCTAGTAATACAATAAAAAGATGCCAAGGAAAAGAAATGGCTTAGTTGAAAAACTTCTGGACCCATAAGAGAGGCTCCATTCTTCTGAAACTCCATCCAATAATTACTTTCTAATTTCAGCTTTCTTGAGACAATAGCTATTATTTCTTAATGAGTTCCTATAGGGAATACACATAATATACATATGTATACGTAGTGTGTACATATGCATACATATATGTGTGTATAAACAGACACAAATGCCCACGTGCGTATGTGTACATACTTTGAGTCTGACATTTTTCAGTCAGACTATGCTTATCCATGGTTAGGTATAGCTAAACTTCGTATATTTTTCTTGCTGTATACTATATGGTGGTATGTGTAGTATATTGATATACCACAATTTATGTACTAATTTCATTATTGATTTTTTTCTATTTCTAATAATTCTGCTGTGGACATACTTGTATTTGTCTTGTGGTGCACCTGTGCACACATTTCTTTTGAGTAATAAGTAGAACACTGGGTCATTAATTGTACACATCTTGAACTTTGGTAGAAAATGCCAAACCATCAGTATAGCACATTGGTAAAGTGCTCATTCCAGCTATTTGACCATTTTTTCTACTTGGTTGTCTTTTTTTTTTTTACCTTTTATTTTACTTATTTATTTAATTTCTTTATTGTTTAAAGTATTACATAGGTCTCTTTTTCCTCCATTGTATTTGTCCTTTTCTTATTGACTTACAATAGTTGTAAAAATATATATTCTGGTTATCAGCTCTTTCTTGATTATGTGTGAGAAATATCTTATCCTATTCCATGATCTTCTTCTTATTCTACTGGTGGTGATAAAGAGAAATTCTCAGTTTCATTAATCATTTTATTTATGCTGTGTGTTCTGTGTGCCATACCATAAATACTTCTCTACCTTGAGACCATTATATTTTTGAAATTATCTCCTAGAAGTTTTATTATTTAATCTTTCACATTTAGGTCTAAATTTCATCTGGAACTTCCATTTTGTTGCCTATCATGTGAGGTATTGGTTGCAATATATATCCAGTTGTCTCAATATATATTTATAGGATTCTGCTGTGCTTTTTACAAAAACTCAAGTGACTACATAGGTGTGGGTATTTTTCTAGACTTCCTATTATAGTTTATTTTTTTCTCCTTGAATTGATGCCTTACTGTTTAATTATTATGGCTTTATACCAAGTCTTGATTTCTGATTGTGCAGTTCTTAACTCTGTTCTTCTTCAATATCATTTTGGATATTCATGGCCCTTAGCATGCCATATGAAAATTTAGGAATTAGATTCTTAATTTTCACAATTGCACACACATGCCCACATACACACACACACACACACACACACACACACACCACAGAAAATGAAATGTTATTTGGGATTACATTGAATTTATAGATCAGTTTGGGAAAAATTGACATCTACATAATAATGAGTCTTCCTCTCCATGAACATGGTATTTCCTTCCATTTATTTAGGTCTACTTTTATTTTGCTTAATTATGTGTGTGTGTGTGTGTGTGTGTGTGTGTGTGTGTGTATAATTCTATACATTTAAAGGGTTTTTTTACACCAGGAATTCAATAACTTGATGCTATTGTGTAGTATCAAAATAATTTAAAATTGTAGTTTTGAAAATGTTTTTATTGTGTAGAACTTTTGTATGCTGACTTTTTAAATTAGGCCTGATTTCTCTCATTAGTTTTGTAACTGTTTCTGTCATTATCCTTTCAAATAATGTATCTGCTCCATTTTCTCTTTTCTCTTCTTTGGATTCTGGTTAATTGTAGAGAACTTTCTCCTTGTGTCCTCTGTTTCATATCCTCTCTTCTCTGTTTTTTTTATGTGTTTTTTTTTTTATTTCGAGCTTTATTCTGAATGTTGTCTTCTGGCTGTTCACTAGATCTCTCTTTTCAGGCATCAAATATGCTGTGAAATCCATCATAATTTAGGTAATTTTAAAATTTCGAGTATAAAATTATTCTTTAGTTTTTTTCAAAACTTTTTGAAGGGATATCAAAGTATCCAATTCTCAATTGTATCCCTTACCTTCTCCCCAGGTTTTAGATTTCCTCTTTGCTTAAACCTTCATCTAATAATTAAATCAGATTTTTAAAATATTTTGCCCAGCTTTTAAAATAATCCTTATTGGGAAGGATGCTCTGAATTACCCAGCCATCCATCAATTACTGGAGTCAGAAGTCAGTCATCATTGGACTTTTTAATCTTTTTCACATTTGCCTCCTTTTAGTCACATTGACTGTCACTCTGGGCCTTTCCTATGGCCCTAGGGGGGGGGGGGAGATATGGTGCAATTACAGAGCAACATAAAACAATTAATGATTAAATACAGATATAAGTGATATTGACATTAAGTGATTTGGAAATGAAGAGGAGGTAAGGTACTTGGTGACAGATGTGTGTAGCAGAGAGGATACACAGGATTCGGAAAAGTGCACAGGAGGGAAGTAGCCTATCTGAGTGAAGATGGCTGGATGACAGTAAATACAACGGCAAGGCTAATGAGAAGGATAAACATGGATGGCAGCTGGACTAGGAGGGTCTTGACCCTCTACCAAGGTCCATCCAAGATGTCGCATGTCCAGGGGGAGTAGATAAAGATGATTTGGAGTAGAAAAACCATATTAATGATAAACTTTAAAGTGAAACTAAAGAGCCTTTGTTTTGAGAACAATGGCATGAGGCTATGAGAAGGTTTGAACCATTTAGTTGACATGGTAAAGTTATTGCAGAGATCTACCTCAAAGTGATGGGAACATCTGAAATGGAAGAAATTAGAAAAAAAATTCAGCACAAAAGTCTTCACTTGCCATATATTAGAGCCCCAGGTCCAGGGAAGGACCGTGCCCAATGGTGGCAAGAACAATGGAAACACATTCCTGTGTGGAAACTTGCACACAAATTGTCACAGAAGCACTAACCGTAACAGATAAAACTTATAGAGAACTCAAATGCCCATTACTTGGATAAAGTAGTATATCCATATAATAGAATATCATTTCTAACTCATTCTAGTTATCTTACTATTCAAGGAAGTATAAGAAGTTAAAGTGTCAAAGGTACGATATTTCCCAACAATTTTTGAGAAGTTTTGACCCAACATTAGTTTAATTTTACAAACAAAGAAATGTGTCACTAACTGTACCCAAAGTATAGAGCAATTAATCTCTTTTATAGATCTTCTAGAAGTAAGTATACACAAATTAAAAACAGAGGATTAAGACTTCAAGAAAAAACCCCTACTAAATTCAAATGAGCTTAAATTTAAAAAAAATTTATTTGTTCAAGGAAGGTTTTGAGCTTCAGGCACAGCCAGATCAAGAAACTGAAATGATGTCAAGATTCAGTCTTTCCCAAGAAACCTTGACTCTGCTTTCCTCAGGCGTTTTGTGCAAGTTGTTCTCCAGAAGTCCTAGGTTTGCTTCCTGACTAATCCCAATAGGAAATAAGGCTCCCCACCCCCATAAGTGTCAGTAAAAGGACCAAGAAGTGCTCTTATTGGGCTGGCACGGTGACAGACTATTCCCTAAATCAAGCACTATGTCCATGCTCTAACCAGCAAGACTGGGTCACACACTTGGTATGAACCAAATGCACCAAGATTAGAAAAAGGTTAGAGTTACCAACTGCAAATATAAGATGCCCAGGTAAACTTTGATTTCAGATAAACAATGAGTATTTTGTTATAGAAGCATGACATGCAGTATTTAGAACATATTTACATTAACATATTATTCATTGTTTCTCTGAAACAATTGGAGCTTTATATTATATCTGGCAATCCCAAAGAAGGTGTTTCTAACAAGGAAAACTGAATTTATATTACAGAAAGGGGAAACATTCTAATATCTGCAAAGAGTAGGCTGGAGGAGAAGCCAGTTTATCTCTTGGCGCTTCTGAAACTCTATTGTCCAACGTATTGAAGAACCTCTTCACTATAGTCAAGGAATAAACATAATCCTACTGACAACATATACCACATGTGCAGTCCTAACATGTAAAGCATTTGGTGAAAACATGAATTACTCCCAAATTTGTCAGTGATTTATTCATCTACAAAGTCACTTTCTTCTTCCCTCAATGTTAAAAAAAAGGGGGGGGGGGGTTGTTTCTATAATCCTAAGTCATCCAAGAGGTTTCCATGAAAATCAGAGTAAAAATTCTCAAATTCCCGTTTAACTAAAAAAAAAATTCACTTGAAGCTCAAAAAATCTCAAGCAAGTACAAGTAAGTGTTACCACCCAAAGCAGCCCCCTCAGGCAGAAGTTAGAGGAGAATGTCATCATGAGCTCCTGAATCCAGAGTTGGTCCCTGATCTACAAGACATGAAATTACATTTTGACCATTTGCGTAATCTAAGCTACACAATTAAAGTCCAGGTCCCCAGGAGGCGTGGGAAGATAGAGTTCACAAGTTCTGCAGTTACAGTGCGCTTACGCCAGTGCTCCACAACAAGGCGTTTCCACAGGGGCAGCATGCACCAGGCAATACAAACTAGAAGACGAACACGTGCCCGCGTGTGTGCAAATGTGAAAATTCCTGTTGAAAAATACGGATCTTCCTGATCGCCTACAGGAAGGTAAGTGTAAGTTTATGAAGTAATTTTTACAAATGATAAACCTGGGCCCTGACCAGTGTGGCTCAGTGGATAGAGCATCAGCCTGCGGACTGAAGGGTCCCAGGTTTGATTCAGGTCAAGGGCATGTACCTTGGTTGCGGGCACATCCCCAGTAGGGAGTGTGCAGGAGGCAGCTGGTCGATGTTTCTCTCCCAGAGATGTTTCTAGCTCTTCCTCTCCCTCCCTCTCTGTAAAAAAATCAATAACATATATATATTTTTAAAAAGATAAATCTTGGATTTATCAGGTTAAAAATAAATAAAAGCATTGTAATCAGGCTTCAGACCCTTCCCCTGAGCCAGTCCCTGGACTCCCTGCCATCTACCTCTACCTGTTTTGGCTGCAGTGTGTGCCCTGTACCCCTCAGCAATCCACAGAAACGGCTGAGAGGAGTGGGAAAGACGCTCCCCACACCACTTCAAGGCATCCTTGAACGAGTATGATGTTATCTGTGGTGGCCAATTTCCCAGGGATCCTCTTCTCCCTCTCCTCTTTCTCCTTCTGCCTTTTCACATCTGTGTTTGTGGAACAACCATGAGATCTTTCCACGAAAGCAAAGCACGGCAGCTGGGGGCTGTCTGTTTCACGTGCCTCCTAGAGGGAGCCGCTCCACAGATGTCCAGCTTGCACTTCTGTCCTGCTGGCCTGTGGGGAATTTTCTATTGGTTGCCTTACACGTGGACATCTCTTTGTGCCGTGCGATTGCATGTAAAGGGGAGGGGCACTCGTGGTGAGGAGCAACATGCTTTATGGTCTCCAGGTTTAACTACCACCATTTGGGACAGGGAGGCCACGCTCCGTGGTTCCCAGAACCACACCCACCTTCCCAACCGAATAGGTCGGTGGCGCATTAGAAATAGTTGTTTGCTGCGGGGAAACAGCCAACATCTTATTTGCATCGGTGCATATCAACAATGCAATTAGGGGGAACTTCTTAGAGAATTAGATGGAGATGGTAATTAAAGAATTGTGTTGTGCATCTTAATGTGATTTTTAGAGAAGTAAATTACTTGCTATTGCTATAGTCTCCCATGTTAGAATAAAATGCCCAGGGACTTCTCAATGAAAATTCCCAGAATTTCACTGGTACTAGGGAACGGATAAGAACAGAAACTACTTACTTAAAGATTCCTGTAGCTCCAAGGCTCACTATATTAGATTAAATTAACTAAGAGGCGGAGATTAAATCCTGTCACAATTGAGGTTCTCGCAGTACCAGGATGGAGGTAACCGATGGGATTGTTCCTGGTGTGCTGGAACTGTAGTGTAGGCCCCCCGAGCTGAAGAAATCAGGCAAAAGTACTTCCGTATTCTAAACAGATGTAGTAGGTAACCCGGCCTTATATTGACTAAAACATTATCAGAGCTCACAATGAATAACAGTTCCCATCATTCCATTCACCTACCTACAATATTTTTTAAAAAGCCCTTGTATTTGAGCAATAGGGACCTACCAGTGTAGCTGCAAATGAAAACCCTGTGTTCTGGGTTTTAAAAAACAAAACAAACAAAACTGTCAGGTCTCCCCTAGGGTCAGAGGTCCTGACACTTTAATATATTTTATTATTTTTTTACAGAGAGGAAGGGCGAGGGATAGAGACTTAGAAACATTGATGAGAGAGAAACATCCATCAGCTGCCTCTTGCACACCTCCTACTGGGGATGTGCCTGTAACCAAGGTACATGCCCTTGAACGGAATCAAACTTGGGACCATTCAGTCCGCAGGCTGATGCTCTATCCACTGAGCAAACTGGTCAGGGTGCCCCTGATGCCCTTAATGGCTGGATGTTACATGTGTTGCTGTTCTCAGCTCTCAGGCTCTGAAGTGGGGAGCCTGTGAGGTCCAGGCCTCAATCCTCTCAGCAGCCACCCCAACCCTCCCACACAACTGAGAGCTCCCTCCTCGCTCCGGGCACTGCCTGTGGAGGCTGGGCCAGCCCCTCTCACGACCTTGCCCCTCCCACAGGTCTCCAGGTGGTCTCTGCCCTTCCTTGTTATCAGTCTCCTCCTCAGCTGGACCTCAGTTAGTAGTTCTGGGTGAATGTTCCCCATTTAAGTTTTATTTCCAGCCTGGCCCTGAGAGGCGGTGCCACAAAGGCCTGCCTGCTCTGCCACCATCTTCCCCTTCCCCTATATTTAAAATATATTTTTTTCATTGATTTTTTACACATGGAGGATGGGAGAGGGATAGAGTTAGAAACATTGATGAGAAACACCAATCAGCTACCTCCTGCACACTCCCTACTGGGGATGTGCCCGCAACCAAGGTACTAGTACATGCCCCTGACCAGAATTGAACCCAGGACCTTTCAGTCTGCAGGCTGATGTTCTATCCACTGAGGCAAACTGGTTAGGGCTCCTGAAGCCCTTTTCTATCCCTTCATTTAACTTACTATCTGAAGATTATGCTGATTACTCTAATAATCTGCTTAATTGAGAACATTCTATGCAAGCTACATATAGGCTATCAGCTTCAAAGAGTTAGAGAAAACAAAACATTTGTTCCAGGTCAGGGATAATTTAACATAATTTTCTCTTTCCTTAGTGGGTAGGCAAGGTCTCCCAGAAATTTACAAATAGTAGAAACCCCATATGTATGTATTTGTTAAATAATTTCTGTGCCTCCTGCATCCACACTCATCTGGTTACCCTTGAGGGTTTCCTTTTAAGGTTGGTTTCAAAGAATCTGCCACTGATTACCGATGTGGACAGCTAATACCGAACAGAATTTATTCTGGGGAGGACAAGGAGAGGAGAAAAGCTATGTGTCTGTCAGCTAGCCAGCCCGAAATGAAAGGAGTGTAACACATTCTAATGTTTTGTTTCAGAATGTGTCAGTGGGTTGGAAATTTAAGGAAAGAAACTATGAACTATGGCACCTTTTTTACATTCTCTCTATTACTCCCCCCCCCTTTTTTTTATGGCTGAACCATGATCTTTCAGGATGTTAGGAAACTGTCCAACCCAGTGGAAGCAGCTCTGACGAAAGAAGGCATAAAGGAAGAGGGGACACCAGGGAAGCTCTCCTTCTCCCCTTTCATTTCCTTGCTGATGATGGACGTTTACCCATTGGCTCTTTCAAGATCCTAAGTCCTTCCCGGTCATGTCTGAGCTTGAGAAAGCTCAGTAGAATTCAATGTTAATCCCCAGAATTCCATTCCATAAGACGTGCCCCCTATATCACCTGTCCTTACTTTTTAGTTGCTCTAATTTTCCTCTTTTCTTCGCCCACGTGATGATTTGTCCAGGAGAGAGGCTAGGAACGGGTTGACTGTGGAGATTGACTGTTAAGTGCTTTAAGACACAGGAGCCCTGAGACCCAGAAGAGCAATGAGGAAGCTGGTGTCTGAGCCACACTCCGAGTCTCAGAAATAGCATTCTGAGTAAGGAAGCGTATCTAGTTCACAACCTGGCATGGAACCCCATCCAGGGCTTTTACACCTCCAGCTCGAGGCCTTTCTCTTCCTCTGGGGGAGAAAGGAGGTAAAATACTGAGTGATGAAAAGCAGATTGGGAGTATTCCTCCCATTCCCTTCTTGGCTCACCCACGAGGCCAGCACTCCTGTCTGGCCTGAAAGGAATGCACCATTTGCTGAACACCTAGTTGGTGCCAGAAATTTTACATAAATTTATTCTCTTAATCTTTACAAGGACGTAACATGGGATAACCCCGTTGGCAGGTGAGATTCTATGTAAATAACTCAATCGTCAGATGCTACGGTGGTGTTACTAAAAATAAAGCAACTTTTGAAACTCGCCACCACAAAAAGCGACGTCTGTTTAGTCATGAAGCTTCACAACTAAAGGTCAGATGTGAACTGAAGGTCAGATGAAATAACAAAGGTGATAACCCTCACCGCCCCCACTAACCTCAGAGAGCCACCACGGAGGGCACCTATGGGTGGGGGGGGGGGGGATATCTTCTGGAATAACCACCTTGTATATCAGTCCTTCATGTGCGCATGTGAACTTTTCTCGGCACATGTTTCAAAAATACTTTATTAAATACCATGTCTAAACAGAGAATGCTGTGCATTGTGGAAGTTTTAAAGCTTTACCTCTGATAGGTGAGGACACAAGCCTTTCTTTCTCGTTTTGGATCAAGCTATTGCCTCTGCTCAGTGCACATGGCAGATTTTGAGAGCGCTCTTGGAGGTCACAGAAGCGCTGGGGACTCGGCCACCGTGTACTACAGTCTGTGCTGTGGTGGGAAGGAGAGTCAGGCCAAGGCAAGTGGATAGACAAGAATCTGCAGGAAATAGATGACACCCCAATCTCAATAGATGAGGGTGAAAGAGAATATAAAAATAAATGAAGGGAAGTGGAAGGTTAATAATAATGACAATAATAATAATGATAATAATAATAAACAATAATATCTCATTTTTATCAGAGCTTACTATATACCAGGCACAGTGCTAAGGGCTCTGTCTGTGTACATTATTTAACTAAATCCTCACAATAATCCTTTCATTTAGAAACTATTACCACCTCAAATTATTGGTGAAAAAGTTGAGGGTTAAAGAAGAGTTAGTATCTAGCTCAACTAGCTAGTTGGTAGCGAAGTCTGAATTTAAACCCAAGATATCTACCCCAGTGCTTGCGTACTAAACCATCACGTGTCAGGAAGCAGGAGAGAAAGAGAAGCTGCAATTATTTCATGACAAGAGCGAATGTGAATGTATGTTCCAAACGCCGCTGGCATGATCTGGAGGCAGGAGCCAGAATGCAGGCTGAGCCTGGCTCCCTCAGGAGGTGGCTATCCAAGCAGCTCTGCTCTCCGTTGTTATTTGCAGCCATAGTGGCTGACTCTCCTTATCCTTCTCCCTCCCTCTTGAGTTGGCAACACATACGAGCAGGGAAATGATGGGCTATGCAATATATAGCTTTGGAGCAAGAATGTATTTGAGTAAACTTGTTATTGAAATAACATACATGCAGGCGAATCCAGCAATACATTTTTAAAATATCATACACCATGATCGAGTGGGATTTATTCCAGAGATGCAAGGTTGGTGCAATATTCACAAATCAGTAAACATGACACACCACATTAAAAAGGGAAGGATAGAAAGCACAGGATCCTATCAGTAGAGGCAGAAAAAGCATTTGCTGAAATCTAGCGCCCATTTATGATAAAAACTCTCAGCAAAGTGGGGACATGCCTCAACATCCTGAAGGCCATCTGTGACAAACCCACGGTCAACATCATAGTCAATGAGCAAAAACAACCATGAACGAGACAGGGATGTTCACTTTCACCATTCTTCTTCAACGTCATACTGGGAGTCCTAATCACAGCCATCAGAAAAGAAAAAAATAAAAGGCACCCAAATTGGAATGCAAAAAGTAAAACTGTCATTATTTGTCATTGACACGACACAGTATGTAGAGTACCCTAAAGATTCCACCAAAAACCTACTAAGACTGATAAATGAATTCAGTGAAGTAGCCGGATACAAAATAAATAACCAGACATCAGTTGCAGTTTTGAAAATATATTTTATTGATTTTTTTACAGAGAGGTAGGGAGAGGGAGAGAAAGTCAGAAACATCGATGAGAGAGAAATATCGATCAGCTGCCTCTTGCACATCCCCTACTGGGGATGTGCCTGCAACCAAGGTGCATGCCCTCGACCGGAATTAAACCTGGGACCTTCCAGTCTGCAGGCCCACACTCTATCCAGTGAGCCAAACCGGTTTCGGCCAGTTGCATTTTTAAAAAATAGAGAGAGGAAGGGAGAGGGGTAGAGAGATAGAAACATCGATGAGAGAGAAACATCATTGGTTGACTGCTTCCTGCACGCTCCCTCCTGGGGAGTAAGTCAGAAACCCAGGGCGCGTACCCTGACCGGGAATGGAACCATGACCTCCTGGTTCATGGGCCGATGCTCAAACACTGAGCCACAGGGACCAGGCAAAATTGAGAAAACAACCCCCTTTACAATCGCATAAAAAATACACAGCCTAAAATCAATCTAACCAAAGAGGTAAAATATGTGTACTCAGAAAAACCGTAAGACATTGAAAAAGACATAAAGATCTGGAAGCGCCTACTGTCCACATAAATAGTGACTGTGCACGGGAATAGATAGAGTGAAAAAGTTGATGGCTGCAGATGGGAGGTCGTTGGACGGATGAGAGAAAAGGGGAAGGGATTAAGATGTGCAACTTGCCAATTATTAAAATAGTAACAAGGATGTAAGGTACAGCATAGAAAATATAGTACATATTTGTGTAGTAACTATTGATGCTAAACTTCACATTAAACATCCATTTATCAGCCATAAAAAGTTTTTGATGTTATTTGAAACTAAGAGATTCTTGACACCTTAAAAAGGTGTGGAAGCAGTGTTCAAACATAAGTGTGAAATTGCTAATGTAGAGTAACTTTTCCTGAAGGGGAGACTAATTCTTTTTTCAGGGACCTCAATAGGTTTTATTTTGAAGGTACACAGAATGGGCTCTAAGTGCCATGTCAAAATCCCTAATATTTCTTTAGCCTATTAAGACCCAACACTTAAAATACTGATCTCTATAAAAGAAGCTAGAATTCTCTACAATATACCCTGAGTGGCCAGATTATTCTGACCACCTGACGCTGGTAGGCAAATTAGCCCTACATTGCATCATATGGGATATGGGAGCCAAAGGCCTGTTTGAACACCTTTGCTGTCTGCAGTTACCAAGATAAAATGTCTTCAATTCACACAGGAACACAAGGATTGGTCTAGTCAAGCATTGGAAAAAAGTCATGTGGTCCGGTGAATTATGTTTCCAGTTGCATCATGCAGATGGAAGAGTGAGAATTTCATGGAAACAGCATGAAAGCATGTACCCCACATGCATGAGTACAACCCTTCAAGCTGGTGGGGCAGTGTTATGGTTTGGGGCATGTTTTCCTGGCATGATTTGGGCCCTTTAATTCGTGTGGAACAGCATCTGAATAGCACAACATACTTAAGTATCGCTGCAGATCAAGTTTATTCTATCATGTTGATGGCGTATCCCAATGGAGATGGCTTCTTCCAACAAGACAGTGAGCCATATCACGGTGCTCATATTGTGCAGGAGTGGTTTCAAGAACATGAGGGAGCCTACCTTGCTTAGGTGGCCCCCACAATCACCAGATCTCAATCCAATTGAGCATTTGTGGGACAAAGTTAAAAGAGCCATCAGGCAGCTGGTTCCACAACCATCAAATCTCACAGAACTGGACAGTGCTGGTCATCAGGCCTGGTGTCCGATTCCTCGCATCACCTTGAACTTCTCGTGGAGTCAATGCCAAGAAGAACTGCAGCAGTATTGAAGGCAAAAGGCGGCCCAACGAAGTACTGATGGGGATGGTCATAATAATCTGGCCACTCCGTGTGTATAACTGATAATTTTCCGAAAGTAGGCCTGGCAGGCTGGGGAAGCATCTGGAGACCTTGGTGCACTTGAATTTGCGGAATCACCTGAGGGAACAAGGCTGCCTGTGGACTATTGTGACAACTTACAGTTATTTTACAAATTGGTCTAAGCCTCCTCTTGCTTCCCTGAAAATGCTTTTCCCAATGGCAACTCTGCCTAGAGAGGACATACCCAATCAATGAATGTCAGCTGTCATCATGATTGACGTGGATCACTGAACAAGTGGCAAGACTGTGATAATGACCAGTATTGATTGTAAATGTGTCTGAAATGAAGATACTGAATATACACTATGGACTATTAACTTCATGAATGTGGAACACAGTCACTGAACTATAAATCTTTAATCCCAAGCTAGTCATCTCATCTTTTGCAAACCAAAACATTTTCCTCCATTTTTCTTCTAAAAGAACGAGAAACTTGAGAGATTACACAAGAAATGTAGGTAAGTATCTAAGATTTCTTGGATTCAAGATTAAGAAAGGAAAAAAAGCTCTAAAAATGACATAAATATAATAATCCTTCTTATCAAAGTGTGCTTACTGTATACTTAATATGCCCTAGGTTTCCTATGTAAACTTTGTGAGTGTAAGGGCAGTATTAATTAATTAACTCAACGCTATTGATTGAGCAGACATTATAATGTGTCAGGCACTTTTTACTTACAGAGATTCAGCTACTTTTCTAGGTGCAGTGATCAAATAGTGGCATGCCTTCTGTTGCTCCCATAGTCTAGTGGGGAAGACAAACAAGATGAAATAATCACATCAATGAATGTAAAGGTTAGAGGAGTGCAGTGCATGGTGAGTGAGGGATGGGGTACAGTGAGCGTGGAATGGGAGAACTGCCTAAGGGAGGCAGAAGGGTAAGCTGGCTGAGGAAATGATTATTAGCTAATGCATGACATTCAAGGAGGATTTCACTTAAGAAAAGTAAGTACCTAAGCAAAGAGAAGGGTGGGGCCTGGGTGGATGCAAGAACAATCCAGGCAGAGGAAAAAGTGCTTCTGGAACTAAAATGGAACAGCACGTTTGAGAATTTGAGAGAAGGTTAATGTGGCTAAAAGCAAAAAGCAAGTGCATTGAAGGTGCAACGTGAGGCTGGAAAGAGAGGCAGGAAATGCAGGCTCAGAGTAGAACAACAGATGCTACTAAGTCTAAGACAGTTTCAGTTTATGCCCGCTATCCACTGTAATCCTATCTAACAAAAGAGTAATATGCAAATTGACCATCATTCAAACACACAAGATGGCCACTCCCATGTGATAAAAAATGGCTGCCCCCATGTGGACACAAAATGGCCACCTACAAGATGCCTGCAGGGAGAGGGCAGTTGTGGGCGATCAGGCCATCAGGGGAGGACAGTTAGGGATGACCGGCCTGGCAGAGGTGGGCAGTTGGGGGAGATCATGCCTGCAAGGTAGGGCAGTTGGGGGTGATCAAGCATGCAAAGGATGGCAGTTGGGGGCAACCAGGCCAGCAAGGGAGGACCAGGCCTGCAGGTGAGTACAGTTAGGGGTGACCAGCCCTGCAGCTGAGGGCAGTTAGGGGTGACCAGGCTGGCAGGGGAGGGCAGTTAGGGGCAATCGGGCCAGCAGGAGAGCAGTTAGGCATTGATCAGGCTGGCAGGGGAGTGGTTAGGGGATGATCAGGCTGGCAAGCAGAAGCAATTAGGGGCAAACAGGCAGGTAGGCAGGCAAACAGTTGGGATCCAGCAGTCCTGGACTGTGAGAGGGATCCCAGATTGGAGAGGGTGCAGGCAGGGCTGAGGGACCCTCTGAAATGCATGGTTCTCATGCAGTGGGCCTATAGTTAATAATAACACACTGTCACGCTTCACACATTGCAGATGGATCAAGAGAATGCTTCACATTACACAGTGTTTTGCAAAGTATCAGACTTTAAACAGACATTAGATTGTAAGAACACGTAATAAATAACTTCAAAATGCAATAAGTGTTTTATTTTAAAGCATGCCTTTAAATTTATGTAAAACATTTTTTGTACTCGTTCATTAGAAGCTAATCTGGCCACTGGGTAAAGCTAGCAATGAAACTACTGATTTGCAATGTGTTAAGTTCATGCCTGTGTGCTGAAGAAATAACATGATCACCCTACTAAAAGGCCATATTAAGGATGTGGGTCTTTTTATAACTCCTAACAATAGGAAATATTTAAAATTGTTTAAGCAAGTAAGAGACATGTTCACATTTTACACTTGAAATGATCATTGTCTTTGGCACCGGGGGGTCTGCCTCTTGCTTTGATATCTTTCCTAACACTGCAGAAGCAAGGTGGGTCACTTCTCCTCCTCCCAGGCCACTCACTTACCATTTGTCAATGTTCAAAGAGAATACAAAAACACTGTACAACTATTTTCCTTATGAAAAATGTGAATGCAAACTTTCTTAGACCTAATGCTTTCTTAGAGCAGGTAATCAGCTGCAAACTGCTTCTAAAATAGCTGTGTAATACTTTCTGGGGATCTTAATACTTATTTATCTGAGCAGCACCTTATCAAGGACAAAATAACATACATCCATATAATGAAACTAGAGGCCTGGTGCATGAAATTTGTGCACGAGGGGCGGGGGGATATCCCTCAGCCCTGCCTGCACCCGCCCCAATCTGGGACCCCTCAAGGGGTGTCCGACTGCCCATTTAGGCCCGATTCTGGTAGGATTGGGCCTAAATGGGCAGTCGGACAACCCTCTCACAATTCAGGACTGCTGGCTCCAAATTGCTTGCCTGCCTGCCTCCCTGATAGCCGTAACCACTTCTGCTTGAGAGCCTGATCACCCCCTAACCACTACCCTGCCAGCCTAATTGATGTCTAACTGCTCCCCTGCCAGCCTGTTTGCCCCCAGCTTCTCTCCTCTGCTGGCCTGGTCACCCCTAACTGCCCTCCCTTGCAGGCCTGGTTTCTTCCAACTGTCCTTCCCAACTGCCCTTCCCTGCTGGCCTGATGCCCACAACTGCCCTCCCTTGCAGGACTGGAACCTCCCAACAGCCCCCCTGCAGGCCATCTTGTGGTGGCCATCTTGTGTCCACATGGGGGCAGGATCTTTGACCACATGGGGGCAGCCCTCTTTTGTGTTGGAGTGATGGTCAATCTTTGTATTACTCTTTTATTAGATAGGATAGAGGCCTGTGCATGGGTGGGGACCAGCTGATTTGCCCTGAAGGGTATCCCAGATTAGGGTGGGGGTTCCCTTGGGGCATGAGGTGGCCTGGTGAGGGGCCTGTTGTGGTTTGCAGGCTGGCCATGTCCCTCCAGCAACCCAAGTGGAGGCCTTGGTATCTGGGATTAATTTATGTTCTACAATTGAAACTTTGTAGCCTGGAGTGGAGCCAAGCCTTCTGCTGGCTCCGTGGCAACAGCCATTTTAGTTTGAAACTTTGTAGCCTAGAGTGGAGGCCTAGGCCCGCCAGGGCTGCAGAAGCTTGGCTTCCTCCATCTCCCGGAGAACCCTAGCCTCTGCTCTTTCAAGATTCGTGGCTGCTGCCATTTCTGTTTGGATTATGTATCTTTTATAGTTGAAACTTTGTAGCATTGAGTGGAGGCCTAGGCCGGCAATGGCAGGTGGAATACTTGGCTTCCTCCGTTGCTGGGGAAACCCAAGCCTCACTCCTGCTCTCAGTGGTGGCAGCCATCTTGGTTGGAGTTTTTTGCATAATTTGTTTCTGATTGGCTGGTGTGCATGGCTGTGGGCATGGCTTGATCAGAGGTATGGTCAATTTGCATTAGTCTTTTATTAGATAGGATACTATTTTTTTCTTCAATGAGAGAAATAGATAATAGGAAAAATGTTATGCCATTCAGTAAATATTTACAATGATAACTATAACCTATAGGAGTAGTTAAGAAGGCAGTAGAAGGAATAGAACAGGAATGAGATGTTTTTTATTATACTTTTTTGTTGTTAATCCTAATCCAAGGGTGAGGAGGGGAGAGAGAGAGAGAGAGAGAGAGAGAGAGAGAGAGAGAGAGAGAGAGAGATACATTGTGATTGGTTATGCCTTGACTGGAGTTGGGGAATGAACCTGAAACAAAGGTACGTGGCCTTCACCAGGAACTGACCCCACAACCCTTTGGTGTACAGGGCTGATCCTCTAACCGTGGAGAACACTGTCCAAGGCTGAACAAAAATTCAAAGGGAAGACAAAAGTAAGATTGAAAATAAAAACCAAGAGCACAGCCTGGGTGGCTCAGTGGTTGAGTGTGGATCCATAAACCGAGAGGATTCAAAATTTTATCAAAGATAAAATTTTGAAAATAAAAAGATAGGAAGAAAGTTCTTTTGGGGATGGTAGCAATGAGATGTTACAGGGATCAGATGAACAAAAGTACCTATCATACTATTATCATTATCCTACAGCTAAATATTACGTATTGCTAATTTCTCAGTGAGCTTATTCTGCCACGTTAATAAGTATAGGTAAAAGAACAATATCCTGAAGCATAGTATTTAAAGCACAAATAAATAATGGAAAGCAGAGAGAGAGAGAGAATGAGTTTGTGTATGGGGTGGGAAATATGGGATTCTTCAGCCAGCTAGATCATAGGCTGGCAAACTATGTTTCAGGCCAAATATGGTCCCTGATCTAAGTCATTATTGGTATATTTGAACTTTTTAAAAATTAAATATATTTTAAATTTTTAGTGAGAAAAATAAAAGTAATAGAAAGAATGTATCAGTATGCCCAAGGCTTAGTTTTTCTAGACATTGCTTCATCAAATAAAGGCTCTATCAGTTGGCTTTATAAAAATAAGAAAGACATACATCAAATAAGCACATAAATTAAGGAAAACTGAAGTACTGCTTTAAAATAGTACATTGGGATAGGTGGAAAAAGTGATGACATTTTTTAAATATTACCCAATACTTATAAAAATATGAGCTTACTTTTCCAGGAATCATAAAATACATTTGCTGAATTATTCGCTAACTAGTGGTTCCTCAGCCCAACCTTCCCCCTCTCACATACTGGGAGCCTTTATGGGCAGGCTGGGGGTGAGCCATCAGTTGGACAATTTTTAAAAACCATCTGTAAAACACAGTGTAGTTCAGGAGTTTTTCATTATGGATTGGGTTCACCAAGAAGACCATGTTGCAATGTAAAGCAGAGAAGCTTGGTGGAAGTGCAGGCGCCCCTGTAGGTAGCCAGCGTGGGCTCAGGCTGTCAGGGCTCCCAAACCTGTTGCCTATTAGAGCTGATTTGTTTATTAAAGAAAACACTCTTCTCTTGTGGTCCTTTCTACATTTTTTTTCATAAGCATCCCTTTAGAGAAGACTTCTTTAATGTGTCCCTTCCTTTCCTCCAAAAGAGGGATGATCTATTATTTCAAGGAGCAGCAGAGGGTGGGGTTGGAGGCAATGAGGACCTAGGTCCCTGCAATCACCAGAGAACTCTGAACTTACTGTGTCCCTCTTCAGCATCCCTTGGGTGGCCTCCACGTTTCTGTTACCTTGGTAGAAAGAATATGTGACTCCCCTGCCTGCCTTGAAGTCTTGTTGCCATAGAAACTTCCACACACCATCCCACAGATATCGTGCTTGACTAAGTTGAGACAGAGGCCACAGACTGGCGTTTGCCCTTTGTTTCTCCTTCTTGTGTTTTCCAGGTGCTTTAAAAAGGATGGGGATAGATAGGATGGTGGGCAGCATGGTATGTGAGAAAGCTGTGTCAGGGTATACACTTGGGAATTTCCGAAGATAATCCTGTGGAAGGAAGAGCAGAGCAAATGGAAAAGTCTGTGTCCTTTTAAGCTTCTCCTGGACGCAAAGGCTTTGATCCTGTGATGTGTCTGACGGTAATTTTCTGGGTCAGATAGGATATGAGTGAACAGATTCATGGAGCTGTTGTTCCTTAGTGAGTTTTTCTGTCCCGCTTTCACTGAATTGACCAATAATCTGAGCTCTGTGGTGAACATGTTGGGGCTTTAGTTTAGGCGAAACATCAATTGAAGTTGTGAACTCCCCCCAGGGTGCTTCCTAGCTCAAGCAGAAGAACTACATTTCCCAGAATTCCTGGTACTCCCAATACCCTGCATGAGTCAAGAGCACTGTGAATTTTCTCCACCTGGTGGTGGCCACCGGGGTCTCCGCACACCCCAGACACTGGCAGCAGCACCTCCACTCCCATCATGGGTGCTGGGCTGGGGGGTATGCAGGGACCCCAGGCGCTCATTTGCATGTGCTTCAGGCACCATAAGTGTAAGGAGGGCTGGCCCTTCAGCTCTTATAGCGTGGCGGTTGCTTTCATTGCACTGTGGTCATGCCCCTGCTGGCCTCACCCCTGTGTGCTAGCCATGCCCCTGCCACACCCCCTGCCTTACTCCCTGCCCCCTGCCCTGCTCCACACCCCCCACCCCCTGCCCTGCTCTACCCTACCCCCTGCTTTGCTCTGCCCTGCCCCCTGCCCCAGTTGGCTGGCAGCATAGCAGAGGTATGGTCACTTTGCATGTTACTCTTTTATTAGAGTATCTGGCATCTCTAGCATCTCTAGAGAAACATCTCAAGGATTTCGGAGTGTTCTAAATTTGAGTTCAGAAAGGTTAAGTAGCTTGCCCAAGCAACACCACTTAGCAAGTTACCAGAGAGATAAAGAGAGGAATCTTAGTTGAACCTACACATAAGAGAGTCCAGAATATTCTCTGGGGCAGGAAAGGGATGCCACAAGCTACCGCCTGGAAAATATGTATTCCTACCTGGCTCTACAGGATTGGCATGACCTACTTAACCCTGCTGGAAACCCTGGATTTCAAAAGACTGTAGGACTTACCCTAACCGGTTTGGCTCAGTGGATAGAGCATCAGCCTGCAGACTCAAGGGTTCCAGGTTTGATTCCGGTCAAGGGCATGTACGTTGGTTGCGGGCACATCCCTAGTAGGGGGTGTGCAGGAGGCAGCTGATCGATGTTTCTCTCTCATCGATGTTTCTAACTTTCTATCCCTCTCCCTTCCTCTCTGTAAAAAATCAATAAAATATATTTTTTAAATAAATCAATAAAAAGATTGTAGGACTCAAGTCAAGGAAATCAAATATTTTCTGTTCTTGTAATGCAGTGCATCGTTGCTTTGATAAAAAGCAGCCAGCAGCTTCTCTATTGTCTCTATTAGCAATTTATGTCTAAGAGAGAAAAAAAAAAAAACTAAAGTGAGCAGACTCCAGACTGTTTCCCTCCTTATCTTGGGAGCTGAAATGGAAGCGCTGGCAGTGTTCACTGCCTCCTGCCTTCCTTCACGCGGCTCCCACCCTGGCAGGCACGGGAAAAGAAAAAGCCAAGAACTTTGCTTTCTTTCTTTCATTTTCTTTCCCCCTTCCTTTCTTCCTTCCTTCCTTCTTTCCTTCCTTCCTTCCTTCCTTCCTTCCTTCCTTCCTTCCTTCCTTCCTTCCTTCCTTCCTTCCTTCCTTCCTTCCTTTCTCTTTTCTTCATTGAACTTTAGCCTGATCTTACAGGGAGCTCTGGAATATGAACTGTCCCCTACAGCTTGTCCTGCCCAGACACAGGAAGCTGACCTGCTGTACCCCCATGTTAGCTGGTCTTTCACTATGGGCTACCTCTGGTGGGGTGGCATAGCCTTCTAGAAGTTCCGGTCAAGGTCGCCTCTGCAAGGTGAGAGGGCCCCCATCCGTCAGGGGAAACCCTCTCAGAGGTCATCAGCGACGGAAGCTCAGCTGCAGTCTCTCGGGGAGGCAGGTGTGTTCAGGGCACCAATAACATCTACACCAAAGAGCCGATAAACATGTGAAAGGGTGCTGGTGCTCATTGGTTTCAAAATTGGAAATGAAAGCCCGGGGGAATACCACGGGTTTCAGAAGAATTTGGGAAAGAAAAAAAAAAGTACATTCTGCAGTTGTTAGGGATGGGTTTCTATAAATATCAATGAGGTCACATCTCTATCTTTTCTGCTTTCCTGTCTGTTTGTAAATGACCGAGGAAAACTTGTTAAGGTCTTTGTTTATGATCGGTTTCTCCAGTTGGCTTTTTTAGGTTGGTCACTTTGGCCTCATGCACCCAAAGTTCTGTTGAGATGCATATCCATTCAGACCAGTGGTTCTCAACCTTTCTAACACCGCGACCCTTTGACACAGCTCCTCATGTGGTGGTGACCCCCAACCATAGCATTATTTTCGTTGCTACTTCATAACTGTCATGTGGCTTCTGGCAACGAATCATCATGTCAACATCTGTGTTTTCCGATGGTCTTAGGCTCTACAGCAGCGGTTCTCAACCTGTGGGCTGCTATAGAGCCTGAGGCCATCGGAAAACACAGATGTTGACATGACGATTCATTAACAGTAGCAGAATCACAGTGATGAAGTAGCAACGAAAATAATGTTATGGTCGGGGGTCACCACATGAGGAACTATATTAAAGGGTCGCGGCATTAGAAAGGTTGAGAACCTCTGATTTGGACGATAATACTTTCTAAGGGGATTTGACGCCATTGTAACTAACCCAGTAATTAATTCATGAACAGAACGGAGCCAAAGGAAAGCCCAATAACATAGGCATGCCATTAGTGCCAAAAAGCTGCAGTTCAACACTTTCCAGAAATGTCCTCCCAGAACCTGGGGAATGGGACTAACAAAGAGAGAACAGGGTATGCCCAGTAAAGTCTGAATGACACAGATAGCGTGCTTGTCTGTCAGTCACACCTGGGACAGGGTGTTGGCCAGAGGGGCCATGGCCACTGCAGGCAGGGGAAGATGTGAGATTTACACTCCTGAGCGAAGGGCGTTCTCTCCTGGCACTCTTCACTCCCGCCTCTTGTGGCAAGGGGCATGCTCCCCTGCACTAACCCTCATGGCCACAGCCACACAGAGCCCACACACACGGCCTGATGGACTAGAATTAGCCTGACCCAGTGCCCGACTCAACTCCACCCTGGAACAGAAGCTCGACATGGGCTCTGCTTCCAGTTCTGCTGAATCCCCAGCTGCACCTTCTCCAGGACTGGCTTAACGAAAATGGGGCTTCACCATCCGAGGGATAGAACTTCACACAAATTTAAATCACTCATTCTCCCATGTGAGTCTTAGAAAATTCTTTTACTCAAGATACTGTGAGAACTCCACTCCCACTAGCAACGTAGAGACTCCGTTCATGTAATTCTCCAGTAAAAGATAGACCCTTTTCACCCTAGCTGGTTTGGCTCAGTGGCTAGAGCATCAGCCTGCAGACTGAAGGGTACTGGGTTTGATTCCAGTCAAGGGCAGGATTCCAGTTGTGAGCTCAATCCCCATCAGGGGGCGTGCAGGATGCAGTCAATCAATGATTCTCTCTCATCATCAATGTCTCTCTCTCCCTCTCCCTTCCTCTCTGAAATCAATAAAAATATACTTAAAAAGATTAAAAAAAGATTGCCCTAGCTGTCTTGGCTCAATGGCAAGAGCATTAGCCTGAGGACTGAAGGGTCCCAGGTTCGATTCCAGCCAAGGGCACCTGCCTGGATTGCAGGCTCAACCCCTAGTAGGGGGCGTGCAGGAGGTAGACAATCAATGATCCACTCTCATCATTGATGTTTCTCTTTCTCTCTCTCCCTCTTACTCCCTCTCTGAAACCAATAAAGAAATATTTTTTAAAAAAGATTGACCCTTTTATCATTGTGACATTTTTTAACATATTTTATTGATTTTTTTACAGAGAGTAAGGGAGAGGGATAGAAAGTCAGAAACATCGATGAGAGAGAAACATTGACCAGCTGCCTCTTGCACACCCCCTGCTGGGGATGTGCCCGCAACCAAGGTCCATGCCCTTGACGGGAATCGAACCTGGGACCTTTCAGTCCGCAGGCCGACGCTCTATCCCCTGAGCCAAACCAGCTTCGGCCATTGCGACATTTTAAAAATCTCTAACAATGCTGCTTATTTTGAAGTTTACTATTTGTGTTACTAATTGATGAACTGGTTAACCACGTTTCCCTGCTTTTTGTTAACCGAGAATGAAACTCCGTGGCTTCTTCTCCATGTGCGTTGACCCGTGCAGGCCCGTGAAAGCACGGCTCTCCATGTTCGACAGTCACAGCCACCAGTTTCGCTTTCCAGAAACCAGGGTCCATGTGCTCGCTTAGAACTTGAGCCCACTTTAAGTTCTTTTTATGTACACAGTATCCCAGACTTTCCTTATTCGTCCTGCCTTACGCTGGATTGGGATACATCTCAATGCGAACACACAGCCTCAAAATGCATGATTCAGATAAAGGCAGTAGTAGGATTAGCATTTCTCTCTTTTAGGAAACTTAAGGTTTTGGCAGAAGGAGGTGGTGGGGGTTAGAGTGGGGTGCTATGCTTCGCCATGTCCTACACAATACAGACAAATGTATGTCTTGATGAGTAAGTTCCAATTTGTTTTATCAAAAGCTTGATAATGTCTAAGTGTGTTGTGCTGGTCAGGCACATATCCAAGTCTTCGAATAATGATAGGGTATGTGTCCATTTTAGTATGTGTAGTTGTTATAAAACTATATAAACAGTAGAGACATTTTAAAAACAAATTTATGTGGTATCATTACTCTAGGTTGTGTTGCTTTTTTTAAAACGACGCCGCTTTCAGAACATTCGAATGCTGTCTTTGCTCTGACAAGTTAATTTCCAATAGATTCAACTTTGCACCCTTTGATATCTGTTAAAATCAAACTCGGAATCAGAACCCGGGTTTATCCAGGTTCCTCCGAAAGCACCCCAGACACATTCCTCATTAGGCTTCTGTTTATTCCAAAACATACAAATACACCAGGGATGGAATTAGATAACACATTTCTGGCTTGCTCGACGGGTTAGACTTAGTAAATATGGTGCTCGCTTTTCAACTGACTCCGCCATCTGTCAGCGAACGCACTGCTTCTCGCAGGGGTTTTTCTTGCAGGAATTTACAAGTTGCTTTGTTCTTTTCAGGAAGATACATGTCCTTAAAATGTAAGGGGGGGATAACATAAAGGAAATTGCTCCACTAATCAGGAATAACAGAGCAAACGGCTGCTGGCGAGTGAAAAAGAAGCCTGGCATTCAGTCCCAGCTGGGTGTTTTCTTTCCTTGTGGGGATGGACGCAGAGAGAGAGAGAGGCTCAGCAGCTTTGCAGGTGAGTCCTCAGTCGCAGCCCCAGCTGGGAGGCCTCCCACAAGAAGAACAGCACACAGCAGAGGAAGAGAGTCATTTCTCGGAGGAAGATGCAAAACAGGAAACTCCAGGGTGGGGAAGCTCCCCCTAAAGTCATCTACCACAGGTCCCCCAGCCCCCTTGATTTTTTTTATTATTATTATTATTTTTTTTTTTTTTACGGAGAGGAAGGGAGAGGGATAGAAAGTCAGAAACATCCATGAGAGAGAAACATCGATCAGCTGCCTCTTGCACACCCCCTACTGGGGATGTGCCCGCAGCCACGGTACATGCCCTTGTCCAGAACCGAACCTGGGACCTTTCAGTCTGCAGGCCGACGCTCTATCCACTGAGCCAAACCGGTTTCAGCCCATGAAAACTTTCTTAAGCCACAATGGCATGAAGCAAAGAAACAATTACCATTCATGGACATGGACTGTTTTGTGTTCCCACCCCCAAAAAGAACCTACCAAACAATACGTTCAGTTTGACACTAAGTGACACACCCTTACGAGCTGCCCTAAACTTCTGATACTTTAGGACAGATCTTGCTAACAGAAGCACAAAATAAATCAAGATAAAACACAGATGCTCACAAACACACTTAGAAGTTCTGGCGGCCTGAGGCTCAGATACTGCGTGCAGTTGGGGAGGGAGGGGGGAGACACGCGCCTTGCTGGAGTCGCTGCTGTCTCCACAAGGTCTCTGCAAAACGGACAATGGACACTATTTTCACTTATTGCCTTTTTAAGTAAAAGTGAAAATCCTCTTTGGATTTCTTCCAGTGCGTGGAAACAGGTGCTGAGTGAGGTCTTGCATAAAAGCGAAGTGATGGAGAGAGCATTTCAAAAAAGCAGGGATTTGCCTGCTGCCATGATCCCTTCTGCCTCAGGCTTGCTCTACAGCTTACACTAGCAGAGTTTACTGTGTTTCCTGATCGCCGAAAAGTGATCAGAAGTGAGGGAAGCAATAGCCATGCGGCTCAGGGAAGCCGCTGAAGGACATGAGCGAGGAGAGACTGGAGAAATAGCAAATGGAGGCCCAGCTGCCATGAAACGAAACCAGAGGGGATAAAGGAAAAAGACCCAGGAACCACATTTCAGCACAGGCCAGTGGTCGGCAAACTCATTCATCAACAGAGGCAAATATCAACGGGACAACGATTGAAATTTCTTTTGAGAGCCAAGTGTTTTAAACGTAAACTTCTAACGCCACCTCTTCAAAATAGACTCACCCAGGCCGTGGTATTTTGTGGAAGAGCCACACTCAAGAGGCCAAAGAGCCGCATGTGGCTCGAGAGCCGCAGTTGGCCGACCACGGGTCTATGAAATCTTCACCACTTCAGAGAGCCTAGCAGCTAGCCCGAGGTAACTGATAGACTCACCTTTCCCTGGAATGTGATTACGAAGCCCACCTGTCCCGGGAACAGCGATGACTTACTGTAAATGTGACATGGCCTGAGTCCAGGAGGGACACCTTGTAGGGACATATACATCGGCTAACCAACCAGCTCCTGCCAAGTACCCCAAGCCCTTGTGCCTTCCTCATCCTCCTTAAGAAGAGTTCTAACCACTGCAGGGGCTGCTGTTCTTCCTTTGCAAGACAGCCAGGCAGGTCCTTCCTCTAATAAAGCCTGTGTCACCTGGTTTTCGGCCTCCGACTGACCTTTCGGCAACCAGCTGCACTTCACCCAGGGTCTGTGCCTTTCACCACGTGCCAGTCAGTGGTTGGCAAACTCATCAGTCAACAGGGCCAGATACCAACAGGACAATGATGGGCATTTCGTTGAGAGCACATTTTTTCACTTAAACTTCTTCTAACGCCACTTCTTCCAAATAGACTCTCCCAGGCCGTGAGTCCTTTGAGACTCTCCCAAGTGGCTTAAGAGCCACACTCAAGGGGCCAAAGAGCCGCATGTGGCTCGCGAGCCTCCGTTTGCCGACCACGGAGCTTCCTGGGCTACCCCTTGAAGAGAATAAGTGATCCTACTCCATTGTTTTAAGCCAGCCTTTGTCTCTGCCGTCACTCTGACACACAGCCCCTGACTGAGGCAGCAGGGACCACAGTTAATCTCACATTGACCACAGTGCTTTGATGAAGGGGTGGACGAGAGGAGCCACATGTGACCTGGCCAGCTCAGGGGAGGCCTGCGTGATGGTCTTGCAAACTCAGAGACCTAAAGTAACCACAAAAGATGGTTTGAAAATTAAATAACTACAAACAGGTTATGATGCATAGTTAAGTCCTGGGCCTGTATTTTCCCTGACAGAGTTCAACTTAGATCTCTAAGATAACATATCTATGAGATTGTCTGGAAAACTTATAACTTCCCTTTTTCTGGAGCCCCTGGGGCACAACCAGAGGTGGTGGGCGCCAGGACAGATACCACAAATTCCTTCATTATCATATCAATTGTTCCTGCATTCACCTAAGTGTGTGTCCATCATTTTACTTTTTATCCAATCCCAGGAGGGATTGCTTATCCCTCCTCCTAAATCCATCACCAATGAATTTCATGTAACCCACCTATGTCCCTCCTTTGATTGTGATGTATAAATAGAATTGTAACCCGCCATTCTTCGGAGCATTATCTCAATTCACTGAGGTTCTGCTTCCCGGCATATGTCGACAGCTTTTGGTTTAAAATAAACTCACTAAAATTCTTTACATGTTTCAATGGTTTTTTGTTAACAAAGGTGTGCATTTTGCCCGCCTTTTCTGGCCTCATCTCCAAAGAAATAAAATGAAATCTGGGCAACATAATTAATTAGAAACTACAGAACAGGAATCCAGCATGCCCTTAAAAAAAATGCCAGAGGATGTAGAATTCAGAATTACTCTTTACTGGGTGGTAATAATGATGGGGTAGGGAGGTAGAGAGGGACTGTCAGCAACTCCACATGATCACAACGGAAATACTTCATAATCAGCATCTCAAATCAACACAAGGAGAAGCCTATTAATCAAGCTAAAGCAGCAAGTGGCCAAACAACCATCCCCCCCCCCCCCCCGCCCCGCCCCGCCTCCCTTCCAGACATCTCACTGGTTTGAAGGTCAAATATGTACTCTTCATCTAGTATAAAAAGCTGCCACTTGGGGGAGGTTGGGCATTGTATTATTGTTTTGCTTTAAGACATCTGTCATTTCTGAGAATAAATATTTCTGTTCTGTGGTTGTTAATAAGCTTCACAAAGTGGTTTTCCTGGCATATGAAGACATCATTTGAATAATAAAAGCTCATATTTATAATTACATTGAGTTAAATAGATTTGCTTAGCTTAGGGTTTGAGGTTATTCATAAACAGATGTGAGGGTCCATAAAACCTCTATCATTTCAATAATCTCACTGCTTGGGGGTTCTCAAAGAATTCAGAAGCTTCCATGTAAATTAAGGAAGTTTTCCTCAATTCCCTGAATAATCACAAACGCACCTCCACCTGAGTCCACTTCGCACAACCTTTTCAGAAAGAAGGCGATGAATGAGACCTGTTCTAAACTGGTGACATTCACTCCCTAAAGCATTCAGAGAGACTGTTACAAAATGCTCTGCTCTGTTCTCAGCATATGTTGATGACCCAAAGTCACAGTCTTATTTAAAGCAATTGGTTTCAAAACAGTGATGAAAAGAGGTCAGCCATCCAAGCAGCACCTCGGGATCAGATCCTGCCCTCCCAGCCACCTCTCCTCTTGAAACTCAAGAGTCCTTTGAGCCATTCCCTTCAGGCCTTGGGAGGTGATGAAAAGGTTCATGGTTTTAAAATTCTTGGGGCACATCGGTTGTAAATGGCTGCATTAGACATCTGTGGGGCATTGTGCAAGCTCTAAACCTGTGATCTCTCAAACTCTATTTCTCAAGCCAAATCCCAATTTAATCTGTGCATTGGGTTGAACAGTGTTTCCTAAAAATTCATGTTCACCCAAAACCTAATTTGACCTAATTTGAAAGGTGACCTAATTTGAAAGAAGGACCCTGTAAGATATCACTAAGATAAGATTTGAGAGGAGAATCTACTGGATTAGAGGGAGCCCTAATTCCTATGAGAATACCCATATCCAGCATAGAAATGAAGACTCAGGGAGCTAGAGAAGAAAGCACCATGAAGACAAAGGCCGAGATCAGAGTGATGCACGTACAATCCAAGTAGTGCCAAGGATTGTCACCCGCCATGAGAAGCCAGAAAAATTGCAGCTCCCACAAAGAACCAACTTGCCAACACCTTGATTTGGGACTTCTGGCCTCCAGAACTTTCTTTCATCGACCAAGTTCGTAGTCATTGGTTTCAGCAATCCTAAAAAAGTTAAGTGTTCTGTCTGTCACTTGGTGGGCAAGTATTTGTGGAAGTGAATATAATAAATCAGTTCAATTTGACACAGGGACTAATTAAGGAAAATATTTAGCAGTAAGTATTTGGGGAGGAGAGAATGCTTATGGCTGGAGCTAAAAGAAACCCATTCATTTCTTCAATTCTACCCCAGGCAGAGCCACCCAGGGATGAGGTGTTGGATGGTTCATGGACCAAGGACTAACTGGAGAAGATGGAATTATTAGCTACCTGAGGAGTAACACTGCTCACTGAGGCTTTCTCCAAGATGTCCTGGCACAATGAGAGACCATCCGTTTTGTCTTGGGCACTTCAAAAAAATACAAAACAAGCATATGGTAACTAGTATCCTATATAAAATAAAAGAGAAACATGCAAATTTGACCGTACCTTCACTCCTGATTGGCTATGCTACCAGCCAATCAGGAGCAGGGACGGGGCCAAGTGGCACGAGTGCCAGGCTCCGGGGCTGGAGATGAAATGGCAGTGACGGCAAGCACCCAGCCCCCGGGCGCTGTGAGGGGAAGTGGTGGCAAGCGCCGAGCCCCTGGGGCCGGGTGGTTCGCAGGCAGCCCAGGGCTGAGCTAAGCAGGGCGATGGCTGGGTTCCCAAGGCCTAAAGCCTCACCAGAGGGCAGGCTGGGGGTGAGCCATCAGTTGGAAATCCCCTGAGGGCTCCCAGTATGTAAGAGGGAGCAGGTTGGGTTGAGGGACCACCCACCCTCAGTGCACAAATTTCATGCACTGGGCCCCTAGTTTTATATAATGTAGGTAGACATTATTTTAAGAATATAACTTTTCAATAATATTTGTTGTTATGCTCGAATTATGTATCGTATTGCCACCTTGGTTTTTATTTTTCAGTCCCAGATCATCAAGGTTTGGGCCATGTTCTGTGGGTATACTTGTCATTTGTTATGACCATAGTTTTATTCTAGGGTAGTATCGCTAATGACCAAATTTCCACTTATTTAATATCCCTGAAGAGTTCTTGAAATGTAATGGAGTAACTACTTCCCCTGTAATTTTTGCATACATTTAGATACTAAACTGCAGTTTGATCAGACGCCTTGGCCTTGTGTGGTATAAGAGCGATATCTAATGAAAATATGAGGTATGTGTTTCCTAATTACTCCAGACAGCTTATTGCAGTTTGCTTCCTAGTTAATCCCAAAATTCCTATCTCCCAGCACCTTAAACACCTTCCTTCCACTGTCATCAATCTCAGTTATGTAAATGAAGCAGGGTGGTGGAGCCAGTGTTTTTTTCCGGATGTTACAGAAGGCCCTATTAGAGAAACAGCTGACAAGGGTGCCCGCTCAAAATGATTCTTTTGTTTCCTCGAAAGACTGCGGCAGACTGAAGTAGAGAGAATCTGCACACTCTGCAGGAGTAGAACTGCCAGGGCCAGCGCATGCGGACGGGCATTCGTAGAGGAAACCACCCTCATGTTGGCAGGCCCAGGGATGGCCATGACACTAGCTCCGTATCCTACTCTCTACAGAGAACACTTGCAGAAAAGCCACCTCAGTGGAAGCACATTCATGACATAAAGTAAATTTCTGATTGAGTCCAGACTGACCACATAGTGAACGGACGCTTCAACTTTGCAGAAATGAGCACACCGTCCATCAGAGGACCTTGAACTTTCCTCTGTGGAGGTCAAATTCAATGCTGACTTCCAGTTCCTGGGGAAGGCAGGGGCTAGAGCAGCAGGGCTGCAGAAAAAGGGTGACACTCTGATGTGCAGTAGAGCTGAACCCTGGAAAGTCTAGCACAGTGGTCGGCAAACTCATTAGTCAACAGAGCCAAATATCAACAGTACAACTCTTGAAATTTCTTTTGAGAGCCAAATTTTTTAAACTTAAACTTCTTCTAATGCCACTTCTTCAAAATAGATTCACCGAGGCCATGGTATTTTGTGGAAGAGCCACACTCAAGGCGCCAAAGAGCCACGTGTGGCTCGCAAGCCGCAGTTTGCCGACCCCTGGAGCAGATCATCTCAGTGCTCAGAGTGTGGATTTTCTAATTCCCTCTTCATAGAGAAAGAGCCAGGAAAGACAATGAGAGAATGAGAAAGGGAAAAAATATACAAGTAGCTAAGCCAAAAAAAAAAAAATATATATATATATATATATGCACACACTCACACAAAAGGTCAGAGAAAACCATTTTCTTCACACTGTATTCTTTTGTCCTTTCACAATCTCCGTCCTGTATAAGCTAATGAGGAACAATGACAATTAGCTTCATTAGACAGACCACTGTTGTTGGATTTGGTCTCGAGTTGATCAAATGAGGCAGCTGGACTGAGAATGAATCTTCCCTGACATTAGCTCCCACTCATGAAGTGGCCAGGCACCTGGAGGACAGGGGGTGATGGAAAAGATAATAATTGGGCCCTCATCTTTTATAATTATGTGTGTTTCAAGTAGATATGAATGGGAGTAGGGGACGGAGGGAGATGAGAAAGCTACAAAAAGGGGGATATTCTGATGTGAATACTCATTTACTCTAAGGAAAGGGAGATCACATGTTTAATAATAAAAGACTTGAGAAACAGAGACTTAAAAAATAAATGTTTACTGGGAATTAGGACAATTATTTCATATCGTAAAGCACCTTCGTGATATTAAATAATTACCATAGTTATTGACTGGATGCACGGGGAACTGGTTTCCCTCCTTCATATGCAAAAGCCTCTGATGTCTCAGAACAAGTTAACAGTTTCTTTTTATACTTACATTTTCAAGGGAAAATGAAAAGTGAGTGAGAATGTTTTCATGTGTTATTTGTGTACGTGTGGATCATGGCAGAACTTTTAACAAAATATCAGAGAGTACAGAAATCTCTTCTCTTTTTAATGTAGAACTTTGTCTAAAAATCTGTTCCTCTGATATTTAATCTATCTCTTAGATCTGAGTTTCTGAGCAGAATATAACTGAATTTATTAATTATCTCTTTGATATTTTGCTTGCAATTAGAATACACTTCTACAAATATAGAGAGAGAGTTAGGGTTTAATTAGGGCTTTGAGGTCCAGACAGCTTTTCTACACTTTATTAAAAGGGAAAAATTACTGTCTGTTCTCTCAATATAACCAGTAACTAGAAGTAATTTAATTTCAAAGATACATTAATAAAGCAAGGTAAAACAAAACAAAACAAAAAGCAACTATGTAGGAAGAGTTCTACCAGACTTTAATTTCCATAGTGATGGATTCCCATCACCTAAACTAACTCAGAGTCTTGCCTATGTCATTAATTCTTTATATGCCATCAAGTATTGTTGAATAAATTGAGAAATGGTTTTTTTCAATGTAGCATTCTCACTAAATTTTAACTAGGAACAGTTACTCTTCTTTTTATTTATTTTTAATATATTTTATTGTTGTTGTTTTTTTACAGAGAGGAAGGGAGAGGGATAGAAAGTTAGAAACATCAATGAAAGAGAAACATCGACCAGCTGCCTCCTGCACAACCCCTACCGAGGATGTGCCCGCAACCAAGGTACATACCCTTGACCGGAATCGAATCTGGGACCTTTCAGTCCACAGGCCAAAGCTCTATCCACTGAGCCAAACCAGTTTCAACAAGGAACAGTTACGCTTTAATTTTTTTCTACCCATGGTTTTCCACCAGGTTTGTGTGGGATGACTGTCATCTATCTCACCATGAATATGTGTCTAGACAAGAACCTTTGGAGGTATAAATAAATGCTAAAATTAAAGCTACATTTATAAAACACACACACACACACACACACACATTTTGTCTTCTCTTACGATTGCTTGTTCATAGACAAAGAGCTCTTCCCACCCCCTTACGGTTACCTGGCGGGAAGAAAAGCCCTAATTATCCTTCCAAGTTGTGGCACTCAGACTTCATTTCCTCTTTTGGCTTAAGACCAAACAAAATGTGGAAAAATTAATGGATCAATAGAACTCTTCTATGTAGAATGCAATAAAAATATTACTTCCTTTCAACCAAATACTGATATAAATTGTCTTCCATTTGATCAAAATTTTGATATTTTATACAATGCACAGATTTACAAATAATAGCCTATTAGCATACTATGTTTTCTTATTATAGAAGAGTCTTTTGAAGGACACATTTTACCTTCACCTGCAAAGTGATGTCTACTACCAAAGTTTAATTTTAAACATTTAACTAGATAAGAAGCATTTGTTCTGTATTTCTTCATTTTTCTATCTGGGACCTCATTTTCTATTTTGAAATCAGAATTGTTTAGTCTTTTTTCTCTTTTCATAGCCTACTTTATTTTTCTTTCCACTTTTCCCCATCTCCAAAACTCTTTGAATTTATCTTTGATAGTCTAGTCACATATTTTCTATTATTCTATATATTCACATACACAAGGTCCCACCTCTCTCTCCAAATTGACCTCACTGTTTTTACACTGTTCACTGTTTCCTTTGTGAAGGATAAAGAAATTAGAGGCGATGGTACGTAACTTTCTGTTATTCCATTTCTCCTTCAAAGTAGCTTCCTTAAAGATCTATCAGTGGATCAGAACTATGCCAGCAGATAAAAATGATGTAAACTTTACATGCTGAAATTTATACAAAAATACAAGTATGTATATCTTCTCTGTTGAACTAAACACATAAAATACCCCAAATCCAAACTTCACAGCTACAACCACATTTTTCTTAAGCTTTATTATGAACCTGATTACCAATTAGCACTACAGGTATATCACTCTTGGGTCAAATCCATTCAAATATCATGTAAAATTTACACACACAGCACTGACCTTGAGACATGGAAAATGTCCAATAAGTGTTTAATAGATAGGCAATCACAGGATTCCGTGAATCTCTCCGGCTGAAGCATGGCAGATAAATGGGAGACGGAGCAAGCTGGAGCTGGTGAAACAAGGCAAGGGGTGATTCATGATATCAAGGGTAAAGTGGTAAAGATCTAAAAAGGTAGCAGAGATGAAAGGCATGGGCTAGACAGGAGAGAAAAACTCTAGAATCTGTTTTCTGAGTGGATTTGGGGCTAGCATCTGGGTACCAGATGCTGATGTTCATCTGAAATGCTAAACATTTTGCCACAGCTGGTTTGGCTCAGTGGACAGAGCATCCACCCTCAGACGGAAGGGTCCTGGGTTTGATTCCAGTCAAGGGCACATTCCTCTGTCGCAGGCTCTATCCTGGGCCCTGGTTAGGCCACACCCTGGAGGCCACAAGTCCATGTGTCTCTCTCCAATGGATGTTTCTCTGTCTTTTCCCCTCCCTTCCACTCTTCCTAAAAAAATCAATGGAAAAATATCCTCAGATGAGGAATAACAAAAAAAATAAATAAAATGCTGAACATTTCAACAAATTCTATGAATATCATTAGGGCAAACATGGGCATTTTATGAGCTTATAAAACTTAAGGGAGCACACGTGTTATCAGTAGAAGTGGAATTCTTGGGGTGCCTCAAGGAAAAGAATTTCCTGTGCCCCTCCCCCTTCAGGAAGATGAGGCTTCATGAAAAGCTTTATTGATGATGTAAAATTAAGGGGGTTCCCCCTCAATGTCCCATCTCTGTCTCTGTCACCATGGAAGAAGTCTAATTGTATCTTCAAGCAGGGTCAGAATTAATGCCACTGCCCAGAGTTTCTATTGCATATTTGAATCTTGTCCAGTCCAGGATCTGGCCAGCTTAGCTTGTGTGCCCAGCTGCATTCCATTGCATGTGGGGTTCCAGCGTCTATGGGCCAGGTGGCTTAACGCCACATGGCTATGGAGAGCGAACAGGCGAGCACACGGGCGAGTGGAGAGCAAGAGGGGAAAAGGAAACAAGGGTAAGAGCAAGCAAGAGAGGGAACTCTTGTCTGGGGATTGTAACCCTTCCAAGAGTTCATGCACTTGCAGTGGCCCCACACTCCTGACCAATGATCTTTCTCCCAGGCGAGGCTGACTGACAAGCACCGTGCCTTTGTCACCCTGACTTCACTCCCTTTCTTCCCCAACAATCCCTTCCCCTCACAGGAACAATGCTGTGTGAAGCTGGAACTTCTTGGTGAAGCTGCTCAGATGACCATGCTTATAACGTCTGGCCTCCCCTTGGCTCTCTTATTAATACTGACTAGCTCATTATGAAGATAGCACAAGGGCTGACCATTACTAAAGTAGCTCTTTGCTCAAGTGTCCTTCCACTCAGCGACAGAGATAAACTCTTCTGTGTCTTTCTTTTTGTTCCCATTAAATGAATTAAACAAGGAGGCCATTAGACTGAGGTAGCTTTAATAACCTAAGTTAGTAATGCCCCAAGGTTAAGAAGTTAAACCCTCAGGACAACTGAGAGCACACAGCCAAGGAGGCTTTCCCACATAAGGCATTCGCTTAAGCTACAGCAAATCCAGTGACTCCCTTTTACTTCTGCCTCTTCTCTGTACAAGCCCTTCCCCTACCTCCTGCTGGTGGGACTCTCCTAACCACATTTAGCTTGTCACCCCCCAATTTGATTCCATTTTTTGCTTGAATAAATATACTCTTAGTTTTTAATAGGTCTCAGTTTACCTTGTAACACTCCCATTTAATCGGCTGCACTTAACAGTAAAAGTTTCTTTTGTTCATTAAATTAAAATACTTCTCATTCCAGTTCTTTCAACATTATTGACTCCTAATTGGATCTCTTCTTCCTATCTGGCGGCCAGTAGTTTCAATGTCATACACCTTTCTTTCTATCACAGCTCTCCTCGCACATCTCTTCCAGCGATTAGCAGGACAATCCAGTGCAATAAGAGGTCAAGAGACTATTGCTACATTACTTGTATAGGTTTTCATGGAATCGGTTTATTTTTTCAATTAAAAATGTACTATTTCCAAGCTTCCTTTCCTTTCCTTTTTTTTTTTTTTTTTTTAAATTTTCTCCTTCACTATCACCTACCTAGATTGCCAGCACCAGATATGTTCACGGAGAACTCAGATTAAGAGGAAGAATGTTCACTCCCTGCTCCTTTTGTGCCTCGGATCACAAAGTGGAGAATCCCTCTGCAGAAAGAAAGGGTGGAAAAGATATTTCTAATTCTTAGGGAGAGGTAATTAAAAAATTTCCTTTTATGATACTGTCTTTGTTCTCTTCTTGAAAGGAAAGAGCATCCCCTTTATCACTTGAAACAGGGCAAACTAGTATTCTAACTCTCTTCCCCAAGTTAATTAACATGTAAATACTTGTCAGTAAAAGGTAACACTTACGTAATTAGCATATAAATAGGCCAGGGACAATATTCTGCCTTAAAGGAAGACAGCTTGGAAGAGTTTACCAAATGTATTTGGAAAGAAAAAGATAAAATAAAGCTTCGTCATCTCCGCGCAAATAGTTAGGAAATAGTTATGAAATAGAACGCCTGATGGAGCTGGGGGCAGAGGGAGAAGAATGACCTGCCTGGAGAGGAGGCGGTGAAGTTTACACACACAACTAGGTTTTACACACACAACTAGGTTTTACATACATGCTGAGAAGTGATGACGGAAAGTGAATAGCTGGTTATGTGCGGAAAATACATCATCTTTGCTCGATTTTAATGGATTCCATCCACAAAGGAAATGGAAAGCCATAGATGGGGAAAGAATTGAAGGGCTAATTTTTCCATATTGGGTGTAAGGATGAGTACACTCACAAAACAGTGTATGCAGGGATCACTTCTACTCGCCCTGATTTTGTCTTTCAAATGAGGTACTTGTGCACCTAATGATCCGTTTACACAAACAATCACCAGGTTGGCATGTGCCAGGTAAACTTGAGAGGCAGTGAGGCACACCCACTTTTGGTTGGCATCCAGGGTGTTCTATTTTGAAAACAAATATATTTATAATCACATTATGTTTGTAACGTTCTTATTGAATCATGTGTCCATGTGTAAAAGGGATGTTCACTAGCCCCAGAGGAAAAAAAATCTCTCTGACTGCACTGGCAAAGATACTAGTTTTTATCATTATTACTGAAGCTACAACATATTCTAGTTATGGGGGAAAACACAGGATCTGTAATCGGAAAACCTGAATTAGTTTTTCACGTAGCTTTCGATGTAAGAAATGTCCAAAGCTGTAGGCAATGTTTTCATTTCTTTGAGCCAAACCAATGACAATTGCCAGGGAGCAAAATCCAACAGATTGAGAAAACGCTCCAGAAAATGGCAGCCTTGCTGTGGCAGGAAGTTGGACAGAAATGATCAGAGCAAGGACAATGGACCAAGCACAGAAGGTCACCAGAGCAGAAAGTCTTGGGTGTCCAGCAATGGGCAACACTGGGAAAACAAAGACCTCCTCCCCCCCCCCCACCCCCTCAGGGTAACCTTTCCTCTCTTAGCATATCGCTAGTTATATGGGTTAGACGCCCTGACCTTTCATATTGCTGATCCTGGGGTTCAGACCCTCCCCTGACCTTTCCTTTCCTGGCATGTCCGTAGTCCTGTGGCAGAGCCCGCTAGAGGAAGAACAAGGGGCCCTTTCCTCCCCTGCCAGACGTGTTCCCTTTCTTTCCTAACTCCAAGGACCCCTTCTGTGGCCTCTTTATTTCCTGAGCCCATTCCTTCGACACCTCCCTTCTTCTACCTCTATGACTCTCTAAACACACTTCCTCTTATAGTTTGAGCCTTGGCTCTGAATTCTTTCGTGGCCAGAATTCAAGTGTTGAGGTTGATGAACTGGTCTGACTTCACTGGTCTAAAACCTGGTGCCCTTTCAAGGCGGCTAACATTGCTCCTGATTTTCTACATCAGAATCAAAGAGGCAGATGTATGAGGGTTCCATGAAATCTACTGGGGAAAGATTAGGAAGACAGGAGCAAACAAGGCGGAAGAGTTTCTAAATTGGCTAAAAAGTAAAGACAGGCACATGCCTGTTTTTACATGAATGGGAATACTAGTTGGTTAACAATATTTATAGAACAGAAAGATGGTGGGTGGAGGACAAGATAACAATGAAGGCTTCCATAGTTTTGTGCTCTGCTTGGAGGCTGGACCCTGAGGGGTCTGGAAAAAGGTGATTACACTGACATTCCAAAAGTATGTTATTGCAGGTACAGAAAGAGGCTCAGTTGACGGAAAGACTGACATTTGTCAGGGAAGATACTGGCCTAAGACATGCCTAACTGCCCTGACTTATTTTCAGTGAGGACAGTCCTAATTTCAGACTATCCAGTGCTGTTACTTTAGGTCTCCTAGTTTGTAAGGGTGTCATGCAGGCCTCCTCTGAGCTTGCCAGGTTGGGTACATGGCTCCTTTTTTGTCCATATAGCTATGTCAATGTAGATATCTAAATTTAGGCAAGTCACTTCAAAGTACCAAATGACAATTCTTCAAAATAAAGGTAATAGTCTTGTTCACGTAGAAAATAAATCAATTATTATTATTCATTGCATCTTACATTACTAAATCTAAATCACAATACTAAATGTTATCAATGCCTGTCCCAGGTCAAAGTGAATCTGCGTGGAATTATCTCATCTATTGGTGTTGGCCTGTTCAACATACTCTTCTCCCTTCCACATGGTGGGGTTGATATCCTGGGCCCCACCTCTCTAACCACCAGGTAACTGGTGACTCAACCCAATTGAAGTCATCTTTGACAGAATCACCCTTGAAGCCAGTTTATCCGACTTTCTCCAGATCTATCAAAGTACCTTCAGGCTAGTCTAAGGTCCAAGGGTTGGGTCAAAACAAGATTAGCTTTCTAAATTTGAAGTGTGGGCACATTTTCAAGGTAGTGAGATTACTGCCGGACAGTAGAAAGGATCTGCACATAAACCTCAGCCTACTCAGAAGCTGGTCAGTTTCTCCCTAGAATAAGTCAATGTGTCTAGTAGAACTTTATACAAGGATAGAAATGTTTCATAATATCCACTATCCAACGTGGTAGTCACATGTGCCTACTAAATAGGAAACGTGGCTGGTAGGAATTCAGGAACTAAATTTTTAATTTAATTTTAATTCGTTTAAATGTAAAGAGCCACACGAGACAAATGGCTACTATGTTAATGTAGCAAGGAAAAAAGAAGACATTTTATCTAGTAGTGATTGGACACTATAGACTAAGAATGTCATCTACTGTCCAGTTGTTTAATCCTACCCTTTAAAATAATATTCAATGCAAAAAATAGTATTCAATGCCAATCCTCCTTTTCTACAGCAACCTAGGATACTTTTTAGCCATTCTTGTGTATTCTTGTATTTCTTATCATCCACAACCTAAATAAATATGGATTTAAAAACTGCATTAATTTACTCTTGTTAGAATCCAACATAAAACAAACAGATATCAAGGAAGTAGAAGGGTAGAGTTTTTCTGAAGTCTTTAATGTCTGCAATTGGATTGTTGATAGACATTAGGTGTGAGAATATTATCTAATTGAGATGGAATGTTAATCAGGGTTTGTAACCTAACCAAGTATCTAAAATGGTATACCCCCCAAAATTATGCCTAACTTGATTATGCTTTGAAAACAAATAAAATGATAATAGTTATAATAATACAGTCATAACAACAGCTAATAATAATTTATAATGTCTCAGGCACTCACGTAAGAACTTCGCACACTTTATGTAATTTATTTCTCATGACACCCTTGCAGGATGCCTGTTACTATTTTTCCTATCTTACTTCTTTTTTTTTTTTAATATATATTTTATTGATTTTTCACAAAGAGGAAGAGAGAGGGATAGAAAGTCAGAAACATCGATGAGAGAGAAACATCGATCAACTGCCTCTTGCACACCCCCTACAGGAGATGTGCCCGCAGCCAAGGTACATGCCCTTGACCAGAATCGAACCCGGGACCTTTCAGTTCAAAGGCCGACGCTCTACCACTGAGCCAAACCGGTTTCGGCCCTATCTTACTTCTTGAAAAGCTGAGACTTCGAAAGGGCAGCTAGACTTGTCCAAGGTCACAGCAAAAACAAAATGGCAGAACTGAAGTTCAAAGCCAGATCAGGTGAATTCCAGAGCCTACTTCCCTAATCACTGAGTGATATAGTTTTGCTAAGGTAAGAACATTCTAGAAAGATAATGACATTTCTTAGGTTTCACCAAAGCGCAAAAGTTTCCATGTTAAAAAACCACTCTGCCGATGGATCCCTATCAGTGCATCTGAAACTACACAATTTAAGAAGATATTGGGACAGAACAGTAACCAGGCTGACCTTTCTCTAAGGCAGACAATGATCTTGCTTCTTCCTACACAGCTGAAATGGAATAAACCACTTGGGACTAGTTTTGTGGGAAGGTTAATTCCCTGGAAGGAGTAGGTAGAGATGAGCTCATTGACAGAAAGCACATTCATGCTTCAGTCAGTTCTGGGTGAGGACCCGCAGCCCACCATGTCCCCGACGACCTCCCTGAGTTTTTTCCTTGTAGGAGAGTTTCAAAGCTCCTTATGTCAAGCTCAGCTTTTGCAAGTGAAGGATAGAGTACCATTTGAGACTGTCATTCCTACTGAAATGTAAATAAAGAGGTTGTCACAGAATGAAAAAAATAGTAATCTAATCCAAAACATATATATATTCACAACCCGGCCAGCATGGCTCGGTGGTTGAGCATTGACCTATAAACCTGGGGGTCACAGTTTGATTCCTGATCAGGGGATGTGTTTCGGGCTTGATCCCCCATGTGGGGCGTGCAGGAGGCAGTCGATCAATGATTCTCTCTCATCATCATTGATATTTCTATCTCTCCCTCTTCCTTCCTCTCTGAATTCAATAAAAAAAATGTTTTTTAAAAATCATAGTTTTGGCTTCCAGAAACCAAGGATTTGAAATAGAGATAGTGGGTGTGAGGTAGGGGAGTAGGACTTTCCTTTGATGATATAAAAGACTTCAGTGTGTGTGTGTGTGTGTACTGTACATTCGCATTTATGTGCACACTTGAGTCCCTCCAATGCTTGCTAGGCTACTCTGTACCTACCTGTCTGCCTATAAAACTCGTGATCAAATGACCTTTGGATATATTTTCCCCTGCATTGGGTCATAGCTATTAAATATTTGAAAATTTTTAGGGCCATTTTAAAATTATGTCAATGAAACCTGCAGATTTGGGGAAGGGGAATTAACTGTGTAATTTAATAAAAATAGGAAAATTTAGTGACAACTGTAAGTACTAACTTTTCTGGATAATAATTCTATATACCAGGACATCACTGTATCCAATTAAGTTGAGCTATATTCAGTAATCTCTGTGCAACTGGATAGACCCACAAAATAATAGGATTTGTTTAAAGCAAAAATAGAGGAACTTATTAATACATATTTGATATCTTAAATGCATTAACAGGAAAAAAAGACAGATTAATACAGCCCATTCGAGGACAACAAAGAAAATGAAATATTTTGAAGGGGTAAATATATTGTCTCTTTGAAGAAACTTAGTTTGACATTTACAAACGTTGTTGTCCACTCATTTTCATCACTAATTTATCTGAAAATAGTTAGAATTGAGAGAGAGAGAGAGAGAGAGAGAGAGAGAGAGAGAGAGAGAGAGAGAAGAAAGTACTCAATGTGAAAACACTCATTGAAAAACTTATTTTTATTAGATCAGTGACCCCAGCGAGTCAAAGCTCGGTCTGGAGAAGCCAGGCCCATACCTCAGAAGCTCACGATGGCCCTGAACACATTGTTTGGCTTCTCAGAGAGAGAACTTTCAAGGAATCTCTGAATGCGTTGTCATGCTTGAACTAGATATGAGGTGGCTAAGCTGAGAATCCAATATGGGAAATTAGTTGCCATTAACAGATTGCTTCAGGCGGTTCATTTCTCACAGACAAGCTGTGTGGGCCTCCTGCTGCGGACAGTGAACATCAGCTTACTAAATACTTCAGCTCATCACAAGCTGCATCACTCACGGATAAGCCTGAATTGCGGTGGTGGGGGAGCGGGGAGAAGAAACAGATTAAAAACATAACCACGGGCATCAATCTGGGAAGAGATTGATGCTCCGGTCTGTTAGATAAAGACAATAAAAATTACTGTTCATTCACATGTACAGATATTCACAATGAACTGCTAAGAGGAAAATAACCTAGTTTACAAAACTATTTTTATAGGAGAGTATTTGGGGTTAAAAAAAAATGTGTGTTTAATCTGGAAGAACAAACAGCAAAATCGTTACAGTGATGACTTCCTATAATTTGTTTTATCTGTCTGTATTTTCAATAATGTTATAATTCAATTATTATATTTTATAAGAAATATTTATTATATGTGAAATAAAAATAATAGACATGAAACAAATGGTTATGCCTATTTTTTTCTTTTTGAAATGTTTTATTGCCTTTTGAGGAATATTCATCTTGAGAGCTTTCCAAATACATGAAGGGAAAAATTTTCGATTGATTATGAATAAATTGTGAACAGAAATTACCATTTATCTCAGGGGCTGAGCTGTTCTAGCAGCTCTAGAATTGTACTGAATCGGGCAGGGCAGCCTGTCATTGCCTTTCTCCATCCCCAAAGCCTGCACAGACTCTCCTTTGTTCTTATGAAGCAAACGGCATGTTCTAAAATAGTGCCATCTACGTGCCTAGAAGTGTGCATTATGTTTGAGAAAAACAATGGGTTTTGGAGTAGAAAGCTCTGGTTTGGGATCACCGTTCTGATCAATCAATAATAGCTATGTGACCTTCAATAAACAACCTAATCATCTCTGCGTTTCAGATCCTTTTAACAATTAAAACACAGCAATGCACAATATCACATTGGTTTCATTTATTCATTATTAATATACCTACCGAAGTGATTACCCTGCTCAGTCTAGTAAACATCAGTCATCCCACAAGGTTATTATGATTTTATTGACTATATTCCACAAGTTGTACATCTCCATGACATCTATTGGACAACTGGAAGTTTGTACATCTTATTCCCTATCACTTGTTCTGCTCCCGTCCCCCAACCCTTTCCCTCTGGCAGCCATAAATTAGTTCTCTATGTCCACGAGACTATTTTTGTTTTGTATGGTATGTTTGCTTTGCTTTTTAGATTCCAAGTAAAAGTGAAATCACATGATATTTGTCTTTCTTTGTCTGACTTATTTCACTTAGCATAAAGACCTGTGAGTCCATCCATATTGTCGCAAATGGTAAGATTTCATTCTTTTTTAGGGTGAGTACTATTCCATTGTAGGGATGTCCATCTTTCTTCATTCATCTACCAGGGGACACTTAGGTTGGTTTGATGTCCTGGCTATTGTAAATAAGACGGGACAATAAACATAGAAGTGCCTGTGTCTTTTTGAATTAATGTTTTCATTTTCTTTGGATATTGAGGAGTGGGGTTGCTGGGTCATATGGGTCATATTTAATTTTTTTAGGAACCTCCACACTCTTTTCCATAGTGGCTGTGCCAATTTTCAAGGGTTCCTTTTTTCCATATTCCCTGATCTAAGCGGAAAATCAGCTTTTCACCATTGAATATGATATTAACTGTGCTAGTCATACCATATTGAGTAGTTCCCTCTATACCTACTTTGTTGAGTTTTTATCATAAATGAATGTCAAATGCTGTCCAATGTTTTTATTGCATCTAATAGGTGATTTGTGATTTTTATCCATCATTTTGTTGATGTGCTGTATCATGTGATTGATTTGTGGATATGGAAAAATACCTGAGTTTCAGATTATTTGTAAAAAGAAACCTACCTCAAACAATTGCTTGGAAGATTAAATTAGATAATCAACGTAATACCCCAAAGGGAATGATCTCTGAGTTTCAGTTATCCTTATTTTCCCACTTTTTCATGTAAAGCTGAAAAGAGGCGACAATGGTAGAGCTTAAGATAGTGTAGGCAACAGACAGTTTGCAACTCCCATACCGAGCAACGTAGAGGTATGGGTGGGGGTTTCTTTCAAAGTGCAGGTGAACTGCCTATGGATTGCAAAATCCATTTCTGCCAGGTGCTAAACCCTGCACACTGAGAAGAAGTCTTCCTAGAAGTACAAGCTCCTTTGATAGGAGACAGAACCCAGTTTTGCTACCTGACCCATTCGCCATGTGAACTTGATAAACGAGCCCAGGATTTCAGTTCCATTCTCTCCTCTCTACAATGGAGGTGCTATCTACTTTGTCTTAATGAGTTGTTATAAGACAAAAATTCTTTATAAAGCGAAAAATAAAACCTAATTATTTTTTAATAGGACTCGTTTGCAAGTGGTAGAAATCCCAATTAGAAAAAGCATAAGCAAGAAAGGAAGGAAGGAAGGAGGGAGGGAGGGGCGGGGGGGAGGCCTCATGGTTTAAGCTTTCCCAGTGAGCAATAGGAGACAGGAAAGTGTCCCTAAATCCTTTTCCCTTCACCTTCCACCCTGATAGCCTAGTCCAGTGGTCGGCAAACTCATTAGTCAACAGAGCCAAATATCAATAGTACAACGATTGAAATTTCTTTTGAGAGCCAAATTTTTAAACTTAGACTATATAGGTAGGTACGGTGTTATTAACTTAATTAGGGTATTCCTAAGCTGGCCTTTGCTAAAAACTCCAGGGGCCAAAGAGCTGCATGTGGCTCGCGAGCCACAGTTTGCAGACCACTGGACTACTTCAAGGCATCGTGGAGCTGCATGGCCTGTCCAGAGACAGGCGTCCCGCCTGTATTTCCCGGTGAGGCAGCAGCCAGCTTGCTAACAGCTCCCCTTATCTCCACTTCGCCTCCTTCCCTTCCTTCCTTCCTTCCTCCCTTTTCTCCCCCACACCAGCCGCCGGGGGGTGCGGCCCTCAGGAAAGCAGGTCGGGAAAGAAAAGAGTGAAAATGATCTCTCCGGCCCCCGGTGTCTTCCGGAGGAAAGCCCGCCTTGGGGGCCGGCAGGCCGGCTGGCTGCAGTGCGCGCCTGAGTGGCCGGTTTGCAGAGGACGCCGTGCCCGTGCCCTGGGCTCCCCTGCTCTCCCGGGATGGAAATCGGGGGGAGACCCGCAGAGGGGAGCCCGGGGGAAGGAGCCGTGGGCTGCTCTGCGAACCAAGGCCGGGAGTGTGTCAGGGAGAGTTCGGCGGAGGCTCTTGCACAGCGGCGCTACCTGCGTCTCCACGGGTCACCTGTGTCATCAGCACGTTAAATTTCCACCCGGGGAGGTGCTTTCAGCATTTAAATGAGGAAGGGTCACCCAGAGGACAGTCTTTCTTGCTGGCACATGTGTGAGCAAAGGAAATAAAAATTACGTTCCCCGCAGTGATTCTGGGGGCCAGCAGGGTCCCCCGGCCGCTGATTGGCTGTGAGGAGGCGGGAAGGCACTGGGGGGGAATGAATGGCTTCCTGGCTTCCTGCCAGCAAGGCCCAGGGAGTGGCCTCCTATCTCAGAACCCCTGAAACACACTCTCAGCCGCTTGCAAAATCGTGGGAGGCAAGGAGCAGCCTTGCTTTTAAGGAAGCTTGATGGAAACCTGCTCCCCTGCCTGACGGTGGTGAGTTCCAGGCCAGGGGTCGGCAAACTCGTTAGTCCACAGAGCCACATATCAACAGTGCAACGACTGGCATTTCTTTGGAGAGCCACATTTTTTTTTTAAACTTAAACTTCTTCTAACGCCACTTCTTCCAAATAGACTTGCCCAGGCTGTGGTATCTTGAGGAAGAGCCACACTCAAGGGGCCAAAGAGCCGCATGTGGCTCAAGGGTCGAAGTTTGCCAGCCACGGTTCTAGGCAAACAGCAACCACAATTCTCTTGCTCGCCCTGTCCCCCCTCACGCTAAGACCCAGTCAACCAATGTGCATGACCAAATGAGGTAGATGGAAATAAAAACATGAGAGAGTTGATTGTTGAGATGTGTGGTAAACATCCTCTGGGTTAAAATTCAGAGAAGAAAGGAAGCCCTGAAGTGTACTGGGTTTGGCGAAGGCTTAGAATGGTTGAGAATAGACATGAAAAAGGGACACTAGCTCCTTTATTGCCTTCTTTTGGTTCCTGACTCCTAGTGAGTAGGCCATGCAAGTTTAGCGCTAGAAGACAGAGCACAGAGCACAGCTTAAAAGGGAAAGACCTTCCCCTATTAGTAGATCCCATAGTACAGGATAGGGCAAAAGTAGGTTTATAGTTGTTCAAATAGAAAATAATGCAATTCTATATAATAAAAGGATAATATGCAAATCGACCAAACTGCAAAACAACCAGTAGCTATGACATGCACTGACCACCAGGGGGCAGACACTCAACACAGGGAATAATAGGCCTAAACCAGCAACTGGACATCCCCCGAGGGCTCCCAGACTGCAAGGGCACAGGCCAGACTGAGGGACTCTCTACCCCAGGGCAAGAATTTCATGCATCTGGCCTCTGGTTTACATATATACAAGACTAAGCAACCATCTGACTGTTCAACCATTTGACCGGTAGCTGTGACACACACTGACCACCAGGGAGCAGATGCTCAATGCACAGGCATGGAAAAATGGAACAGACTGATGAATCTCAGAGGTAAGAGGAGAGGGAGTCAGAGGGGAGAGAACAGGAAGAGTTTAACCAAAGGTCTTATATGCATACTAGAGGCCTTGTGCACAGATTTGTGCACCAGTGGGGTCCCTTGGCCTGGCCTGCAGGGATTGGCCTGAAACTGGCAGTCAAATATCCCCCAAGGGGTTCTGGATTGTGAGAGGGCACAGGCCAGGCTGAGGGACCCCACTGGTGCACAAATCAGTACACCAGGCCTCTAGTAATTAAGAAATAACTGTTTTTTTCTTTTGCTTCAGGCTCTAATATGGCTCAGCATGGCATTGCTATTGATCCTACATCATTTACATATTTGATATTTGCTTTCTCATGTTTTTTTTTTAATTTATTTTTACAGTATTATATTGATGGGAATGTACACATACAGATCAGTAGAAGAGAACAGAGAACCTAGAAATAGGCAAAAACAAATGTGTGCATTTGATTTCTGACAAGGATGCAATAGCAATTCAAGGGAGGAAAGATAGTATTTTCAATAAATAATGCTAGAGAAGTCAAACACCGCGGGCAAAAATAACGAACCGAAACCCGAGTCTTAAATCTTATGCAAAAGTAACTCCAAATGAAATTAACTTAACATTTTCAGGAAAAATAGGAGAAATCTTTGGAACCCAGGGTTAGACAAAGAGTTTTCAGAACAAAGACGCAATCCAAAATGAAAAGTTTGCTGGAATCCTATGTGCTGATAAATGAGCAAGACCTCACCCTTTTCTTCTCTGAGCTCCTGCCACCCCAACAACCCACCTCCTTCTACTGTGATGATCCATGAAAAATGCCTGATTCACAAAATGAAAGGTTGAGGTGAACGGGTGTCACTGTAAAACACAACAACAGAAAACCAGAAAGTTTACTATTCCCCAAGTTTTACTGAAACGACAACCTAATACATACTTTTGGGGATAGGGCAAGCTGGAGAACCATGTGAGTCAGCTCAGGAAACTTACCAAATGATTCAATTAAGTTGGAAAGAATAATTTATTTTAGTGGACATATGTCAAGCTTATTTTTTTCAATAAAATGCTATTTTCATATGGACTCCAATTTTATGAATTAACTCTTGGTGTAAGACTACAGTCTTGCCAACCAACATTCTCAAAAATGTACCACATTCCCCAGTATACTTCAATATTATTTAATTCTGATGATTATAGATAATAGAGACTTTACTGTTTTAGGGATTTATGGAAAATGATTGTTTTATTTTTTTAATGTATTTTATTGATTTTTTTTTTTTTTACAGAGAGGAATTGAGAGGGATAGAGAGTTAGAAACATGGATGAGAGAGAAACATCGATCAGCTGCCTTCTGCACACCCCCCACTGGGGATGTACCTGCAACCAAGGCACATGCCCTTGACCGGAATCAAACCTGGGACCTTTCAGTCCACAGGCTCATGTTCTATCTACTGAGCCAAACCGGTTTCGGCGGTTGTTTTATTTTTAAAATATATACATATATTTTTTTATTTCAGAGAGGAAGGGAGAGGGAGAGAGAGAGAGAAACACCAGTGATGAGAGAGAACCATTGGTAGGCTGCCGCCTGCATGCCCCTTAATGAGGATCGAGCCTGCCATCTGGGCTTGTGTCCTTGACCAGAATTGAACCCAGGACCCGGCTAGGGCAACCATTCTGTCCTCATGTGCTTCCAGGAATGTGATCCATGGCCTTTCCTTTTCTGAGCTCCTGTCGTTTCTCCGTCTGTGACCCTCCCTGGGCGCTTAGGACCTGCCGGCTTATACTGTTGTTTCTTTCTTTAGGAGTTGGTCTATTTCCAGAACAACGTGTGAGCTCTTTCACAACTACTTTCTACTGTCTGCCGCAGTGACCTGCACAGGACGTTAGTGACAGCGATCCTTGCAGTGGTCCTAATGGTAAACAGCATTAGAAATAGCTGTTACAATGACTGTACTAGTATCTTCCATATAGACCCTTTATCACATTTAATCTTCCTCCCAGGATAGCCATTATTATTACCTGCTATTATCTCCAGTTTGAACGTGAGGATGCTGTGTGAGACTCATAGTCAATAGCTTGCTGCTCCTCGCACTGCCTGTAGGCAGCAGAGTTAACGTTCAAATCCAAGGGTTTCCGATTTTAGTGGCCAAGTTTCAAGCGAGGAAGGTTTGGCACATGTTGTTACCTCGTGCGTTTTCCAACATTCCAAAGGCTGAAAATTTTATCAAGATATTCAGTGCAGTGAGTTGTTTTATGTTTATCACTGGAATCTTAAATTCTCCTGGCTTTTCTGATTTGACACCAGCAGTAAAATTGTGTATGTCTGGGAGAAGCTTAAGGTCATCGAAGCTCTGGTGAGGTTATGGGTCTGAAAAGCAGTACATCTCTAACCAGCGAGGTAGATAAGAACAGAGAACATCGTCCAATTAGCCACTGACAGAAACAGAGCACAGGAAGAGGCCAGCGAGAGCTGTCGGATAAAGTAGAGAACACCCAGCTAACTGTGAATTTCACATAAACAACAACAACACTTTCTAAGAATACGGATGTCTCAAATATTGACTGGGACATATTATACTAAAAGAAGGTATTCTTCTTAAAATACAAAATCCAAATGTAACCGGGCATTCTGTATTGCTGTTTGCTCAATCTGGTCACCTTCCGGTTACCGCACCTTTTCCCCATCTTTGGAGGTGCTCAGGAGAGACAGATCTGGACCATAAGCCAGGAAGAAAGTGAGGAAAGGGACATTTCTGTCATTCTTCTTACCACCAGGACTGCTGCTCAAGTGAACTGGACCAACCAAAAGAGCTAGAGGTTCTGCTTTATTTTAAGTCTACATTGTATTTATTATTATTCACAAAATCAAAAACAATTTAAGGAGAATGTGCTCTTAATTTATTTGTATTTCTCTCTCTTCCCCCTCTCTCATATACATAACCAAAAAAAATTACAAAAGAGTGATTTAAATTTCTTTTCATGGGTGATAACTTATTTATCAACTTCATGGAGTCAACAAGGCAAACACAATTGGATTCTGGTTATGATGCAGAGAAGGTGTTCACGCAAAGTCCTGGTGATCATTTGTCATGGTATTCCATGGATCTTTTAGCTGAAAAAGAAGTCTAGAGATCATCAAACCAACTTCTTCTTCTTCTGGGAATGGCTGTTCTTAGTCATACTCGTCTGCCCATTAGTGGTTCAATCAAAACTCTGCCTACATCTGAATTACGCAGCTAATCATATTTCTGATTGGGTCAATGCCACCAAATTTGTCCTAAACATGAAACTTAGGAACCAAGTATTAGTTCGCTGACCTCCTCTCAGCTGACCGCAGTCCATCCCCACGCACTCGGAGAAGATTTAGGGAGCTCCGAACCTTCTCACAATACTCAGCTGCTTCCTTTCCAATAGCTTCAGCTCCTGCAGTTTGAGAATTAGGACTCAGTTATTTTCTTTCCTCTTCCTGTCCTTATTTCCTATTCCCCCCCCAACAGTCCTCCTTCACTCTTGGCATTCAATGCATTGATGAGACACAATGTAACGCCATTCTAAAAATCAGAGTGATAAGTCGTTCTTGGAATGAAAAAAGAATTTTAGACCCAATGCTCGTATAGAAAAACATTTCAGAGGGACAAAGGAGCAGATCGGGCAACTCATTGTTTTATAATGCACCAGAAAGTGTCTTCTTTTCTTCCTACTTTTTTTAAATATAAGTGTAGATTATTTACTTAATTCCTAAAGGTGACCAATTATTTGGTGCCAGTGTTACAAATGGGATGATTTCATTTCAAAGTTCTCCATTTTGTCAACCTAAGTAGCTCGTGATGGGTTATTTCTCAATCGCAATGTCAATCCTCTGAACTTCTTTGGCTGTTATCCCTCCAAGTTAATCCCATTGAAAATAAAGTGATTTTCATTTAATGAAACCAGGTTCTAAAGGAAACATTCTAAGGCATGGAACAAATCTCTTTAGGATTGGAGGACTCTGGCAGATCTGTGGTATGTGAAACCCAATGTCATTCCTGCCAGTTAATTATCTTATTTTAAAAAAAGAAAGAAACAACTGGTTTTACAAAATAGGCAAAAATAAATTGAAATTCTGAAAATAAATACCCATTTAAGTAGAAAAATAATGTTGGAATGAATTTTTGAAAAGTCTTTTCAATCGTTTATGATGAATGACAATGATTCTAAAAGTGCATGTATGTGAATAGAAAACATTTGCTTCTCAGATTTGCTTTGTCAGCATTCAATTTGTGTTTCAAAATGAAAATATGCTGCCATCTAGATTATAAGGTTGACATTGATGTATTTTGAAACAATCCAAGTTTTTACTTCAGAAAAATAGTAGTGTGCCAACAGATTACTTTGTTAGTATTTTATTTGCTGATTGCCAATAATCTATTTAAATATTAACTTGGAGTTCTTTGTAGCACTGAAAATTTAAAGACTAATCTAAGAGGTGGAGTAATTAGTTCCAAGGCCCATGTGTCTGCCATAAAGTAGTTAAAATAGTCAAGATTCCAGGAATTTCACAGGAATATCTGAGCATAATATCAGGAATGCATGGATTCTGAGCATGAAATTCATTTGTCTTCAACATACATGTGGTTTTCATCGTACACTGAGTAAATCTGGTATTATTTTCTCCTACAAATTGGCTGTAGCTCACATTTTACTTCACACTCCTTTTAGAGGAGACAAAGCAGAGAGGGATATTTCGGGAATCAAATATTCAACTGCGAGAGTACTTCCTCTCTAGTTCAGAAGCTGATGACTCGGCTTATGGTTGATTTTGTGTTCTTGTTTTGTGTGCCAGCACCTGCTTTGAGGTTATAAATTTCTCATTAAGGTCTCCAGTAGATGGAATAAAGAGAGGTGCCAAACCGAATGAAACAGTTAAATATTCTATTGGACACGGTCGAATTTCCCGTAAAATTGCATTATTAAACTGTGTAGATTTTTATTGATATGCCCATGAAGAAAGCACAACTAAACAACTACTTAGAATGAACTATGATAGGTGCCATGGAGAATACCATGGTGACACAAATACGAAGATGAAACTGAAACAGAAGACTGCTTTATAATATGAATTTACCAGTCTAGTATACTCCCAGGTCATCAAGAGCTGATTCCTTCAGCCTTGTGTAATGAGTGCTTTTGTGCTCTGTGTGTGTCTATGAATGTGTATGTATGTTACGCATCCACTTGGGAGTGTTTGCATATGTTTGTATGTTGTGTCTGTGTTTAAGGTGGGCCTGAAATCAGTTGCATTGGCTGCATGTCTCCAGATTAGATTACATGAGGGAACAAGCCCATAGCAGATACTCTTTTTACCACTACCCCTGGTACTATGTGCAGTAGGTACACAAGAATTGATGAACTATAGCATTTTCCATAGACCCTTAGCCAATGTTTATACCTAGTGCTGTCACAAGAAATTATGTGGATAAGAATTCAGGTTGCTGTATTACTTACATATAATTTCTTTTAACTTAGTGAAATATATTTGTAAATAACAAATAGTTTCCAAAAGCCTACAGTCATTTAGGCTAAGTGGGACAACCTAATTGCATAATTGATTTTTTTAAATGAATTGGTCCCTAAGTGAGTTTTGAGTATTCTATAATAATTGGTTTCTAATAAGTGGTGTAAATAAGTGGGTGGTCAATGCATTTATATAGAAAGCAATTGGTAGGTCTTTAGTCCCACGGAAAGACCCAGTATATAGGTGCACAAAGTCACCTTACAATGCTACGGATGATTTAAGTCAGAATGTTATCATTATAGATTGGAAATCTTAGACTCTAATGAAAAATGCCCATCTTTCATTCTTTGATCGTGAATGTAGGTGATCACTTAATTAAATAGATAAAACATTTCATTTACTTTAGCTACAAGACTAATTTAATTGTGAGTTGTGAGAACTGAGATGCTTCAAATACTTAGGTTCCTGGTGATTATCTCAGCGATGAATGAAGAGGGAGCAGTTTTCCTTACAACAGAAGAACATTCTATCAGCAGAAGAACTTTCTACAACTGAAGAACAAATGCCCATTAAATAAGGGGTGTGTGGAGGTTGTTCTTCAGCTGATTGGGAAGGACAGTCTCTCTTTTCAAGGAGATATCTGACTACCTGTAGGAGACCGCATGATCGCTGGCCAGATTGCTAATGTCCGGCACTTTGTATCGCTGGCTCAGATCCAGTCTTAGAATCTCAGGATCAGCTGCTTCTCCTAAAAGGCCATTGGTACTGGAGAGCAATTCTGACATCCTTTGTGCCAATGGAATCTGCAAGCCAGAAAACACCGGAATACGGAGATCTGTTGCAGAGCTATCAATGGTAGCTCTGCTTTTTATTCACTAAAAGAATAGGTCTAGCCGAAACCAGTTTGGCTCAGTGGACAGAGCGTCTGAAAGGTCCCAGGTTCAATTCCGGTCAAGGTCATGTACCTTGGCTGTGGGCACATCAGTGGGGAGTGTGCAAGAGGCAGCTAATGGATGTTTCTTTCTCATCGATGTTTCTGACTTTCTATCCTTCTCCCTTCCTCTCTGTAAAAAAATCAAAAAGATATATTTAAGAAAAAAAAATAGGTCTAAATTGTGAGTGAGTTATTTACTTGGAAAAGATGGAAGCAGGTCATCGTGTCCACCCTGAACAGAGTCCTCTCAAACAAAAGGAGACCAAGAGGAGCTCAATCACCATGAGGGGAAAAGGAAGGCTCTGGGGTTCAGAGCCAGCAGAAAGCAGAAGCTGCTGCTGGATGAACCCTGTGAGGCGCATCAGGGACACAGAGGTCTCACACTGCGGAGGCTTCCTGTCAGTGGTCTGAGGTGTGTTTTTATTCTTTTTCTTTTCAACATTTTTTTAAAATTGTTCAAGAGTTTTGTTTTTACAAGTTACCTTACATCTAAACACCATTCCCTCAGAAAACATCATGTTGCGCATCTACTAAGACAGCTCTTGCTTTTGAAATTAAAAGGGGGGCGGGAAAATGGCATTTAAGTGTAGTTTGGGTTTTGAGTTATTTTCCCACTTAGAAATTGTCTCATTGGCTAAGTGAATAAGGGGTGCCGTTAGAATTGTGCTCTTATTCACGTAACGTAAAAAACACTGACAGTCATTGTTAAATAAAGTGCCCCATAAATAAAGACGCATGTACATCCTCAGAGCTTGGGGGAGTCGAGGAAGCAAGGCAGGTTAGAGAGAGGCCATACCAGGGTTGACAACATCTGTGTCAGAGACTGGCTCGTCCACAGCTATATCAATAAAGCAAGTTCATAAATTACATATAGTAAATGGTAAACAGATGATCTCTACTTCTACACTAAAGATTTAAGCTTCCTGTGCTTAGAAGGTGAAACGTGTAATAATGCAGTTATAGAAAAAATTTCTAACATATGCATTCACAAGAGAGATAATTTAATTTTTTTCTGAAAGCTACCTTTTATTTTTCTAATCATATTTAAGCTCTTCTCAATTCATGCTCGCCTATTATTTTCTTAGTCGTCAGGATCTACACAGTGTTTCCTACAGGTAAGAGCTCAATTTACATGTATTGAAATAATTCTTAAACACTTGCCAGAAATTTAAATCAAAATCCATTCCTGCATATCAGCCTTTTTGTTTGTTTGTTTGTTTAATTGCTTGCTGGCAGAACATGAACCATTCTCCTTTTGTTTGATTTTTATGCTGAGCTGATTAATCCCCTTCCCACCCTATTCAACTTCTCTTTCTCTAGAGAACAGTTCTATTTCCAGACTCAAGGCGGTAGAGCTTGCCTGGCCTTTGTGGAGAAATGGCCAATGAATGCACAGGGATGGAAAGAAGCTCAAGAAACATCCACAGCCAGGCAAGTAATCTATGAGGTGCCCTGGCACAAAGCACTCTTTCTAACCAGTAGGGGCAATGGTTTTCATGTGGCCAATCAGATGAACCCTCCCACTGGGTTCCTGCAGAAGAGGGAGAGCTGACGAGTCAGCAATGGGTAGAGAATGGGCAGAACAAGCAGAAAGGCTGATGATTGGTGTATTGGGAGAGTGAGATGCTATGCTTGCCACAGGTAGCAGGTTCTTAGATTTTCCTGAGCTCTAGATGGTCTCCCAGTTCTCATCACACGTATCCTTAAAATACATCTCCTGTTCCTTAGAGTGGCTTACATGAGTCTCAGATCTTACCAACCAAGAGAATAAACCCTTATTAACCTCTTTCTCACAACTTTCACCCTCCGCACATCCCAAATCTTGGCTACTTGCCGACGCTGTAATAGGAAGACAACTGTAAGGAATGCGCTACCAATCTGGCATTACTGTGACGGAGATACACCTGCCGTTTGTCCAATTTCACCACTCTGCATGTATGTGCCCCCATAAAACACTTTGTGTCATCCCCCAGCTCCCCAGCATGAACAACCTTAGGTCATTAAAAGCATCGCCCAACCTTTATGTTATTTTAAAAATCACAGAGAAGAAACGACTACAAGCAGGCAGAGAACCCTTGCATAGCACACATCCTGTGCAAATAGCGTTATTTTGTACATAATGTCCTCATCTCCCACCGGGAAGTGTCTATGCTCCATGAAACTTCCTAGCCCACAGAAGTTTGGGAAGTTCACTCACTGGGGTTTACACTCCTTTCAGCTCCCAGGATGTCCTTGTGTCACTTGACTAATTTTTTGAGCTGTAATGAATCCCCTTGGGGGGCAGACAGCAGCATTTAGTGTCTAATAAGGAAAGAAAGCATACACACACACACACTTAGTCCTATTGACTCAATGCTACCTTAACTATGAAAGGAGGACAGCAAGTGTTGAAATTCATTACTTGTATGCCAGATAGTGGTCAACTACATTTTGATTTATGGCATTGATTAGAGTCTGACCTGACTACCTATGGGGAAATTACCATTATTTACAGAGAGAGAAGGTGAGATGGAGTATAGATTATCAGCACTCCAAGCCAAAAGCTGGCAGTGGAAAGCACCGAGGTGACCATGTACCCTAAAATAATCTCTTGCACAGCAAGTGAGGCTCAGTGGTTGAACATCAACCTATGAACCAGGATGTCACAGGTTTCATTCCATATTTTGACCTTGATCCCCAGTAGGGGGCGTGCAGGAGGCAGCTGATCAATAATTCTCTTTCATCACTGTTGTTTCTCTCTTTCTCCCCCACTCCCTTCCTATCTCCCTCAAAATCAATAAAGACATATTTTTAAAAATAAAAACAACCTGTAGCCACTGGGACAGGCACAAGCCTTCTTGATCACCAGGAATAAATGGTTGAGTGAGGTGGGAAGCATGGAGCCTCAAAGGCTCCTGGGAATATGTTGATGTAAAGCCCACTCGAGCAGCATCATGTTGAGGGAGCTCCTGTATCGGCAGAGAGCGATTGCAGTCCTCTTGCCCTCCTATCATGGGACACCATTAGGCCCTTGGAGGAGGGCTCACCAGCTCCTACTCTTCCAGGTTTCCAAATACTAAGCTCCTCTTCCTCATATTCACGCTTTCTACTGCGTGCCATTCTGTTATGTGTCTATGTGAGTCTGTTCGTTCAAGTCCCCCGCAAAGAGCAACGCTATCCAAGTCTGAGTTGGCTGTTTACAGTTCTCTCTTGCCTTGGGAACTTGAGGGAAACCACCCCGCAGGGGACAGTAGATTGAGTGATGTGACTGTGTCTGTGGTCACATGGTACAAATGGTGGACTTGCAAGCAGACCCAATATCTCCAGTCCCCCCAGGGTACAAAAGAGTAACCGAGTTCAGTGTCAGAATTCATTGTCAAAATTCATTATCATTTTTCCAAATGAAGAGAGGTCATTTTAAAATCCCAGGGTGCATAACTTTACCATCTGACCCAAAATTCCATTCCTAAGAATCTACCCAAACCTAAGTCCAAATGTTCAACTGTTGAACAGAAAAACATCATGTGGTATATCTACATGATGAAAAACTATTCATCCACGAAGAGGTAAGCAATGCTGATATATGCTAGAACGTGGGTAAGCATAAAAAATACGAGGCTCAGTGAAAGAAGCCAGACATACGAGATAGCATAGTGCATGATTCCATTATTTGAAAGGTCCAGAAAAGGCAAACCTATTGTGACATAAACTAGATCAGTGGTTGCCTAAAGCTGGTGGTGAGAACAGGGATTGACTGCAAATGGACATGTGGAATCTTTTGAAGGAGGTAGAAATATGCTCTGAGATTAATTGTGGCAATGGTTCCCCAGTTCTGTAAATTTATTAAAGATCACCAAATGGTGTAGTTAAAATGAGTGTATTTTACAGTATGTCATTTAAACTTCAATTTTTTTTTTCTGTTAAAGAAAAAAAAATCCAATATTGACCATTCAGCTTACATAAGGTGGGAGATTTGGAAATATTCCGTGCTTAAGTTCCTCTAGTTCATAGAAATCTCGACCCCTTCTTTCCATCATTGTGTTTTTATCTCAGTCTTCCCAAACAAGTGGCCAGCATGCATTCACACCTCTAAGTTATAGTCTCTATATTCACTGGGGTCTCTTTCTTTGCCTAACAAATGTTCAACTATCTCAGGTAGAAAGAATTGGGGAGAAGAAATAATCACCTTAACATTCCCATCACATCGACCTATGAACCAGGAGGTCACAGTTCGACTCCCGGTCCGGGCACACACTTGGGTTGCAAGCCCGGTCCCCAGCAGGAGGCGTGCAGGAGGCAGCTGATCAAGGGTTCTCTCTCATCACTGATGTTTCTATCTCTACCCTCTTGCTCCCTCTATGAAATCAATAAAAATATATTTTTTTAAATTGTCACATCAAGAAAGTAGAGAAAACATGAACATGGTATCACAGAATTGCTCTTTTATTTTAATCATTTTATATTTCCTGTATGAAAGGGGCTTGTGCCGCCATGTCTATAATCCTGGTTGCTATGCCACAAAAGCATGAAGTATGTATAGGAGACACCTGCATGTATGATGGCTATGAAGATGGGAACAGTGTCATGCAGTGGACACAGGGAAGTCCACAGGGGAGCGGTCTCTCCCTCTCACCTCCAGGGGCCTGTGACCCACAGCAGCCATGGTGTGTAGCTTGACTGCACATGTTTACAGATTGGTGAACATCGGAAACATCGGTTGTATTAGGTAGTGGCATAATAGCCTTTTATTTTTGATTATTTATGCATTAGCGGCAAGCAATAGAGATGTGCTATGTCGGAAAGTTATTATTTGCTAATTTGCTGCCTTTAAAATGCATGGCACACTATCTATTATGTATCATGCATTACAATTACAACAACAGTTTAATTAATCACTAGCACCCTGTTTTGTGCCCGTCTACAACAGAATTCTGGGTAATGGTGTTGTTTACCATTTAGCAAGTAGCAACATTTCACTCTGTTTCACTACACTAAACTGCTCAAATAAAGCAAACGGATATTGAAAAGAGTTGGCCATCTGCCTTTATTTTCTTTTACTTTTGTTAAAAAAAAAATCCCTCAAAAGAAAAAGAACACATCCATGAAACCGACAGTGACGAAAAGCACTCTTTTCTTCTTCTCTTTTCCTTTATCCGGCCAGAATCGCATCTCAATGCGGTCTTGATGAATAGTTTAAACCATGAAAAAAAGGAACCCGCTTTGTGGGTTGGGAGTGGGTCTCAAGACCAGCCGTGAAGCCTCGCGAGTATTTAACGGTGTCCCACTCCAGGTTGGCTTCTGTGAGCCACCCCCACCCCCCTCCACACCCCCCATCTCCTCAGCCTTAAGAGTTTGATGAATAGGTCTGGTGACAGCCATTTAGGAATAAACAAGAATTCATCAGTCTGCATAAGAAGCAGCCAGTCTATAGATTAAGTTTCCTGCGGTAATTCATGAGGTCAGTCCCTTTTAGATGGAGACTATTAAGCCTTGGCTCTCGACAGTGGCCATACAAGGGAGTCACTCCAAGCGGACCCCCGGCTCCCACAAAGCCCCCTTTCAGCGAGCGGCCTGCCATGTTTATGACCCTGCTGCTGGGACTCCCATCAGCTTGTCACTGTGCAGATCTGCCAGGCCAAGACCTCATCACTCTATTAAAGAGCTCTGTGACCTATTGATTTGAGGTATTTAAAGCAGGGGCGAAGTTCAAAGCAATTTCTTTTCTCTACTATTACTCAGCCGCTCTGTGTCTTGGTTCCAAAACATCTGCTGTCAGTTCCTTTCTGTTGTCTGATTCTGGAATCTGTCACCGGAGAACAGAGTAGTTTTATTTAAAATAAATTGGATTCCTTTGCAGTGTGCAGCGTTTCACGTTGTGATCAATGGTCTGGGCCCCTTCATCTGCGGGGAGACTTCCCTGCAAGGGTAGCCTTTTAAGTCTCTCCGGGGCGAGACTGAGGCAGCCTTAGCCTCTGAGGTTTTATAATAGAACCGAGTCTCAGAAGTAAGTAGCAGCCACTAGCTCCTCTAATTGGCCAATCAACAAAAAATAACAACCTTTGATTTAAAAAAAAAAGTAAGTACAGCGAGAAGGAACGAGTGGGGAAAAAATGTCCAACTGTGACTCCAGGACACACATGCTAGCAGCATCTGTTTTTACTTTCATTTGCTCCAAGAAAGGAAAACAGAGTAAACAACGCAGTTATTTTTAAATGTCAGCAGGTGAAGCAAAACGGGGAGGCAGTATGGAAAGGTGCCTTGCAAAAACAATGCAGGCGGCCATACCTGTTCCACGGAAAGGCGGGAACCAGAGACGTTGGCAAAAGTTAATGTTCAGCATGGGGCATCCACTACGTGGGGGACGACAGTAGGAGACTGGTACCCCTTTTTTTAAAATATCTTTTATTGATTTTTTTACAGAGAGGAAGGGAGAGGGAGAGAGAATTAAAAACATCGATGAGAGAGAAACATCAATCAGCTGCCTCCTGCACACCCCCCACTGGAGATGTGCCCCCAACCAAGGCACATGCCCTTGACCAGAATCGAACCCGGGACCCTTCAGTCCACAGACCGACGCCCTAAACACTCAGCCAAACTGGCTAGGGCGAAACTGGTCCCCTTTAACTAGGTCGGGAGGCTGCTCCAGCTTTTCGTATGAGTCTGTCCTCGGCCACAGGGTAATCAGGACGTTTGTTTGAAATACAAACCTGAGTTAACACATTATATTGTAGAAAAACAACCACAAGAAAATGACTTTTTAAAATGATTCTTGTAAAATCGTGGGCAAAGAAAGCAATGGGGATTTCAGGGTTGGTGCTCGGTTTCACGTTGCTACTAATAAGTCCAAAGATGGAATTGATCCTCCTGGTTCTTCACGCACAGCCCAGGGTGTCCAATGAATGACAGGTGAGACACAAGCATTTCCGCATTGCTCTGCCTCCTGCTTCAACAGTGTTTGGGGGCACAGCCCGAGTCGCCCCTGCCTCCAGCCTCCGGCCCCTCCTGCTCTCCTCCATCTCCACCTGCACCTCCACCTGCTCTCCTCCATCTCCACCAGCACCTCCACCTGCTCTCCTCCATCTCCACCTGCACCTCCACCTGCTCTCCTCCATCTCCACCTGCACCTCCACCTGCTCTCCTCCATCTCCACCTGCACCTCCACCTGCAGACCCAGCCTGTACCCCGGCTTCCACCTTCACTCCTTATGGCAGACCCCCCAGGAGCTCCCCATCCGCCAGGATGACCCCCGAGGTGGAGGCTGCGCACCCCGCCCGGCAGCGGCCTCTTTGCCCACACCCACCTCTCCTGGGGCTCCATCTCCACCGCGATGTGCGGCTCCCGAGGGCCGGGCTCCCCTGAGCTGGCGGAGCAGCAGCGGAGGCCGGAGCCTCTGGAAGACGCGGCTCCAGCGGGGCGGCCTCTCCCGGGACGGGACGGGCTCGCTCCCCAGGGGCGGGGGACCGCACTCAGGGCCATGGCGGCCGCCTGGCTGGGAAAGGGGCCTGATCCAGGCCCGTGGGGGGCTGCAGGCCCTGGGTCTCCCGCAGGCCCTCCGCTCCGGGACTTCCTGCAGAACCACTTCCGGGGCAGGAGGTGCAGCTCACCCAGAAGAGGGGGCACCTGACTCCCCTCCGCAGGGTCCCCAGGCTGGGCTGGGTGGGCATCTCTGGGAAAAGTCACCCTCCAGCACCACCTGTGGGGCCCCGAGGCCTTTGAGGGGCCCCTCTGCACCCCCTGGAGCCTGGCTTTTACCTGAGCCTCTTCCCGAAACTACTGCCATTCTTTAACCACCTGGAGCCCTCTCCATGCACTGGGCCAAATGAAACAATAACGCTTTTTGCAGGAAGGAAGGGAGGGAGGGAGGGGGAAGGGAGGGAGGGAGGGGGAAGGGAGGGAGGGAGGGGGAAGGGAGGGAGGGAGGGAGGGAGGGAAGGAGAAGGAAGGGAGGGAGGGAGGGAGGGAGGAAGGAAGGAAGGAAGGAAGGAAGGAAGGAAGGAAGGAAGGAAGGAAGGAAGGAAGGAAGGAAGGAAGGAAGGAAGTTTAAGATTCATTATCTTGTTTCCCCAGAGAGAATGAATAATTACCCACTTTGAGACCCAATGGTACATTGCACATATTTCTGTAGGGTGTTTGTTTGTTTTACATAGCAGGGTTGTGTATTTATTTGTAGAACCACCTCATACAGAGGCACTGAAAAAAATGCTTGTTAAATGAAAAAAAAAAAAGAGCAATCAATACTAGCAGGAGAGAACAAAACTAACTTCTCTTTTCTAGTTAGGATGATGTAGAATCAATGTCTTTGTTAACTAATACAAGCTTAAAAATGATGATAGTGTTTACAACAAAGTTTAACCCATTTTCAGTTTTAGTACAATTTACTATGAATCCTAATATATTTAAGCTTATAGAAAACAGCTTACTTTTATACTAACTTTCCTTGTTTGCAAACATTCTTATGTTGTACCTGTGGAGTACAGTAGCATAAATATGAAAATTGCATCATTTATTCAATGGTTTAAAAAAAAAACTAGTTGTACTTCAGCTGATACAATATGTTGAGTTCTTGTTGATCAGAATGTACTGAATGCTTAAAAAAAAAAAACCTGAAAGTTTATCCTTTTCAGCTGTTTTATTTTTTATATTTTTCTAGCACAAAAATTATGATACTATCGCTCTGAGGTTAACAGTAAATAAGACCATTCAGGTTCACTGAAAATGTTCAATAAAGATAGCACAAAAGATTTGAGGGAAATAATAGTTTCTCTTCATGTCCTCTCAGGAAGTAATAAGTGATACTTGACACCACTTCTTATACCTCTAATTTGGAAGAGGAAAGAAGGAAAATAAACATGTGGATGGCAATAGACTCATAACATTATTACAAGTTGATATCATCTTGCATGTGCAATAGTGAATATGTTGGACTTTATGGCATGTGTTCACAGAGTGAATTTTCAAAATGAACTAGAATTTGATGGATTTACTGTGCTCTATTCAAAGAAAAGTCTGATGATAAAAAATAATAATAAATCTATCTATAAAGAACTGATGATTTCATATTCAAACACCTTTGCTATAAAAATCTAATGCCAAGCTTCCAACCCATTCTTTTTGCCAATCTAATACCTAACAATTTCTAAACTAGGGAGAAAAGAATTTTGCTTATTTAAAAAAAAAAAAGATTTGAATCTCAGAGTAAACACAGAAGAAAGTTCAAGCAAAACTATGGATATGTCCTATAGACTCTTTTCTGCATATCCTATATAATAAAGAGGTAATATGCAAATTGACCCTCACACCCTCACATCACAAGATGGCCACCCCCACATTGTCATAAGATGGCCACCCCCATATCATCACAAGGTGGACACCCCCACATTGTCACAAGATGGCCAGCAAAGAGGACAGTTGGAGCTGACAAGGCCAGCAGTCAGACATCCCCAAGGAGTTCCAGATTGGAGAGGGTGTAGGCTGGGCTGAGGGACCCACCCCCCAGTGCATGAATTTCATTCACCGAGACTCTATATAATAAAACATTGAAGCAAAATAAAAGAATAGAGCCTTTCTCTTCTCAAAAAGATAAAGGACACAGGAATTAGGTGGAAGAAAGTTATATTTCTTCATAAATCTCCTGTATATCAGGTTCTAAATTCTGCCATTGTGTATGCTGATCTTTCACTAAAATTCTATATATTTTTCTATAGAAAATCATGTCAATGATGCTCATTTTATGCAAATGCATATGACTTGTAATTCTATATATTGAGTGCCTCTGTTATTGCCAAAAGACAATAGTTAAGATATTTAACAAAATTATAAATAAAAATATTTTCCATTTCTGAGAATAAGTAATTTAAATTTTAATAGATTTAACCAATTTTTTTCTTTGAAATCATTAGTGAATACTCAAGAAGGAAATATACTCATCCATTGCCTTTTTACTAGTAAAATTCAAACATTTCAGAATAAATCTTAGTGTTGTTTTTTCAAAAGAATATTGGAGAACCAATAAGGAAGAACAATTCAGAAATTATAAAGCATCCTTCCAGTCCCATTTTAATTAAAGATGCTGTTGCTTTTCTATCTACCTTGATTATAAATCATTTACAGCACAATGGAAATCACTTGTTATTTAGAAATTAATATTTTATGCAAACCCTTAACACATCTTTATCTTTGTGTTATTGATATAATTATGTTTTAGATCATGTGGGAAGCACTGGGGAAAACAATAAACAAAATGCAATCCCTACATTCAAGGAGTTTAAAGTCTAGTTGATGGACTCATAAATTGAATTCATAAGCTTGATTATTTCCTCAGTATTAATATAAGCAAACAAGCAACAGAAAAACTCACACATTTGTTGAAGGGTAGGGATTGTATAAATCGATTGATTATGTTTTATTAGGAGTTGCTTTTTGTATGCACTTATTAGACATGCCTATAATGGATTAGCCAAATGCAAGTTTATTTTAGCATAAGAAGGCTTTTGAATGTCATCAGTGTCCCAGGATTCCCTTATGTTTCTACTACTATGTCATCTCTCCTCTGTGACTTTCCTCTCTGAGTTTGTCTCAGGGTTATAAAGATGTCACTCCACCTCCAAGATCACATATGTGTTTCAGACAAGAAGAAAAAAAAAACCCCAAAAAACAGAAAAACAGGGCAGAAGCTATATCAAGAGAACAAAGCTTTCACAGAAATCCCCAGCACAATTTTGATTTGCTTTCATTGGCCGGAACTGAACTACGGGCTCACTCGTAAAGGCAGGGGCTCCTTAGCTAGAAATATTGTGACACTAAGCAAAATCAGGATTCTATTTATAAGAAAGAAGGGGAATGTAGATACTGGTCAGATTGCTGGCAGTGCGATTAAAACTCGCTATGTGAATAGCTTAACTTCCCAACTTCTACATTCTCCCATATATTTAGAATCCCTTAGAATCTTAGTATATCAGGTCCTGTTCTGGGACCCTGCTCTGGGCTTGAACTTAAAAGAGCCTACACTGGCCGTCCTGTGCCATGCCTTTTTCTAAGGGAGAAGAGTTTACCAGACCAGGCGGAAATGTCTACACAGAAGCCATATCTTCACCCCTGCCAAGCATGCCCTTGACACTCAGACCAAGGAATGACCTGCCCAAATGACTGAGGAGTCTCTTCAGTGGCCTGGGTAGACCTTGTCCTTGGGTCTATCCTTCTGAAGTCTGAATTCACTGCTGGCATAAATGCCCTTAGGCCCAAGGGATGACCAAGGGACAGTGTTTACAAAGGGAATGGACAAAGCGTGGACGTGTAAGCAGGGTTTTTACAAGTGTGCATACAGAGATTCTCATAGAGCAGCAAAGAGCCAAAGATGAAGAGTAAAAGGGAAATAAATTGACTGTGGGATATGAACAGTGAGGAGTCAAAGAACTCTAAATTCAAACAGGTTTTCCAGTTATTACAAAAACGTATTTGTCAAGGCAGTAGGATAGGGCATGTTTTATTGAATGCTGTAGTAGCCAATTTAAAACTTATATTTAAACCTCTGATATGCAGACCTCCATCTTTACCTCTGCCCTCAGCCACACAACTATTAAGAGTGGGACAGGGCCAAAGTCTATGGGTTCTGAGAGAATGAGTACTTTTCTATTAATAAGCATTAGTTTAACATACTTCCGCACTCTGAGAAGTTAGACATTAATAGCACTGACTAGTATATGCATACTCCTAAATATTTAAATAATAGAACCAATAATCTTATATACTCTAATATGTTATTAAGTACTGCTAAATGTGCTTATTGACTGGTTATCTTTTCTTAGTTCTTAATAGCTTGTGGAGAAAGACTATGTTTCTTTAAATTAAAAATTTAACCTAGCACATTGAATAGTTTAACGTGGTTTATTTAATTAAATTGCAACTAATATCCAAAAGAGATGATGATGATGATGTTAGAAGATTCCATCTTGAAAATCTATCATTCATTGAATCAACAAATATGATTATCCATAATTGTCAATAAAGTAATGAAATTTAAAGTATTTTATTTATTTTTTATTTCTTATATTGTGTGTTTTTCCTCTTTATTGAATTTATTGGGGTGATACTGGTTAGCAAAATGCTACTTACACTCTAATTGTAATTATATGACTGCTATAGATATAAAAAAAATTTAATGAAAAAATAGCAAATTGCCAAGACCGGTTTGGCTCAGTGGTAGAGCGTCGGACTGCGGACTGAAGGGTCCCAGGTTCGATTCCGGTCGAGGGCATGTACCTTGGCTGCGGGCACATCCCTAGTAGGGGGCGTGCAAGAGGCGGCTGATCGATGTTTCTCTCTCATCGATGTTTCTGACTTTCTATCCCTCTCCCTTCTGCTCTGTAAAAAATCAATAAAATATATTTAAAAAAAAAAAAAAAAGAAAAAATAGCAAATTGCTACAAATGGTTATGCCCAAAGGATAACTTCATGTATATTTTGCCAATTCTCCAAATTGGTTTAATGTAACCATATCGTTTTCATAAAAGAAAAATAAATTATTATCATATCAATACTAGATTGAATCTTTGAAAACAAAACTTTACATAACTATACAAATTGGTTGGCCAATCTTTGAGTGGAAGTATTTATAATACAATTAAATTAAAAAGGGTTTTACTTTTAGAAAGGATTTGCATGCATAGGAAAGTGAAGTGAAACTATGAGCTAATTAGCAGGTAAATTCAATTAATGGAGTCCCCTAATCTAAATTATCCAGGCTCATTGTAGCGCCAAGAAAGCAAGGTCACGCTGTCCAGAACCAACCATGTGAAAACATGTTTCGTAAACCCTGTCAATGCAAAAAACAAAACTGAAACTTTTCTTTCTACTTTAACTGCTTTCTTTTAATGTGTGGGTGTATGTAGCATTAGAGAATTCCTCAAAATATTTATTTTCAAGGAAAACAGACTGAGAAAACCATTCCTATATCTATTGATTCTTATACATGTAACCCAGCTACAACTGAATAGTCTCAAATTTATCTGCATACGCCATGGTGGCTGAAATTACAGGACAATGAAATTAGAGAAAAAAATATTCTTTTTCTCCAATTTGGGGTTTAAACTATTGAGGTGAGAAAATGCCTAAGCCAGTGCTTCTTTGCTGTTTGCTTGCAGAGCAGTTGCCTTAAGTCAACTTGAGATTCATTCATTACGATCCTCATGGAACAATCTGGGTTTGGAAAGAGAAGAGACACTTCCTAGAGCTTTTGCACAAATGTCCTGGCTGCTAGTCTTACTTCCTCCTCTCTGGCTAGAGACCAAATCAAGGTGCTATTTGGAGAGACAGAAACTCTATATCCCTTGTGATTGCTTTGGAACGTCTAGATAATCTAGGATAATGCCCCATCTCAAGAATCTTAATTTAATCAAATCTTCAAAGTACCTTTTGCCATATCAGGTAACACAGTGGTCAGCAAACTGCGGCTCGAGAGCCACATGCAGCTCATTGGCCCCTGGAGTGTGGCTCTTCCACAAAATACCACGGCCTGGGCGAGTCTATTTTGAAGAAGTGGCGTTAGAAGAAGTTTCCGTTTAAAAAATTTGGCTCTCAACAGAAATTTCAATCGTTGTCCTGTTAATAGTTGCCTCTGTTGACTCATGAGTTTGCCGACCACTGAGGTAACATTACAGGGATGAAAGCATATCTCTGGGGTGCCACCAGAAACTCACCAAATTCATGTTAATGGTTCTGGTGGCAGCATAATGAAGTGGGGACAAGTTCCGTTTTGCCAGGACAGATGATGAGAGTGGGGGGGGGGGGGGTGGCCGTGACGGCCATGTTAATGTTGGCAAGGGCAAAATACTGACGTTACTGTGAGCAGAATGGCAGTACTGGGGACATTCGTGAAAACGGTTTCATCTCAGCACTAGTTTGGACATCTCAATACCCTTGACTTTGCCTCCAAAGGACAGACAGAGTGCCCTCAGTGGACTAATAAGAGCTTGGCCTTCCTCAAGCCATGCCACCCAGCTGTGCAGCCTAGAGCAGCAGCTGAGATAGAGATCAAGTCCCAGGTCTGCAGGAGAATAATAGAACTCACATACTGAAACCATAGTTACCCAGCAACCCCTTTCCACGTGTATAAAAAAGACAGATGGATGTGATCTGTGAAATAATAAATAGCCACATGGTGGATTGGTTTGTAGCAGAAAAAGCTGTTGGCTGCTGGGTCTAGGGCAGTATGCACATTCCGCTAATAAAAAGATATGTCCTTTCTTTGTAATCTCCCCGGGATTTTCTGTACAATTAATTTTCCCACGATGCATGAGGGAAGACTGTCACCTCCAAGGTGTATGTGTTATTCAGGGAGCTCCTGTGTGCATCCATCTTTAGAGAAATTAATGACGTACTGCATGTACAGGCACACTGCTTCTTAACTTAGTGATTTCTGTTCACTTCGGGCCGTCTCTTTCTAGGACACTGCATCCTCTCAATCGTTTGATGTCTCAGGAGGCATCAAAATTCCTTCCAAAAAGAGCATTTGCCTGCGCAGGCATGCATGCTCCAGTATCTGGAGCCCCTGGTTCTTTCTCATTAATGGAAATGCTTCCCCTCCGGATGGAAGGTAGCAGGCATCCAGGAGCCAGGCCTTGGACTTTGGCAGTTACCTTCCACAGTCCCCTCCAAAGATGACCATTGGGCCGAAACTGGTTTGGCTCAGTGCATAGAGCATCGGCCTGTGGATTGAAAGGTCCCAGGTTTGATTCCGGTCAAGGGCATGTACCTTGGCTGCGGGCACATCCCCAATGGGGGGTGTGCAAGAGGCAGCTGATCAATGTTTCTCTCTCATCGATGTTTCTGACTTTTTATCCCTCTCCCTTCCTCTCTGTAAAAAAATCAATAAAATATATTTAAAAAGAAAACAAAGATGACCATTGAGGTACCAGGCCAACAATAGGAAAGAAATGGCTCTGACTAGTACAGGTCATCATCATCTGAAGCCCACTCCATCTTGGCGGGTGGATGTATTCTAAACACTCCTGGCTCTCCTGCCCTCCGGACTAGCATTTCGGAAAGAAGTTTTCATCCATCACCTCCAAACACTGCGCAGGTGGAGCCCCTGGTCTCTCCCTGGTTTCAGCATGCTCAGCACCCTGTCCTGAGAAGTCGGAGTTGATTAGACATCTATTATAACTGACATCTTGTTGCAGGGGGGGGTGAATAGATGCATTAGACAGATGATCTTAATTGGCTTTCTTCCAAAAGAATTTTTTTTAAGAGGAGACAGCTGAAATTCATTCACATTTACCATTAGGAAAACTTCCTTTCATTATTGAAATGCTTGCTGAAACAGCAGCCGAGGCAGGGTGACAAATCCCGTTATCACGCTCCCTGCAATTGTCTCCCCAAAAGACGCCTATTGAGAGCATTGTCTGGGTTTGTGTGTGAGACGGACAAACGAGCTGTAGGCAGAAGGTGGGAGGGGGCTGTGCAGCCTGTGTGTGTGTGTGTGTGTGTCTGTGTGTGTGTGTGTGTGGTTGTTCAGTCAGGAGATCTAAGATTCTGGAAAAATCTGAGGGCGTCCTATGCGTGCTAAGATCAATCATCAGGCATTAGCGGGATTCCCATGCCTTTTTGCCTTTAGTTTTGCATTTTCTTGCATTTTTCTCTGTGAGCAATGGCAGGTGCTATTTGTTAGGCTGTTACTGGGCAAAATGGGGGTTGAGGGAGGGATCATTTCTTTTAAGTGAGAAGTTAACAGCTGAACTCACATGGCGGACAATAGAATCATGATGAAGGGCCAACAGAAAAGAGTATAAGGATTATCCCCTAAGTCTCATGGGACCATGCACTGCTTCCTGGAGGGACTGGGGAGGAGTCACCTGCTTTGGGATGAGCACCCCTTCTTGGCCAGGTGAAGGGACTGGACAGGCCAAGCCCCTCTGGCACTGAAGACCACGGGGCTTGTCAAACTCACAAATATTTTTCTCTGGAGATGACGGTGAATAGATAAGACCTCCCAATGTGGAGTGGACAGGAAAGAGGCCTCAGTGACGCCATACTCACAATTCCTGTTGCTGTTTTCATGAGACGTGAGTCTCCTTTTTTTCCAACAAATAAACCCCCTGAGGATCCTGTCTAAAGACCTTTTTTTATGTATTGAATTGTCCATGAGCGCCATGTTGTTTTCTCCCATATTCAATTTGGGGGCTTAATAGTTTCTTTCTTTTTGGCCAGTGTTCACCTAGAAGAATGTTGGTGGACACAGTCTGTGCGCTTCTGGTCTCCAGAGTCCTCCCTCTAATTCGGCAACCCTAATTCCAACCCAGGGAAGCCTGTTGTCCTGACTGAAAAGGGGTCACGTGCTCAGTCTCAAGGCCATGTAGGAAGGACAAAGGCCCACGCCCTCCATTCCCCCTTGTTCCTAACTTTCACTGGATAAAAAACTCAGTGATTAAGAAAATAAGGTGAACCCCTAGCCGGTTTTACATTTTTGGATCAGTCTGTGGCCCATTAGGAGGGTAGTTGCTACACTCCAACAGGCCACATATCATACCTGAGAAACACTTTTTTTAAAATATATTTCATTGATTTTTTTCAGAGAGGAAGGGAGAGAGATAGAGAATTAGAAACATTGATCAGTTGCCTCCTGCACCGCCCCCCACCGGGGATGTGCCCGCAACCAAGGCACATGCCCTTGACGGAATCGAACCCAGGACCCTTCAGTCCGCAGGCCGACGCTCTATCCACTGAGCCAAACCGGTTCTGGCCTGAGAAACACTTTTCTAAAACATCATTCAGGTCTTCGGAAAGAACTTGACCTCTGGCTCCCTGAAACAGGTCAGGCTGCTTTATCCCTCTGTGGAAATACAGGCAGTACAGCAGCCCCTCTCTCACCTGTTCAGTCTTAGAGCATGAGATGCTAAAAGCACAGCCTGTTTTTCTTCAGTTTGCCTAGGAAAAAATTAGGAATTCAGTTGCTGCTTCTTCAATTAGGACTATTGCACATATTGGCTCCCCCGGTTTTTCCCAGCAAAGAGGCTAGTTGCTGCCCCATCAGAGATGGAAGTTAGCTCAGTACTGGGGTCTAAGACACACAAGGTTAAGGGGTATCTAATGCACCTGATCTACTAGGGTTCTCCTTATAGAATCTGTCTTTAAAATCCTATCTCAAATTCAGCCTTCTGAGATGTCGAAGTTTAATGTTCAAACAAGTAAAAAAAAAAATCATGACTCTTACACAAAAAGTTAGCCCATGTCAAAAGTCATTTAACTCATTAATGAGAGAACTTAACAGGGCAGTAAAGTTGGTTCAAAGACAAATTTGAGAGCCAGATAAATACCCAGTCGCTCAGGTAAAGCATGTTAAAGTAAGTCTACAAATTTAAAGACAATCATGGTCACTGTCCTTTAGGACAATAAAATTGTAACCTGTAGGGTTACCTGCTCTGTGGATAGAATTATTTACATCTGAGAATCTCTAAATTGACTTATGTCTTCACAGAGTCTGGGTCCTAGCCAATAGTGTATAATAAATATTAGACAAAGATTTTTACCTCAAGAGGGCCTGTTAGACAATGCCACAATGTGAAATTACATGGACTGACATTTGCTTTATTTTCAAATTCGAATTACCTTTGCTAGTACAGGGTTTTGCTTTTTTTAAAGACCAAAATAACCAACAATAAAAAAAATGTGTCTATGTTATTATGCTTTATTATTGGCTATATTTTGAGTACTCATTTAATACCCGCCTTGATACCTTCAAAACCTTAGGCTAGTCCAGTGGTCGGCAAACCGCGTCTCGCGAGCCACGGTTTGCCACTCTGTTGACCAATGAGTTTGCCGACCACTGACCTAGACTCTCCATTCCAATAATTACAGGCTGTTGCTGTTCCTTGTAATTAAGCCCCTATCCCAGTGTTCCGCAAACTCATTAGTCAACAGAGCCACAAACCGCATCTCGTGAGCCGCATGTGGCTCGCATGTGGCTCGCAAGCAGCAGTTTGCCGGCCACTGGGCTATTCTATAAAATCTTCCAGTCTTGTTAAATATGATGGTCTAGCCTCTCTCTCTCTCTCTCTCTCTCTCTCTCTCTCTCTCTCTCTCTCTCTCTCTGTGTGTGTGTGTGTGTGTGTGTGTGTGTGTGTGTGTGTGTGTGTTGTCTGTGTGTACCTCTCCAGAGAAGGAACAATATATGAGATGATGAGGTGGCTTTTTCTTGTATTAGCATTACTGGTTCCTAGTCCTGTCTTCCCGCTAAAATCGCATCCTCCAGGCAGAATAATCCACCGGATAAGAACATGTGCTTTGGCTTCAGACAGCTCTGAGTAATATTCCCCAGTTCTTTTATTAACATTGTCCTCTAGCAAGTTACTTAACCTTTCTGAATCTCAATTTTTACAACTATAAACTAGAAAAACAATAGGATTGATGTAAAGATTACAACTGAAGTACTTAGAACAATTCTGGCACATAGAAAAGGAATATAATAAATATTAGCTGTTCCCTTTTCTTAACTTTATAAACCCCTTTACCACACAAGAAAATAGTACAACTGCGTCTTTAAGATAAAACTATGCATATATTTTATATGGAGCCTTAGGGTAATTACAACAATCACATTGCTGTTCTTAATCTAATTTTAATAATTCAAAGTGAGATGTAGACTTGTTTTGTTTCTTTTGCTTTCAGTTTTCTTTGATTCTGTAACATGGGTCTGGATCAACAAAATGAGAATGCTTTGCTGAATCAAGCTTCTCTATGCAATAGAAGTCCACAGTTACATGTGTTTATAATACTCGTTGCTGATATCACTGGATCCTTGATTTTCTTCATGTCAGAGGTATTAATATGCGAAGGCATGATCCTCTAGGATTGGTTGGGAGAACAAGCAAATGTGCTCTTTGTGTTTTATTCTTAAGACCAATATATGAAGTTCTCCCCTGCATGGATATCTTGAGAGACCTCCCCAAATTAGAAATCATGAGCCATCTATTCAAATCTATAATTTACTTAATCATTTTAGGTAAAGAAATATATAAATTGAAGTAACATGTAGGAGAGAATCTCATTCAACTTCAGTTTGCTCACAATAAAGTTTCTTTGAAACACCTGTGCCAGAAGCTGGTTTTAATTGCATAACTTTTAAATCATTTTTCTGTAATAGGTATTGTTTGTAGCCTTCCCACAGATGAAGAAACACTACATGCTTACGTTCTAGCAAGATGCAAAGTCAACAAACTCAGTTACAGATGCATAAACAAATTCACTGTCATTGTTTAATTAATGAGGTGGAAAGACTTCAGGAAAGGTAGGGAATTGTGCTTGTAGCTTGCGATGAGGTTTACCCAGCACACCTACCACCCAGCTGGTGAACTGCCTTCTGAAAAACTATTAGAAAAGGGGAAAAGATAAGAAAGAATAATAACTCATTTTATAGGTGCAATGGAGCTGTATTATTTGGCTCCTCTATGAATTTTTGTTATTGTCTAAACGAGGTAACACGTAAAAGTGTGAGGTGTTAAAATTATCGCCACCACAACAGACACATGCAAAATAATGAAACTAGACCACCAACTTACACCATACACAAAAACAAACTCAAAATGGATAAAGGGCTTAAACATAATATGGGAAACCATAAAAATATTAGAGGAATCCACAGGCAGCAAAATCTCAGACATATGCTGAAGCAATATCTTCACCGATACTGCTCCTAGGACAATGGAAACTTAAGAGAAAATAAACAAATGAGACTACATCAAAATAAAAAGCTGCTGTACAGAAAAAGAAACCATCAACAAAACAAAAAGAAAGCCCACTGGATGGGAGCACATATTTGCCAGTGTTACCTTCGATAAGGGTTTAATCTTGAACATTTACAGGTAACTCATACAAATTAACAAAAGAAAGATAAACAACCCAATAAAAAATAGGCAACAGACCCAAATAGATTCTTTTTGAAAGAAGACATAAGGAAGGCCAAGAGACACAAGAAAACATGCTCAAAGTCACTAATCAACTCAGAGATGCAAATCAAAATGACAATGCGGTACCATCTCACACCAGTCAGAATGGCTATCATCAACAAATCAACAAATCAACAAACGACAAGTGCTGGTGAGGATGCGGAGAAAAAGGAACCCTCATGCACTGCTGGTGGGAATGCAGACTGGTGCAGCCACTGTAGACAACAGTACAGAGTTTCCTCAAAAAACTAAAAATGGAACTCCCATTTGACCCAGTGATCCCACTTCTAGGAATATATCCCAAGAAATAAGAAACACCAATCAGAAAAGATATATGCACCCCTATGTTTATAGCGGCACAAATTTACCATAGCTAAGATATGGAAACAGCAGATGAGTGGGTTACAAAACTGTGGTACATCTACACATGGAATACTATGCTGTGGTAAGAAGAAGAAGGAGAAGGAGAAGGAGAAGGAGAAGGAGAAGGAGAAGGAGAAGGAGGAGAAGGAGGGGGAGGAGGAGGAGAAGGGGGAGGAGGGGGAGGAGAAGGAGAAATTCTTGCAACAGCATGGAGTGCGTTATGCTAAGTGAAATAAGCCAGTTAGAGAAAGATAAATATCACAGATCTCACTAATTTGTGGAATATAATGAACAACCTAAACTGATAAATAAAAACAGATACAGAGACAGAGAAGCATTGATCAGACCATCAAACCTCAGAGGGAAGGTAGAGGAGGGTGGGGGTAAGGGGAAAGATCAATCAAAAGACTTGTATGCATGAAGCATAACCAATGGCCTCAGACACGGGGGGGTGGCAGTGAGGACATAAGGAGGGGAGGCATTGGAGGGATATGGACCATATATAATAGGGCCGGAAGCTAATTCCAGCATGTCATATATGAAAGAGTTTCATCAAAAGGTTGATGGAACTTGGGGACTAAGCAAGGGCTGAATAACATATGTTATTGCCTGTTGAAAATGACTGAGGGCATGTCCCCAAACATGAAAAGGTTGCATAAATGATTGCTTGCTGCCAGACAGCTGACGGCATTCCAATCTACATGTTATTGCCTCCTGCCGGAAACACCTGAATAGCCTTCCTTAGGCAGTTCCTCCAATCTGACAATGGATTCTGTATACCAAACCTTGCCCTTTGATATGTGTATCTAACTTGCTTTAGGACAATTTGTGTTAATAAAAAGCAAGGGGTCCAGAGAAAGAGAAGAACTTGGCTCCTTTAGCTAATTCTTCTCTGGCCCCCCAAAATGCCTTCCAAAATTATGTTTCATCCCTGGACTCTTGATTAACTTGCACACAGTGCCTTCTCCAGATTCCTGAATCCCTTCTAGATGCTGGATTAAGACACCCAGCATAATACCTTCCTTAATCAATAAAGAAAAAAAATCCAAAACAATAAAAGAGTTTTAAAAAATATCACACAGATTATTATGAAGACTGGTGAGTTGAGATGTGTAAGTGCATTTTCACGGCTGCTACCGGTAGAGTTTCTCTCAAGCTGCAAACCCTGGGACATCCGTGTCAACACACATTGCCCATGAGCAAGGGAAAGCCTGCCTCAGAGTGGGGTTGAGGGAATTAATGCTTCACTCAAATGCTGTGAGAGGCCAAGATCAAAAGCACTTTTCAGGGTCTCCTATAATCATTATCATTAAGAAGCATGAGGTGAGGGGTTCTCAACTTGCACATTTTCAGAGCAACAAAAGCAGCACAGCAGCAACGGGACTTAGAAGTCAGATGAGTCTCCAGGTATTCTCATTAGAGAGGCTCGTAACGAATTAAGGAAAACACAATCCGGGCCAGTGTTTCATGGTGTTGGCTTGTCTACCTGTGTCATGGACTGTGTTCTAAAGGAAAGAGGGTCCACTGGGCTGCTCAAAGACTGTGCTGGCACCAGCCAACAGCATTCATTTGGAACAAAGCACGGGATAAGATGGTTTTGATCTCTTTTGTCTAAGTCTACAAGTTCTTAACAAGCATTGATGACCTTCCTAATTGCCCACCTAGCCCAAAGGTGATTCAGAACTTTCTTTGCAAAAATCACACCTATTTTATATTGCAGGGAGATATATGAAATCATCTACGTAGAAAGATGCTGGGAAATCCTGCCTGATAATAAAATAAAAACAAATGGCACTGAATGGATCTCTAAGAGAGGCTGTTTACATAGAAGGTAGACCAGAATTGCTTTCTGGTTTCTGTTTGGGGTGATGAAAAGGTCTAGAAGTAGACAGTGGTAATTAATAATGGTTTCACAACATTGAGAAGGCACGTAATGGCGCTGAATTGTACTTCTTGTCCTGGAAGTGCTGAGGGTGTGGGGAAGAAGGGGTTGACACAGCCAAGATAAGGATGGCAGCTTGCCCTCGTTGCTGGTGGAAACAGGAAATGGCTCTTAACTGCTCCAGCACCTCTATCCATTCCACTACTGAGATGGTGGCAAAAATGTCAACAGTCTAGCATGTGTGGCCAGGTCCGAAGGTTAGCCTTCAGCAGCATGCCCATCGGTACTCACAGGCGAGTGGTTCTGTAGTCAAATCCACTGCGTCACACAGGGCTTCCTGGAGGAAGTCAGATCTCCCTCCCAATTAAAAACAAAAACAAAAAACACACCACACAAGGGTGTGGAACCAGACTGTTCCGAACCTCCGCCTCTCTTACCAGTCTCCGTGTACTTCCATCTTTACTTCTCTAGTTGTAGGACTTGCGTTCAGATTTCAGAAGGTGCTGAGTGCTGGTGCTTCTGTATTTTAGTTGTAATTTTGATGTGGTTGTGGGAGGCGGTGAGAATGGGCGTTTACCTACACCACCAGCTTGGATCTCTCAATTCTGGTGATTTTAAAAGCTTCCTTTTAAAGCCTGTAAAAAGTGTTCCCTTGTGATATGTCCCCTTGTGCTTTTATTTTTAGCAACACCAATCAACCTATTATAAGAAGTTTAGGTCATAGTGTGATGCCACAAAAGAACCATGTAGAGGACTAGCCCATGATCAATCACCAAATGGATCTAACACTTTCGTAACTAAGACAAAAAATAAAAATAAACTTTAAATCTCCAAACCTATCTATAAAGTGTTGTCTATACAGTGTTAATAAACTTTAAATCTCCAAACCTATCTATACAGTGTTATTTGAGGGCCTATGTTTAACATGGTCCTTAGTATGGGTTTTAATGAAATAGATGAATAAACAATGTGGAGGAAGTTTCAGGAGAGAGAGAGAACATCAATATACATTTCAGGTTTTCAAGGGATGTTGGGCCTATGTGTTATTGTAAGGAAACATCTGTCAGTGTTTGCAAACCTACCCAAGTGTTTGAGATTCACTGTTTAATGTGAGGAAACTGGAGACTCAAAAGCCCCAGGCAAATTGAGTGGGTCGATTGCCCCGGGAAAGGCAGGAATTTAGTTGAATGCCTCACGCCATTTAAGTTCCAACTAACACTCCTTGATACTAATGAGGCTCTATCGTTTCAGAGAAGTTACATTCATTGGCATTAATAAGAAGAATCTACTGGAAAGTTCACTAATTCTCTCAGGGACAGTGGTGCTTGGGGTTCCTCCACCAATTAGTAAATGCATGTTTTCAGAGTTCTGAGCCCCATTGGAAGCTTAGTAATTTCCCGTTCACCTTTGTGCATCTCAGCCACCAAGCTAAGCTTTCAATGAAACATCTGGTGTTTCTATTTCCTGCATTGGAAGAATGGAACCCCAAATACTGGTGGGGAGGGGTGACGGTGCCCTGGGAACTTTCATAGCTGAGATGTCTAGATGTTGACAGTGCTTAGCCTCCAACTGACATTCCTGATGAGCTCAGGCAAAGGAGAACAGCTCTCAACCATAGACAGTGTCTCCTTGCAGGCTGCCCCGCAGGGTCCTGGCTGGTTTCTATGGTGATCAGGAACCAAGTGGTGTGATGGGACAACTTCACAGTTCATTACCTAAGCAGTAGTGGAACCTTAAGAATTTAGTTGGGAGGCAAGCTTGCAAACCTGGCATCTGATTCTAAATGTGATGAAGTTACTGGCATTGAGAGTTGTTGAGCTTTAGTCAGAATTTCCCAAAGGGAAATAAGAACTAGCCTTTGCTATATATAACATTACACCCGGGGGCAATTATTATAGCTTGACCATTGGTTTAGAAGTTTCATGAGGCCTGTTTGAAGGCAGGAGAATGATTTTTGCAGGGTTCCTGCCAGCTCCATGGTTTTCTGAGTTCACAATCGGACAAAAAACATACATAAACTAGTGGCCCAGTGCACAAATTCATGCACATTGAAAGGAAATTAATTAGAAGAAACATTTTAATATCATTATTTGCCCTTTATAATAGAAGTGTCAACCAAATTCGCCATCAACAGTGACAGATTGAAACACACATGTGTGATTGGCACCAGCGAGAGCTTTATATGAATCGCACATGTGCGAGTTAGCCTTTTATAGATATAGAACAAACTTGCTTAATTAGACCTGCTTTCTGATTTCGCTAAACTTTTTTTAGCCCAGTGAAGCACCCCCACTTCTCTTTCAGGTAATTGTCAGCAACACAGCAGTAAATATCAACAGGAACCAGATTATTATTGTAGATCACGCAGGGAGAACAAAGAGTAAAATATTTAACTGCAGCAGTGTCTGACTATATTCTGTGCAGTGAGAAAACCTGAAGTCATTTTCAAGGTCCACCATTTCTTACTCCTTTTCAGTCAGGTCAAGTTTCTAAACTTTCTAAATCTCTGTTTTCTGGCTAATGAAAGGGAAATAGGATTCCACTGAGTCTCTTATCTACCTACTCAGGACTTCTGTGAAGATGAAATGAGATGAGGCACAGGAAAACACTTCACAGACATTTAGGTACGATGTAAAGTGTTTCCATCTGGCTAAAGGGTCCCTGGGCTGAAGAAACTGCAAGGAAGCTAGTAGTCACTAGGGAGAGGAAGCCGGTCATTGCTATGTGATGTCATTACCCATATGGAGGGAAGGACACTTAGCATATTAGCCTTTTATATAGATAGACAGCCCCTCTCCCCAAAGTTGTCTGATCCCTCTAATTGCGCTAGAAACGTGGTCGGCAAACTGCGGCTGGCGAGCCACATGCGGCTCTTTGGCCCCTTGAGTGTGGCTCTTCCACAAAATACCACGGCCTGGGCCAGTCTATTATGAAGACATGGCGTTAGAAGAAGTTTAAGTTTTGAAAATTGGGCTCTCAGAAAAAAACTTTAATCGTTGTCCTGTTGCTATTTGACTCTGTTGACTAATGAGTTTGCCGACCACTGGGCTAGAACAATGTAAAGAGCGGCTTTCGATGGCACTTTTCTGCATCCAGTCTGGACTGAAGCCAGGACAGGCGGTGCAGCTGTGCAAAGGAAGCTGACTGCAAGCTAAGAAGTCGCCTCGTTGCAGCTGGGCCTCCGAGAAAGGTGCTAGTCAGTGCAAATTCTCGCAAGTGTGAGGGTTCCCGTTTCACTAGACCCTGTTGGCTCCCATTCAGCCCTGACCAGGGAAGTGCAAGCTTTCAGCCAAGTCCAAAACCTGCTGGGCCCCTGGGGACTCGAGTTTAGCTCTTTTAAAACAACATTTTGATGAGTTGCGGGCAAACGAATCAGAAGCATATGGATTCAATTTTCCTTGAAGCGGACGTGGGTTTAAAAATTAAAGGGGATGCGTGTGTGGAGCTCGAGTATGTTTTAAAGGCAAATGTTTACAAAAGAACGCAAGACGTTTTACAGAGCAGAAAGCACCCCTTGCTTCTCGAAGTCAGAAGAACGGCAGCAGAAGTGGAAGTGCATGTGGGGTCTGTCCTTCTGAGGTTTGCTGCTCCTCTGCTGGCAGCACCCCGTGATGTCCCGGGACCTTGCAAACGACACCCAGCAAATGCAAAACAGACACCACGCAACCGGGAGGCCGAAATCTTATCTGAGCTGCAAATTAAATCGCCAGGCAAACCAAACAGATTCTCAGACAAAGTCCTCGCGCTTTCTTTTTAAGTTAATTTAATTCCCAATGGAGGCGAGTCTGCAGATGAAGACATCGAGTGAATCGGAGCTATATAAACCAAAAACGCTATCTTCTGAAGCCGGAAGCCCCTCCAGGCCAGAGGACATGCGTATCGACGAAACAGACTCTCTGGGGACTGGAACTTGGCCAGAGGAGAGCCCAGCTACTGAACCCTAGGGTGTCGGGGTCAGGTTCACTGGTTTGCCACACCCTCACTCTGATCGTGCCTCAGCGGCAAGTATCACCTCCATCCTAAAACACCGAGTCCAGATGTAGGGTTGCCAGAGGCCAGATGCTTTCAGTCATTTAGGGACTGACATAGGTTGTGATGTGAGAACATTACAGCACCTTGTGTCTGTTGTAATAATAACTGTGTAAAGGCTGGGGCAATTCAACATAAAATACATAGATAAAGATAACAATGAGTGCTTCCCCCCCCCCCCTTCCCCTGCCCATAGCGCTCTCGCACACATGGTGAACGGTCCTAAAACCTGTCGACCTTCCTGTGAGAAGTGTGAGAGGCAGCAACCCCACCAACTCACACAGCCCAAGAAGAGCCAGGATGCTCTGTGGGCGCCGGGAAAGCGGGGTTGTGACAGGAAGCAGAGTGGCCATGGTGGGCAGACTAAGCCGATTTTTCACACACAAAAAAAGGCTAAACCCACCAAGAAGGTTGTGCTGAGGCTTGAATGCCTGGAGCCCAACTGCAGACCTAAGAGAATGCTGGCTACGGAGAGTGTGAGCATTTGGAACTGGGAGGAGATAAGAAGAGAAAGGGTCAAGTGATCCAGTTCCAAGCTTCATATTTTGTTTTATTATATGACGATAAAATCTTGATCTGTTCACTTCAAGAGAGAGAGAGAGAAACACAAGAAAATCCTTTCCAACTAGGACAATTACCCAAAATACACTGGTATTTGTTTAAACCACCTCTTACATAACAAAATCCTAATATGCCATGCATCCCGTCATCTGGTGACTGGTCAACTGTTCAACCAATCAAAGCGTAATATGCTAATATGCTAAGGCTGCTCAATCGCTCACTATGACATGCACTGACCACCAAGGGGCATATGCTCCAACCGGAAGGAGCTTGCTGCTGGGGCCAATCAGGACTGATTGGGCCAAACACACTTTGCAGCCTCCCATGGGCCCTCCCCGGCCCGATCATGCATCAATGGGGTCCCTCAGCCTGGCCTGCACCCTCTCACAACTCAGGACCCTCGGGGGGATGTTAGAGAGCCAGTTTCAGCCCAATCCCACAGGCCACTCCCCTGGGAGGGTGCCAGACACAGAGCTCATGGCTGGCAAGCACTGCTATGGCAAAGCCAGCCTCTCCCGATTGGGATTGATTGGGCGCGAGCCCGCAGCAGGCACAGTGGGGCCAGGATGAGTGGGAGTGGGAGCGGGAGCAACAGGTAGGAGCTGCAGGAGGCACTGGACTGCGGTTTACAGCCCAATCCCTGCAGGCCAACTAGAAGGGCCTCACCAGTGCACAAATTTGTGCACCAGGCCTCTAGTATCTTAATATTTTTAATGCCCTTAAACCAAACCATAATATTTTATCATATACAATTTTAATTGCTTTGTTAGTAATCTTTTATTTATTAGAGAGGTCCTGCTTCCAGATAGGAGGAAATCAGATTGCAAAGAGATGGTGTGCCACTCTGCTGGGAATATTTGAGAGAACGGAGAGAGGGCAGAGCTACAGCGCTCTGGACCTTGGGTGCCTCTCCTGCCTCCTGGGCAAGGTTCACGGAGAAGCAGGGGGAAGCCAGGTGTCTGGCCCTGGAAGGGGTTGGTAGAAACTGATTCAGGATGATTCCTTCCAGCCACGACTCTGCAGACCCTGATGGCCCCGTAGTGCAAGCACCACATGGCTTGAGAGCAAGACCCAGCCTTGTAAAAGCTGTGTCAGTTGCAGGCCCTGGCTTGCCAACTGTGTCGCATTCAGCCTAGCTCTTCCAATGAGATTGATTTCATCTCATTCTCCCACAATGCTCATCTACTGTTGGCCTTTTCCCTCCACTGACCTGGACTTCCTCTCCTCTCCAGTAAGTCTGAGTTATTTATAGTCACACTGAGCATTTTCCTTGCCCTCCAATTCTAAAAGAATATCTGTTTATTTCAATCATGGTTTCCTGAAAGGCAGATTGTAATGAATCAAATGACTTTATTCTCACAGTGGTTCTCTGACTGTAATTCAAGGTCATCCTCTGTGTTCCACACTCACAGACTTCCCCAGCAGGAGAAGCCACTAGTCCTCTTCCTATTACCCCTCTCTTCCTCAGAAAACGGTACCATAAGCAGACATCTCCCCTCCCCTCCCACAGGCAATTGTTAGATAGAGAAAAATTCAATTTAGTTATTTGTGTTTAAAAAGTAGGAAAATTTTCCCTAGCTGGTTTGGCTCAGTGGATAGCACATCGGCCTCTGGACTAAAGGGTCCCAGGTTCAATTTCAGCCAAGAGCACATGCTGGAGTTGCAGGCTCTATCACCCGCCCCCCAGTAGGGGGCATGTAGGAGGCAGCCAATCAATGATTCTCATGATTGATGTTTCTATCTCTCTATCCCTCTCCTTTCCTCTCGGAAATCAATAAAAATAGATTTTAAAAAATAAAATAAAAAGTAGGAAAATTTTAATATCAAAATCAACCATGTAATGGTTTTCAAAACTCACTCATTTGTCAAACATTTACTGAGTGCCTACTCTTGACCAGGCATCCATCCCCAGAACCTGAAATATAAAAACACACGAGAAATTGTTACTACCTTCGATCATCTTTCAGCTTCTAACAGAGGGGCCTAGATCGACAGTACATATTAGCAAATTACTGCAATCGAGAGGTCTGCCTACTAAGAGAGAAAGACATACAGCACCCAGTGAGTGTGACAAAGGAGGGGCGTGGCCAATCCTACCTTAGAAGATGGGGAAGGGGACGCTGATACAAGAAAACACTTGTTTTAGTCACTTCTTATTTGCCCTTTAGGTGGGGGAGAGATTCCGTCCTAGAATGATGGGGGTCACTCAGCACTGGGCAGGTGAAATTAAAGGTTCATTAGTCATCGATGCTCACAGCTGGGAGAGAAGGGCACTGCGTGCCATGCGGGGTCACATAGAATTTGCGATCTGAACTCAAGTGAACATCCAGGCACCGAGGGAGGCAGGCTCTTCTACGGAGGAGAGGAAGTGGCCCTGGTCTCACAGCGGATGGATTGCCTCGTTCTAACCATTCTGTAGCTCGCAGGGAATTGACTCCTCCTACTCAAGGGTAAGCAGGCACTGCACTTGGTTCCCTTGGTAAGGAGCTTGATTAGTCTGGGGCAGCGGTCAGCAAACTCATTAGTCAAAAGAGCCAAATATCAACAGTACAACGATTGAAATTTCTTTGGAGAGCCAAATTTTTTAAACTTAAACTTCTTCTAATGCCACTTCCTCAAAACAGACTCGCCCAGGCCGTGGTGTTTTGTGGAAGAGCCGCATGTGGCTCGCGAGCTACAGTTTGCTAACCAAGGGTCAGGGGGAACCTCAACTGCAGGAGCAGAGTGGGGAGTGGGGAGTGGGGTTTGGCCATTGTGGAGGGCCTCCCAATCTCACCAGGCAACAAGGCCTCACTTAATAGCAGGCCTCACTTGTATTTTTTTATTTTTAAAAAATATTTTTCTTGATTTCAGAGAGAAAGGAAGCGGGAGAGGGAAATGAAAACATCAGTGAAGAGAGAGAATCACGGATCGGCTGCCTCCTGCACGCCCCGCTCCTGGGGATTGAGCCCGCCACCCAGGCATGTGCCCTTGACAGAAATAGAACCTGGGACCTTTCAGTTCCCGGGCCGACGCTCTATCCACTGAGCCAAACCGGCTAGGACTTTAAGAATATTTTTATTGATTTCAGAGAGGAAGGGAGAGGGAGAGAAATAAAAGCATCAGTGATGAAAGAGAATCATCGATCAGCTGCCTTGCCCACCACTGGGGATTCAACCCGCAACCTGGGCATGTGCCCGGACCGAGAATCGAACCATGGCCTCCTGGTGCACGGGGCGACGCTCAACCACTGAGCCACGCCGGCAGAGCCAGGCCTCAGCTGGAGGTCTTCGACCCCAGTGGTACTTGAGACCAGTCTTGAAAACGGTGTAGGCTTTCCCTGGGTTTGGCTGGGCAGCAGTGGCATTCCAGACAAAGAACAAATGAGAGCAAAGGCCCAAAGGCATAACACAACCTGGAAAATAAGTTAAATATTGGGGCGGGGGGGTGGGAGATGAAGAATTTCTCTCCACAGATTTTAAGGAAAAAAACCCACAATCTTTCTTTAAAGTTCAAAATAGTTAAACGTTAGCGCTAATGAAAGAAGAGACACGTTGAGAGGAACGCGATCCAACAGAAATAGAACAGGAGCCAGAAACGTGAGTCACCTGTGTGAGTTTCAGGTTCCCAGTAGCCACATTTTCAGAAAGTAACATGAAATGGGTGAAATTAATTCTGACGATACAGTTTATTCGACCCAATATATCTAAAATATTATCATTTCAACATGTAACAATATAAGAAATATTCACAAGATGTTTATATTCTCTCTTCATAATACGTCTTTGAAATCTAATATGTATTTTTAGAGTTACAGCATACCTCAATAGCCACACAATTCAAGCACTCAGTACCCACATTTAGCTGATGACTACCATATTGGACAGCACAGATTTAAAGCATCTTGAATCCACTTAAATTTGGAACAAAATGCTATATATTTTCAAATCTATAAATCAACTGTTCAAAGTACAAGCTCACACAATTCAGTGTAAATTTTTAGATAAGGGATAAAAAAAAAAAAAAGGCCTGGCCCGGGTATTATTACTTCACAAACTCCTTCCTGTAGCAATTACAAATATCACTTCTAGATGCCCACACACTTTCCAGCTAAGTCTGCAGGCTGCCATGCTTACACAGAGTTGGCATATAAGAGAAGCCCATGGGCCATCCCTGTCCCAGATATAAAGGTACAGCTTTCAGGATATAACAAATACTCAAATCTTCAGTGTCTTTGACAGACTTAGCTCTAAACACTAGATTTTAGAACACTAGAAATACAATGCAAAAGAAGCCACCAGCTGTGAGTTTATACAAAACTCCTCAATTAATATCATTTATTAGATCTTTCGATGACTATTGTACTTAGCTACTTGAGCCAACGACTACCCCTTTTATTATTTTTATATTTTATTGATTTTTTACAGAGAGGAAGGGAGAGGGATAGAGAGTTAGAAACATCGATGAGAGAGAAACATCGATCAGCTGCCTCCTGCAACCCCCCCCCCCCCCCCCAACTGGGGATGTGCCTGCAACCAAGGCACATGCCCTTGACCAGAATGGAACCTGGGACCTTTCAGTCTGCAGGCCAACGCTCTATCCACTGAGCCAAACTGGCTACAGCTCGACTACCCCTTTTATACCTGAAACCACCTGAAAGACCTCACTTCTTTCTGGAATCCTGCAGAGAACACTGGTAGTTTCCCATGTTTCCTTACACTGGTTTCTTCAGAAAGCAAGTAACTGTAGCAGAAGCATTAAAAGCAGCAATCGAATGATTGCACACACATACTGCTGCTCCACTTACAAAATATATATTTGAAAGGGCAGAAAATAACATCCTACCAAATTCAAGATGGTATCTGTGTCCCCCTCCCCCTTCTCCATGTCTGAATTCTTTAGGAGATCTGCTTCCTTTTTATCTATTTTTACATATCTCTACTTTTAAGTTCTCTCAGTAGAAATTCTCCTGGCTGAACCTAGATTTTTCTGTCATCTTAAAAAAAAAAAAACCCTTGCTGAAGAACTCACATTTCATGCCATGTTTTTGCCAGACGACACAGGAAATAGTGCCCTTTTTGACAGAGAGTGATAGGAAGGAACCTAGGAAAGGAGATTTGGAGACCTTGTTTTCACATTGTCCTTAGTGTTTCAAAAGGAAACACACACACACACACACACACACACACACACACACGCAGGCGCACACATAAGACAAGTTCTTACACATGTGGACTGTGATCTAACTGGGGAAAGGTTGTCCCCAACATGTATAGAATTCAAAGCATGGGATGGTAGTAGAAAGAGGTGGCAGTGTATCCAATGACCACAGTGCCTTGATTTAATGGGATGCACACTGATAAAGTGCCATGTACAGGACTGTTCAAATATCTGGGAGGGAATGTAGAAAGATTCCCTAGACTCTAGAGCCTAGAGGTAAACTAGTGAAATACTCCATAGAATACCTTATGAACCGAACCAACTCCATTCTCGGCTAGTAGGTATTTGAACTGCTTTCTTTCTGATCAGAAAAAAGGTCTCTTGCTAGACTAATCTTTTTCCCCCATGAAATGTATATATTTCAGTATGAAAATGCCCCCAACCCATCATTTTAAACTTTATCTTTGACATACCTTAAACCAGTGGTCGGCAAATTCATTAGTCAACAGAGCCAACTATCAACAGGACAACGATTGAAATTCCTTTTGAGAGCCAAATTTTTTAAACTTAGACTTCTTCCAACGCCACTTCTTCAAAATAGACTCGCCCAGGCCGTGGTATTTTGTGGAAGAGCCACACTCAAGAGGCCAAAGAGCCGCATGTGGCTCGCAAGCCACAGTTTGCTGACCATGGCCTTAGACAAATAGAAAAGGAAAAAAAAGTAACAAGAAGGCCAAGATGCTTGGGAAGTTTCCACGTGGGTGCTTATGAGTGAGCCCGCCTGAAAGTGTCCCCAGGAGCCTGGGGGAGTAACAGACCGGGCACAATCACGCAGTGACCCTGTGGCCTGGCCACCAACACCAGGGTCAGGCTGCGGGGCAGTCAGAGGGAGTCTCCAGGTGCTATGCCTGAGAATAAAGTGTCAACGAAACCAGTTTATTTTTAAAAAATATTTTTATGGATTTCAGAGAGGAAGGAAGAGGGAGAGAGAAATGAAAACATCAGGGATGAGAATCATTGATCGGCTGCCTCCTGCAAGCAGGAGGTTTGGCTCAGTGGATAGAGTGTGGGCCTGCCGACTGAAGGGTCCTGGGTTGGATTCCGGTCAAGGGCATGTACCTTGGCTGTGGGCACATCCCCAGTAGGGGGCATGCAGGAGGCAGCTGATCGATGTTTCTAACTCTCCCTCCCTTTCCCTTCCTCTTTGTAAAAAAAAAAAAAAAAAAAAAAAAAAAAAAAAAAAAAAAAAAAAATCAATAAAATATGTTTTTTTTAAAAAGAGAATAAAATGGTAATGAAGTAAGCCCATGCTAACAACCTCAAGGTTATCACACACACACACACACACACACACACACACACACACACACACACACCACTTTCTTCCCCCAACTTTTGGGTTCAGCTAAGCAGCCCTTTCAGGGTTGACACCCCCCTCACCCTCTACGTTCAGGCCTGTTTTTACCTAAAGTGAAACGGGGCTGCTTACATGTGCTGGGAAACGTGCGGTCTTCATGGAAACACCGGGCCAGTTACACGAGCACACGGAGATGATTAGCTGTGAAATGAGGCTTCAGCCCACAGCCTCCCGCACCACACGCAATGCTCTCCGATTACAGGGCCGCCGACCTCTGGAAGCCCCTTTGTGAAATGACAAGCCTGCTGGCTTCGTCTCTGGACGCAATGCCCAGCTGTGCTTTTTAAGTGCCATTGAGTCTCACCGGCCAGACCCCAACACTGCTAGCTGCAATGCGTTCTGTCAAGCCGCTAGGGAGGGGGCGAAAAATAACACTAGTAGTTCCATAAATGTGGGGTAAATAGCACAATTATGGTAATTTCTGGTTTTAATGCTTTCAGCTAACACGGGAAGACTATGATTTGGACGTTGCGGCGGAGATATTAGGAGAAACACCTAGATACTTCACTAGATGGGCTGCAGAAATGACAGCATAAATTGTGTGCAATTTCACACTCCCCATCCACTCTACTGCCAAAAAAGCACACACACACACACACACACACACACACACACACACTGCTCATGGCCTTATGAGTGTGTATTGATGTGTTGCGTGTTTTTATTAGAGGCATTCCTAAGGTTCCCTCATTTAAGCCATTAAGATTGCATGAGACCAAGTCCAAGCTGCTCCTCCCCCAGCCAGGCCGCTGCCCACACTGAATTGAGATCCAGATTGTTCAGAGCCAAGGGTCCGCTGAGCCTCTCCACACGGACCCCTGGTGTCCACATGCCCTGAGAGCCCTGGCTTTGAACTTCACAAGGCCAGACCGGGCTTCCGCTCAGCGCCAGCAACCCACTTACCGCACGAATGAGGCTGCTTTCTCCAACTTGCCGGGTGTGAAAGCCAAGCCTGCCCTCTGGGAGGAGGAAACACAGGATCGGGAAACATCCAGAAGCCCGCCTGCTGACGAAGGCCCTGGCTGTCTCCGGTGTCTGAAATCAAGGCTTCCTACACAAAGGATGCGCTGCCCTCCCCGGAGTCCACGCCAGGGAGTACGTTTAGAAAGGTGGGGTCCACCTGGCCGCCCGGAGGAGTGCACAGCTGTCAAGAATCAGACAATGGCTTTCAAGAACCTTTCTTGAGAACCAAGCTCAGGGCCAGGTGAAGAGCAAAGTAGGAAGCCATTTCCACTAACATAGCGGGAATGTTTAAAACGAATTGTGTTTAAAAGACACAAGCTACCCATATTCGTGAAAAACATCTATGGTTCAAATCTTTTTAATGTATTTATTATAAAATTTAACAATACTGGATCTTTCATTCCTGCGTAGTTTTTCCTTTAAATGGAATAAATAATCTAATGTACTGATTTCTCACTATAAAAGGCTTTTTTTTTTTAACATTTAGTGAAACGTGAGGGTTTTTCCTCCACCAGTATCCCAATGTATGCTCTTTTTACAAGTCGGATGACAATGTCAAAATTAATTGCTATGCTATGTCTAAACCTTGTCACAGTAGAAGTTTGTTCCTTTCATACATGAGGGTTCTCTTATTTCTATTCATTCTAAATTCAGGTATTCCCGAAACATCTGGAAGATTATGAGGACGGGGTAAGAGCTTCCTTGAATGACATTGGGAGTTGGAATAGGGGAGGGGCAGCAGTTCTGAGTGCGGCTAGGCAACCCGCCTCAGCTTTCTTGGCCTCCTGCCTGGGTCCTTAGGAAAGAAATCTGCAAGAAAACACAGTGAAGTTAATAAACAAGGAGATAATAAATGCATATATAAATGCATGAATAGATACAATGGCCAATATTCAGCAAGTATTTGCTGGTTTCCTGGCAATGAGGCATACAGTGGATAACGAATGAAGGGCACAGAAATGCCTGACCACCTGGATTTATAATCTGATGAGAGTAGGGAGTAATGGAGAGAGACTATATTTAAGTAAAATTTGTAATATGTGGTGGTGAATATGTGAAACACAAAGTTTATTCTTGCATTATGTATTAACTATTTTTCCATTCCAACAACTGTAAGCCTGCTATCAACTACCCCTGCATTTATAAGGCAATTAATTCTAGAAAATATCTATATTTATATATATATATAAAAGCCTAAGTGACTGTTATGATGAAACAACCAGTCACTTGACGTGCAATGACCACCAGGAGGCATCTCCTATCCCACAGGCCCCAATCACCTGATGGGGCTGAGCCCCAAGGCTGAGATAGGAAACTAGGGTGTGTCACAGTAGATGTGACCCCTTTCCCAGGGGGCTGAGGGCCAGCTCCCTCCCTCCATCGCTTTCCCGAAAGACAGGCCCTGATCACTCAGGCTGGGATGGGGAACCCGGCATGGGTGGCAGCAGATGAAGGAGCAAGGGAAAGAGGAGGCAGGGAGGCAGGGAGGTGAGGAACCTGATCAGCCCTGATCACCAGCCAGGCCTAGGGACCCCACCCATGCACAAATTTTGTGCACCGGGCCTCTAGTATAATAATAAATCAGAAAAGAGAATATGTGAAGATTAAGGAGGTGTATTGACATTTTGGGTAGATTGGCCAGAGAAGGTCTACCTGAAATGACACTTGAGAAAAACACTGAAGAAAATGAGGCATTCCTGAGGCAAACTTTTCCCATGCAGAAGGAACAGCAAATGCAAAGGCCCTGAGCAGGACTACGTCTGGTATGGCCAGGGCACAGGAGATTGAGTGGGTGGAGAGTAGTCAAAGATGAGGTCAGAGTGAAATGGTAAGGACAGACCAATAAGCGAGGACCCAACCGCAAATGTGACCACATCTCCTTTCATGTGATGGGAAGTTATTGAAGTGTTTGAGCAGAGGAGTTACACGATCTCAGGAATGACATGATCCCAACAATGACAGGACAAAGATGGCGCAGAGTGGCCTATCATCTGGAAGAAGAGACATCTGAGTTGAGATTCCATGAAAGAACAAGAGTTAGCTGGAAGTTAGAGAGCAACCAAAGGACTTGTATGCCTGCATATTAGCATAACCAATGAACACAGACACTGGGGCGGTGGAGGCTTGCCTGGGATGGGAATGGCTTGCGGGGGGGGGGGGGGGAGGGGGAGGCAGCAATTGGGGACAAAAGGAGACATGTAAAACTTTAGATAATAAAAAATAAATGAATTAAAAATAAAAGAAAATAATTATTTTTTTTTTTTAAAAAAGGAGTTAGCTGGAGTTCAGTGTTTTGGGGGGAGGTGGACAGAAAGAATTTTAGAGCAATATGTGAGAAGGCTCGGTAGGGTTGGTGCTGTTGTTTTCTGAACCACTGGCAATGATGGTGGTGATAAAAATACTTTCTACTCCCTCAAAATTGGACATCAGTTTTCTTTCCATGAAAGAGTATTGCGAGATCAGTTCCTGGGCACTGGCTTTGCGAGGACTAAGAGTATGCGCTGGTATCTGTCCCTTGCATACCCGGGGCCTGGGTTTCAGCAAGGATGAAGACATGGCTATGATGAGGGGGAGCAGAAGAAAGGAAGAGTGGTAGGTGCCCCATAGTAGGCAGAAGAGACCAGCTGGGAAATTCACAATTACTAAGACATGGTCCTGGCTCAGGGCTTTGCACTTGCTGTCTCCTCTACTGGAAAGCCTCCCAGACAGATCTCAGTTCCTTCAGTGCTTTAAATGTGCCATCTCCTAAGGTAGAACAACTTAAACTACCAGAAGTTAGGGACTTCAATCTGGAGTTTTCCAAGATTAGATTAAAGCAAAATGAGAGAAATGGGAAACAGCATTGTAGAAACATGGGCCAAAGATGAAAAATAGATGGATAGTACTTGTGCATTTTCTCAAAAAGCTTTTGAATGTATTGGTTTGTTTTGTCCACACAAGTAACTATAAGTTAAAGAGGGAGAGTAAAGAAAGTAGGCCACAAGCAAGTTAATGGCATAACACCACAGACAGAATGAGTGTCAGATGGGGGAATCAGAACACAGGATCCTTGGTAACGAGTTCAAGTTCTTTTAGACAAGCCTTGATATAAATAAACAAGTCCAGCCTGGGTGGTGTGTCTCAGTGGCTGAGCGTAGACCTAAGAACCAGGAGGTCAGGGTTTGATTCCTGGTCAGGACACATGTCCAGGTTGTGGACTTGATCCCCAGTAGGGAGTGTGCAGGAGGCAGCCAATCAACGATTCTCTCTACTCATTTATGTTTCTCTCTCTCTCCTCCTCTCCTTTCCTCTCTGGAATCAACAAAAATATCTTACCTAATAATATTGTAAACATGTAAATTGACTGTATGCCACCAGCCAATCGGAGTGATATGCAAATTAACCCAACAAAGATGACGGTTAAGTTGCATACACAGGTGCTGAGTGAAGGGGGGCAGGGCGCTTGCGTCATTGCCATGGCAACAACGCAGGTGTTCTGCCCCGCCCCCGTCTCTCAGAGCCTCTGGGCAGCATGGGAAGGTGGGGCGGAGTGGAAAGAGGCAGCTCCAGGGCCTAAGTGGAAAGAGGCTGGGCTGGAGTGGCAAGGCAGTGCCAGCAGTCAGGAAAGGAAAGCCCATTCTAGCACGAATCTTCGTGTGTCGGGTTTCTAGTATTTAAAATAAAATAAAATAAAATAAAAAAGTTCGGAAGATAGGAAAAGAGAGGGACAAGAAATGAATACAACTTAATTGTAGGAAGGGTAGTCTGCATCTCCCAAGCGGTGACATAAAGGAGCCGTGGGTTGCCATATAAAGTCTTTTCATTGCGCACAAAATAAACTTTAGCGTGTTTGCCAAGATGCTGTACCACTTGCCTATAGGAGAATGAATTAGTATAAACATTCTAGAGGAAATTTTCTGATCCCAGAATTCTTAAAATCATAATTTTAAGCACTGAAAGTACTGAATTCTGATGACCATATCAGTTGATATTCTTTGGGCTATATGTAGCCCAAACCCTCAATATGTAGCTTTAGAAATGAGGACATACACTGGTATAGACTCAGCCTGGCCCATTGGGAAGCCCGAGTCTTCAGAGAGCTGCACTCTCAGGTAGACTCAGAATCACGACAGCTAAAGGCATTTATAAAGTTATCCCTATTTTCCCCCCAGTAATACTTGAAACACCATTTAGCTGTTCTGGCACCCTTAACAATCTATTTATTCATCCTTATAAACAAATTTTAAATTTTAAAAAGTGTATCTCTTAAAAACCAACTATACCCACGACTTCTAACAGGACAAAGCTAATTCATAAATATGCAAAAGGACTAAAAGTGGTTGAAGTGAGACTTCACCTTTGGTCTTTTCCTCCCCATCGATTGATACCCAAAGGAGAAGCTACCCAATTCTGATGTTTACAGAACGACATCCGTCACACAGGTAATTACACATCCATCTTAATGCTTCCTTTTAAGTTTGCCCTTAAGGAGCCTGTGATCTTCCAAGTCAAGGGCCTCGGTAAAATCAATAAAATCCCGTTCTATCAGGCCACTAGTCAGATCATTTTCTACCTTTTAACAAGGCAGTGGTTATTAAATGCCTTGTTTGAAAACCCACCTGGGATCCCCAGACTTTCATGATGAGGATAATCCATCAATTGTACATGTGCTATCTTTTCCATGTCTTTGATATGAGTGATAAAGTAGGTAATGGCTTACGGTTTTTCAATATCTAAACATGTTCTCCTTTTTACATTGGGTTTGCAGCAGAGCAAAGGGAATTCCATGGCTGGAGGATGCTTGTGGAGAGAGAAAGAAATTTTACTGGGGTGTTTCAGTCAATGCATAGGATACTACGTTCGCTCCAGCTTTGAGAGCTAACCTCTAACTGCCCTCTTTAGCCTTTAACCCAGCGGTTCAATGACCAGAGATTCTGAGTCTGTAAATGTATAATACGGTATGTCTTGTCATAATAACTCAAGCCATACCTTTTTATTAGTTGGATTATTGTCCTGAATTTCTAGGAGAGATTAGAGATCTAAGATCATAGAAATTAAGAAGCATCCATTGATGCTGGACTCTTCTTAAATGCCAAAAAAAACAACAACAACAAAACAAGCATACCTTCGTGGGCGCCCATGAACAGAAATCAGTCTTGAATACCTTTCTGGAATCATAACTGCTAAAGACTTGTGTTCCGCAACATCGGGCAGCCATCTGAATGACAAAAACAACCCGTCTCTTGACAAATCAAATCTTCTTCTCTCTTTATTCCAGAGCTGCTTGATCTGATTGGAGAAGTATTTTTATGGTCATGTATTTCCCACTTAAGATATAATTCTTTTTATTGTTTCACATTAATGATGAAATTTAAAGGAGACTATTTCAAAACTCTCACTGCATTATTCTAAACTTACAGAATTCATTGAAAAATTGAATTTGATGTATGATAATTTCCAGTAAGGAGCAATTATCTGACATTCTACTGATGAAACATGACTATGAAGCAATGGTAAAAGGAATAAGTAGGAGACGCAGTTTTCATGGATTCATACTCTGTTTGGCCTGGGTGTGAGAGCTTATTTCTGAGGCAAGTTAAGATAAGAACAGCTTACTGTCTGTTATGCTCCTACATTCTGGAAACCAAGCCTTTGGGCAATTAAATAACGTGGTAACTTGAGACAACCAACTATACCATTTGTGGTTTACCTAGTTTTAAAGACTTAGAGTACAAGAACATACTTAGTAATAGAATGTGGTGGGAGTGATAGCATGCTGCTTCTGTGGCTAGATCATGAATGGCACTGCTGCTTCAGCCTTGATCTTTTGAATCACACCTTATGGGGGAAGCCAGCCACCATGTTGTAAGGACACTCAATAGCCCCATGGGGATATCTACATGGAGAACAGAAGCCAGCCCCAGGCCAGCACACAGCATCAATCTGCCAGGCATGTGAAAAGAGCCACCTTGCAAATGAATCTTCCAGCCCAACCAAGCCTTCTCATGGCTGCAGCCTCAGTCAACATCTGCCTGCCACTTCATGGAAGACCGTTAATGAGAATTGTCTACTCAACACGCTCCGAAATCCCTGACCCACAGAAAATAAGGCATCACTGTTCATACACTGGGATGATTTGTTATACAGCAATAGGTAACTAATTCTTTCGAATAGATGACATATGCTTAAATGTCACCTAAAAGGCAATCCGGCATAGTGGTTAAGAAGAGTTATTAGAATTAGTTCTGGGGTGGAAGCCTAGCTAAGTGATTCTGCAAATTATTTCACTTTTCTAGACTTGCTTCCTCACCTAAAGAATATGGATAACAATAGTACCTACCACCCTGGTTGGTGTGGCTCAGTTAGTTGGAGCATGGTCCCATCTACTGAAAGGTTGCAGGTTCAATTCCCAATCATGACACAACCTAGGCAAACGATGGATGTTCTCTCTCTCACTGATGTTTTTCTTTTTTTTTTAATATATATTTTATTGATTTTTTTTTTTTTTTTTACAGAGAAGAAGGGAGACGGATAGCAAGTCAGAAGCATCGATGAGAGAGAAACATCGATCAGCTGCCTCTTGCACACTCCCTACTGGGATTGTGCCCACAGCCAAGGTACATGCCCTTGACCGGAATCGAACCTGGGACCTTCCAGTCCAGAGGCCAATGCTCTATCCACTGAGCCAAACCAGTTTCGGCTCTCACTGATGTTTTTTAAAAAGGCTCGATGACTGTCTCCCTCTCTCTTGGTCTCTCTCTCTCTCTCTCTCTCTCTCTCTCTCTCTCTCTCTCTCTCTCTCTCCTTTCCCCTCTTTCTAGAATCAATGAGCATATCCTCAGGTGAGGATTAGGAAAAAAATTAATAGTGCTTACCTGTTATTGTGCCCAAGATTATACATCAATAGGCTATAGGCTATATGACCTCTAAGATCCATTGAAAGTCTAAAATTCTGGATAGTGTGTGTGTGAGTGTGTGTGTGTGTGTGTGTGAGAGAGAGAGAGAGAGAGAGAGAGAGAGAGAGAGAGAGAGAGAGAGAAGAGAAGGAGGAGGAGGAGGGGGAGGAGGAGGAGGAGGAGGAGGGGGAGGAGGAGGAGGAGGAGGAGGAGGAAGAGGGACACAGTTTATTGAGCCTTTCGTCTCTTATGATTACTGGACCCAGTAGGAACTTCAAGGCTTCCTCTGAGTACGATATTACTTGATATCAATTGGGATCAATCATGTAAAAGCTCTGCCTCTTCTCCTTTTTGAAGAGAAGAATTGGTCCAAGAAGAAAGTTGTCGTAATAAAAATTACTGATCGTAATCAATTTCTATTACAGTAAATTAATATTTGTACAAAAGCTGAAAAGTATTTCATCCATCAGAAACAAACAACAACAAAATAGCTTTATTATAGCCTAGTAGTGAGCTAACCCTTTTATACCCAAGAGATCAGGCAAGGTAATCAATCCATTCAAATTTACTGCCCCAAAAGGATGGATTAGAGGGCAGAAGCTTAGCCTCAGGGAGGCACACTGCAAGACTTAACTTCCGGATAGAACTCCTGGCCCACACCACCATTCCCCTGGCCTTTTAGCCATTGAGGCAGAGTTTGGGCTTATAAAAACAAAACAAACAAACAAACAAACAAAAGAACAACTATTAAACCAAACTTTTGTTACTGAGACCTGCAAACTCGTTTGGTCAGAAGTATTTTTTTTATGTGTTCTGATTTGAAACTGTATTTCATGTTGTGTTTCTCTTGTTCTCTTTCCCTTTTCTGCTCTTCCTATAGTTTCTGGAAATCATGGGAACCTGGGACATTATCATTCCACAGCCTCTCTCGCTCAGTCGCTCTCGCTCTCTCTGTATATCTTTTTTTTTTTTTTTTTTTTGCCAATTCCAATTTGTTCTGAGTCCTGAAGTAAATTAAATAAATAATAAATGAAAAGGCCGGAGGCAATGGCACCACCACTCTGCACACCCAGGGGAGAAGCCAGAGGTTGGAGGGAGCCCTCTGCAGAGCAAATGGAAAACAGTGTCTCGGGAGCCCAATTATTTGCTGGAGCTGCTGAAATGAGATGATTTATGTCGACGACAAGGCTGTCCTGGAAATCGTAACCAACTGGTATGAATTTAGATCAATTATTTTTAAAAAATGATCCCTGGACCAAAAAGAGCCCAACATAAATAGAAATTAAATGACTCCGGACTGTACATATACACACTGCACTTTGTATGTATAGACGGGTATTGTCTGTTTAATGATTTCTGGATATGCTGATATTGAATTGGTAGAGGGTCAAGGAACTAAGAATATACACAGCTGTGTCTCAAATTCAGAAGGGCATACAGAATAAGTTGAGTTAGGCCATAGGTGGAAGAGGACATCAGGTTGCTCAAGGTCAAGATGATAATAACAATTTCTGGAGGTGTAGGCAATCAGATAAAGAAAAGTGAGCAATGTATTACATGAATGTATGTGTGATCATTTACAAATATATATGTTGCACTATCTATCATATACATGATAAAGCACATGCAAAAATAAAAACTTAGAAAGCAACAATGAATACATATACGTTTCTTTATATTTTTCCCAACATCTCACCACTGATTGCAAAGATTGGGAGATGAAGGTTACAGAAATAGGACCGGAGTAGGGGTGGCAGACAAGAAGTAAGAGGCTTCAGGGACTACAGACAATTTATGCTTGCTAGTACCTAATGCTCAAGCAAATAGTGAGTGGATATTAAGTACACTAGTGTAATTTCCACCCCTTCAAATAATACTTCTTTGCTTTCCTGTGATTGTCAAAGACTGTGTCCATGGGGAGTACCATCCTGATTGACCTCCATTCCACCACTCCTCAGGCTCCACTTTCCTGCTACCCACATGGCAGCCTGGAGGCCAACCACTAAGGTGAATAAACAAAGAAAGAAAGCCAATTAGCCCTCCCCTTGATTGTGGCACTAATCAGACTGCTACCAGGATTTTCTCACAGACTGTCTGCCCAAATGGGGAGCCTGGTTCTCAGACTCAAATCACTGACACAGAGTGATTGTTTAAAGTGCAGGTGGCTGACCCTAACCAGTTTGGCTCAGTGGATAGAATGTTGGCCTGTGGACTGAAAGGTCCCAGGTTCGATTCCAATCAAGGGCACGTACCTTGGTTGTGGGCACATCCCCAGTAGGGGGTGTGCAGGAGGCAGCTGATCAATGTTTCTAGCTCTCTATACCTCTCGGTAAAAAAAAAAAATCACTAAAACATGTACAAAAAATAAAATAAAGTGCAAGTGTCTGAACTCTATCCTTCCTCCTGGAAATTCTGCCTTAGCTGGTCTGCTGTAGGCCTGGAATTCTGCATTTTAGTCTTTTCAGACAGTGCTGAGGCAAGTGACTGGCAGTAACAATAAGGAAGAGGCTAGACTTCCAGATCCTAAATCCTTAGGCATCCATTCCACCACACCCATTTTCCTAAAGCCAGCAGATCAGAAGATGTTGACTTTGAGGTGTAGTCAGAGACCTTCCAGGGAGAGAGCTTAGGTTGAGTAAGCCCCAATGTCCAGCGTTATTAAGATTCATGAATCTTGCACCACTGTAGCAATCTCCGCTACTGACCAATCTGTGGTGCTGAGCTCAGCATCTTACCCTTCAGCTCCATCCCTGACCAGGAGCATTTCTACACAACTGCAGCCCAGGGAGCACGCTGGGTGAGGAGTTCTGGGAGGGCCTCGAGATGCTGTGAAGAAGTGGCGGTATGAGGAGCATCGAGGGGCATGTGGGACTGAGAGAGGACTCAGGACTTTGGGTCTGTGGTGAGGAACAATAGGGGTGCTATTGGCAGGATTAGAAATCTACATAGGAGGGACATAGAGAGCATTGAAATGCAACTATGAAGCTGCATATAATTTAGTCAGCAATGGGAGCCCCAAGAGGTGTTCCCAGTGGGTACCTGGGTACAATAAGATGAGATTGGGGAAATTACCAGAGCAACATGAATGATGTATAGGAGGTGTGAATTTTGAATGGGGAAAAAAAAACATACTTTTAGGTTCAATAATTCACTATTTTTGACATCTTATTAAGGAATTAACTGAAGAATTAATAAGGCCTTCAACACCAAGCAACCTAGTGATAGGGATTATTTGCTTTCATATTTGCCTTCCCCATCAACTTGAACTCCTCAGGGTTAAGGAAGTTTATATCTTCAGGGCCTAAAAGAATTGTCAGTACATAGCAGGCACAATATATGCTACTAAACAATGCTTCCTCCATCGTGCCCCTTGTAGCATCTGCCAACACCACCTTCCCAGCACTGAGAAAACCGCACTGCAATTTGTGTTATGTGTTCCTATGACTCTCGGCTACTAAATTAAGGCAGGAATAATATCTTATGTGCCAAATGCCTACCATATATGTGTCTGTATGCGCAAATCCCAACTTGTTCTAACAATGATTTTTATCTGCTTTGTACCGTATGTAGTACAAATGGATAAAAAATAGATCATGAACAAAATTAAGCGCAAAGAATAAATAGGGAAAGGAAAAATTATGTAAAGAGGACAAGGGTGAGACGAGTACATAAAACAACCGGTAGGACATCTCCTGTGTCTGTGAGAAGTGAACCGTAAACTTGGCTCTAAGCTTTCTAGTAGTCAAAACAAAGGTGGCCACATTCTCCATTACAAAATGTAGTGTCTAAGACATTCAAACTGTTTTCTTGAGGCGATGGTGGTTTGTTCTTGGGTTTTGAATTTTTATTTATGTTTTTCAGCTACCCATCAGATTTTTGTTTGGTTTTGATTTTTTGTTTTGTCGAAGCAGGTGTGATCACCATGAGCACATGTTTGCTGGAACATTTACATATAAAGCCAGGAACTGTGATTAAAAAAATGAAGTGCCAAGAGACTCACAGCAGACAGTGGGCATCCGCATGAATTACAGTATCCTTAAATCCCCTGATGTCACCAGTACAAAAGTGAGGGCCTGAGGATGCCTTCAGCAAAAATCAAATTAAAGTGGAATCCTGCATCCTCAGGTCTATCTCCGGGCACATTCACACCCATTCACACACATGCGTACACGTATACAAATACACATCTGGCAAGAGTAGAGGGGTGTCCCCAGAGTTAGGTGGAGACCTTGGGTCTGGTGGCAGAACCCAAGCCTGGGGTGCTCCTAGCCTAAATCCAGACAGCACCTTTGTCTCCTTCCCCAGTTAGCATCATGAGATAGAGCTCGCTTACTCATTTGTATCCTGCGCTGCTTGCCTAGCCTGAGCACGTAATCAGTTTTCAACACAGATTCACTGAAATATCGAATAATAAGTCAATGAATGAATAGGTTGGATTAGAATAGTCCACTGTAGGCTACAGCCCCCCCTAGGATGACTATCCCAGTCTCCTACTGGCGCTGGTGGCCTGGAGAGGAGCCAGGTGATAGCGATGTCCTCCACCATGAGACTGCTCTACACATGACTGAGGGAGCCCGTGTCTGCTAAGCTCCTCCCCATGACAATCTCTTATGAAGAGGGCAGACATCTTGACCTTAATTGTTACCTGTTAGGAAACGATGGGCACAGAGGTAAAGCCATTTGTCTGAGTTCACACATAGCAATTCTTTCATTAGGGCGTGGAGATCCCAAAGATGAATAAAAACAGAGACTTTGTCCTCACACAGCTCAGCAGGTGGTGGGTGATCCAGGCAAGCAGAGGCAGACATTGGGTGTCATAAGCACCACACTGGAGTGGACACGCAGCACTACGGGACAGGGACACTGTGAGCCTTGGGCACACAGTTAAGAGGGTTCCCAGGATGGCTGAGCTCGAGCTGAGTCTTAGAAAGTGGGCAGACTTTGCCGACTAGACAGAAGAGAAGGGTGTTCCTGAGAGAGGGCATGACGGGTTCAAAAGCCCAGAGATGGAAGCAAATGCTCCCCCTCTAGGAAGCCATCTATTTCAGTGTAAGTAAAATGTAGGGGACTTGGCGGAGGGAACTGGAAAGAATAAAGTCAGTGGGGGGAAAAACAAGATGGTTTTTTATGCTAAAGAGTTTGGGGTTCTCCTGAAGACAATGGAGATACCATTAAAAGTATGAGGCTGAGCCCTAACTTGTTGGGCTCAGTGGATAGAGCATCAGCCTGCAGACTGAAGGGTCCCAGGTTCGATTCTGGTCAAGGGCACGTACCTTGGTTGCAGGCACATCCCCAGTAGGGGGTGTGTAGGAAGCAATGATCCATGTCTGTCTCGTTGATGTTTCTAGCTCTCTATCCCTCTCCCTCCCTCTCTGTAAAAAAATCAATAAAATATATTTGAAAAGAAAAGAGAAGTATGAGGCTGAGAAATAACAGATTTCATCCGTGTTTCAGAAAGGTTACTCTGGGATGAGTTTGAGGCATGAAGTTAGAGTCAAGAAGGTTTGTGCAGATATCTGTCACTGCGAAACTGGCTCTGCCAAGGGAATCAGCAGGGACCTTGCCCTCAGCGATCCCAGTGTCCAAGTTATCGAGCCCCAAATCACAATGGACAGAGAAATGCTCTTTCTTGAGATAAATGTGCTATGTTTGCCAGCACTGTGACACAAAATAGAAGGGCTGGCTTCATAGAAATCATTAATCCTCTTTGTCTGCCACTGGGATAAAAAAAAAGAAGAGAAAAGAAAAAAAGAAGGGAAAAAAGAAATAGATGCTATAAAAAAATAAAATCCAAGGCAGATCAAAGGGGATGTGGCAGAGGACTCAGCAACTGCCACCCTCAAGTTGCAGAATAATCAAATTAAGAAACCCTCAAAAAAATTGACTTCATTAGTCAGTGCTGTGCTCCAGAATCTGAAAAAGGTACATACATGATGTCCATTTACCTTTTTTCTTCTGTCCTCACAGGAGGATTTGTTTATTGATTTGTGTGTGTGTGTGTGTGTGTGTGTGAGAGAGAGAGAGAGAGAGAGAGAGGTGAGAGAGAAACATGGATCAGCTGCCTCCCATGTATGCCCTAACTGGGATCAAACCTAAAACCTAGGTATGTGCCCTGACTGGAATCAAACCCCAAGCCTTTCAATGTATGGGAGATGCTTCAATCAACTGAGCCACCCAGCTAGGACCACTTGTTTCCCTTTTATAAAAATAAATAAATAAACTATCTTTTTGGTTTTGATACTCCCAATATTGGTGACATCTGCCCCCTGATTTCTGAAACTTTAGCCTCCGTCTTCCTTACTTCAGCCTCTCCACTCCAGTTACTGGTCCCACCGAAGAGAAAAACGATGTCTACCTGCTCCCTGAACATCAGGGTAGAGGGGCATCTGCCAAGAAAGCTGCCTTTCACCACCAGTGGGCAAGGTGGCGACCGCAGCAGCCAGTGTCCCCGGGGACTGTGTCCTGTGGTCTGGCCACAGGGAGGGTTTTCTCTGCTTTCTCGGGGAGAGGGCCATGACCCTCCTGGCCCCGAGCTAGCTGCTGGGAGCTAATTACTAATGTGGGGGGTGAAAAGAGATTCAGCTCAGGTCAATGTTTCCTCAAACACTGTTTGTGTTTGATTTTAACAATAGCAGAATTGACATTTGCAGCTCGCTGCCACATTCATTTACAAGGTTTTAGGTTATTTCCTTCTCAGGTTAGGAATGTTTGAGGAGGCATTTATCATTAAAGCCGTGGCCTTTGCTCCTACAGCTTTGCCTCTCGAGTACAATAACAAAAACTGCTCATTAAAAAAGAGGGGAAATAATCCCGAGGAATCACAATGGGGCATCGCCCACCTGTGTGTGCAGAGCAGTAGACCAGCTCCTTGCAGAGCTCCGTGAGGCTTAGTGCTGGGAAGCCCCTTTTACCCACCCAGGGCATCCACCTAATTCTACTGTTTTAAGAACATGGGGGGAAGGAAAGGCATTATTCTCTTATATAATAACTAGAGGCCCAGGGCACAAAATTCGTGCACCAGGCTCCTAAGCACTGGCTCCTAAGCACTCACCTGCCTGCCTGCCTGATCAACCCTTACTGCTGTCATGGTCACCTCCAACTGCCCCCCGTGCCAATGTACTCACCCTTAACTGCCTCCCCTGCTGGCCTGCTCACCCCCAATTGCCTCCCTGCTGGCCTGCTCACCCCCACCTCCCTTCCCCACTGGCCTGCTTGCCCCCAACTGTATTCCTGCTGGCCTGCTCACACAAAACTGCCCCCCTGCCTTCCTGATCACTTCCAATTGACCCCCACTGACATCCTGCTTACCCCTACCAGCCCTGCTCCCCACCAGCCTGATCACTCACAACTGCCCTCCCCTCTTGGCCTCTAACCACCTCTACCTCGGCTCCGCCACCATGGCTTTGTCCAGAAGAATGTCTAGAAGTTCTCCTGGAAGGTCTCCCAGGCTAATTAGCATATTACCCTTTCATTAGTATAGATTATTAGTATAGACTAGGAGCCCGGTGCATGAAATTCGTGCACTGGGGTAGGTGGCCCCTCAAACCAATCTTCCCTCTCTCACATACTGGGAGCCCTCAAGGGATGTCCAAATGATGGCTCACCAGGCCTTGGGCACCCAGCCATCGCCCTGCTCAGCTCAGCCCCGGCTGCCTGTGACCACCCGGCCCTGGGGGCTGGGCACTCACCACCACTTCTGCTCACAGTGCCCAGGGGCCGGGCGCTCCCTGCCGCTGCCACCACCACTGCTGCTGCCACCGCTTCCCCCTCATAGCACCTGGGGACTGGGTGCTCACCGCCACTGCCATTTCATCTCCACCCCCAGGGCCCGGCACTCACTCCACTTGGCCCTGCCCCCACTCCTGATTGGCTGGTAGCATAGCTAATCAGGAGCAATGGTACGGTCAAATTTGCATGTTTCTCTTTTATTATATAGGATAATCCAAGGCAGGCTAGGTGTTTCACAAAAGCAAACAACTCCTAAATCTCTGTGATTGAATCCAGCGAAAGTTCATCTCTCACAGTCACAACACCCACTGTAGATCCAGGCAACACTCCAGAGAGAGTGGCTTCGTACTCTAGATGCCACTCTCTCATCAATGTCTCATCAGGACTGTTGTCCCCTTGTTCTATGCAGCGGGGAAGAAAGTGTTGGTCTCACAAGTCATTCCATGCTCCATCCAGGAAGATAGACATGACACAGCTCAACAGCTAAGCTAGTCACATGATCCCAAATACCTGGAAGAGGGCAAGAAAACAGCACCCTCCCGGAAATCAGGTGAAGAGACTCAGATATAGAGAGAGCGCAAGAGTCTATACACAACTCCTACCTACAGGTATGGTCCTTCTCAGTTTGTGTAACACTCACATACAGTGTGGGATAATCGTGTTAAAGACAGATCCCTTTTCCTTTGTTTTTTAAATTGAATTTGTTGGGGTGGCATTGGTTAATAAAACCACACAGGTTTCAAGTGCGCAACTCAATAAAACATGATTTCAGCCCTGGCCAGTGCTGCCCAGTGATTAGAGTGTCTGCCTATACATGGTAAGGTCTTGATTTCGATTCCTGGTCAAGGGCATGCATCTGGTTGCAGGTAGAGGAGGCAACCAATAACGGGTTCTCTCTCATATCTCTCTCTCTGTGTGTCTTTCTCTCTCTCCCCACCCCCTTCCTTTTCCCCATGGTCTTTAAAAATCAATGGGTTTCAGAAAAACAAAGGTGGTCACTGGAGAGAGCCCGCCAGGACTCCAGGGGAAGGTGAGGAAGTCTGCAGGAGCGGTGGTGGCTGGGAGTCACTGAATACAGTGAAAACCGTGTGAAGGAGTTGGAAGTGGGTCGGGAGGAGAGTGGCCGCGGATAGAGTGCATAGCGGCTTGGCACGAGGGTGAAAGATCTCAGAATCAAGGAAGTCCCACCAAATAGTACAAGTCTATGTCAGAAATGCAAAGAGAGGAAGAGAGAGAGAGAGAGAGAGAGAGAGAGAGAGAGAGAGAGAGAGAGAGAGAGGCTGAAGTCACCTCCACCTGCATGGCCCTACCATGATGAAATGCCAACTCATCTAAGCTACCACAATTCAGACACATGATTTAATAACTACCATGGGCTACCATGATTCAGACACATGATTTAACAATTACCATGGGCTACCACTATTCGAACACATGATTTAACAACATGTTTCTTCTCTAGACGTGTTTCCTCCATTCCGTAGGACAAATCAAAGAGACAATGAAATTTGTCTAAATTCTCTTTTTCCCCCCTGGGCCTAAGAATTCCTAAACAATACTCAGTCCCCTTTCGGCTTTCTCTTCTTCAGGTGAAATAGCAGCTCTCTGTTTTGACCTTTCCAGCTTGTCAGACTATTCTTTTTACTCTAAACTTTCATATGATAACAAAGAGTTGTAAACTCTGCAAACTCTGGCATCTAGCTGAAAGGGCATAAATCTGCTACTCTGCCAATATGATGCTATGTAAAAGGGCAGATGGTAAACTGACTGTAAAAATACTTGCAAGGTGTGCTGTACATATGAGTATTTGGGGATTTCCTGGCCTGGTCTTTATAATTTTTGGCTTACTGAGTATTTTATTATTTCTAGCTAATATTAGAGTTGTGTTTCTGGTTGCACTTAGAGGTAATAGTAAGTTTGATTAAAAAAATAATAATACAGTTTACTTCCCCTAGAAACTGGTGATCAGATCTCAGCTAGCGGTCCTATGAAGCCTCCTATAAAAGAATTTAGCCCTAACTGGTTGGTTCAGTGGATAGAGCGTCGGTCTGTAGACTCAAAGGTCCCAGGTTCGATTCCGGTCAAGGGCATGTACCTTGGTTGCAGGCATATCCCCAGTAGGGGGTGTGCAGAAGGCAGCTAATTGATGTTTCTCTCTCATTGATGTTTCTAACTCTCTCTTCCTTTCTGTAAAAAAATCAATAAAATATATTTTTAAAAAAGAATTTAATAAAGGCTTTCCCCCCCTTTTGCAAGAGGTGAGGCCTGTTTTATTCCTTCTCCTCGCCCCATCGTAATAGCTTTTTAAGTTATTAAGAAATGGTTAACATGTGCATTATTCAAGAGCTGTGACCGATCACGCTCCCACCAATTAGTGCCACTAGAATGCGTGTGAGAAACCACGGAGGATAAGAGAGAGCGAAAAGAGAGTTTTCTTGGAACTGCTGTCGTCTGCATTTGAGAAGTGACAGATGAGAGCCGCCACACAGGCCACTTCCCCTCCCTCCAGCCAGTGTCCCTGGTAGTGATAGCACTGTAATTAACCTGGGTGACATAGGGAAGGTGCTTGGATGTCAGTCACATCTGGGAACAGGCCATTGGCCAGAGCAGGTGTGGCCACGAGCAGGAAGATTTGAGAGACTGGAGTTCCTAAACAAAGGAGTTAGGGCCCTTGCCTCCTGGCACATGGCCCTTACCTCCTGGCTTTCGGGGCTCTCATGCTCCTGTATTCGCCTACCTGGCTCAGAGCCATGCTGCACCCCACACACAGTGGACTAATGGACCGCATCTAGCCTGATGCTCTACCGGACGCAGCCTGCAGGTATTACTTAGAGCGCTGTCTAAACCCAAAAGAGTTATCTAGGCACCCTTCCCAGCTCTCTGCAGAGGCACTGCAAACAACGACAAGCCAATGGGGAGAGCTGGATCCATTCGACATGGAAATAGATCCAAGAGAATCTTCGAAGATTGCCTCACAGAGTGGTTAGTGAAGAGCCACGTGTAGGCCCTGGGAAACTCCGGTTTTGCTTCGAGCTCTGCTAAATCCCCAGCTGTGTGCCTTCCAGGACTGAATGAAGGGAAATGGCCCTTTGGAAACAGAGGGATACAATTCTGTAAAAATAAAGCTTTCTACCACAGCTCATCCTTCTGGGAGGGCCTCCAGAGATTCTTATTCCGGCGGTGCCCCAAGAACCCCACTCCTACTAGCAACAGAGAAAGACCATCCACATATTCCTCTGCTTACAATAGGGCATCCAGGGGTCTACCTCAGTCACGAAGCCTGGAGATGAGCTCCACTGGCTAGTGCTCCATCTCAGCCTCTTCAGGCCTGGATTGTCTGCCTGTTCCTTGCACGAGCAACGGTTACAGAAGATGGTAGAGGTATAGCTGGCCACCCAGGAGTAAGGTCCCACCTACTGGAATGTGGGAGAGCATAGATATTAGTTTTCAAGGTCTCACAAATTGGGTGGGCTAGAATAGCAGAAATGTACCGTCTTGTAGTTCTGGAGGTCAAGAGTCTAAAATCAAGAAGAAGGCAGGGCCACGCACCTTCTGAAAGCACCAGTGAGAGTCTCTTCCATCCCTCTCTCCTTGTCCATGATTTGTAGCTTTGGCTCATCAATGTAATTGGACAACAATGGGTCCAGGCTGCCTGTTACTACTTGAGCCAATTAAGCAGAGACAGGGTAGCATCCTATATAAGCATTTTTTCCCCAATACTGCTGGCGGTGTGGGAGAGCAGCTAGTCATCCACGAAAATCTGCTCTGTTCCCCATCATATGCCAGCTGTTTATATTGGGAGAAAGATTACATGGGGAAGCAGGCAAAAGGCTATGCCAAATGAGCCGTTTACAGGTAATGCGGGCTGGGGATGGACAAAGGCCTGTAGGTATGCAAAGGGTTAGGCGTCTTCAAAGGGCTGACAACTCTGGTTTCTGCAACAAAGTGGCTAATATTTCCATGATAATAGGCAGCTCGAGGATGTGGAAGATGGGCCACATTTCCAGGGGAGTCCCTAGGTACCGTGTGCAACTCCCAGCCAGGTTAGAATGAGCCTTCCTTAATCAGAACCAAACAATCAGAGTTAACAGAGTGTGATTAATATTTCTTACCATTATAACTGGTCTTCAATATTCTATTTCTGTCCCATCGTAGATAGTCATCTTCTTTCTTTCTGTGTCCAAATTTTCCCTCTTAATGAAAGGAATTTTTAGGGGTAAAATAGGCAGGTTTAGGAAGTTTTAGGAATTAAGGGGATTTCTGGGGAGAACTACAGGGCTGCAAAAATTGGGAGCTGCCCAAAGGTATACATTCACAGAATAAGGGAGCTGCCAGAAGGTAAATATTTACAGAGTAAAGGAGAGGAAGCTGCTCATTCAGAGAGGGAAGAGGAAGGCCAAAGGGAATAGAAAAACAAAAGGGAGAAGAGGGGAACCTCACATGAGGTTTGAGCTCTGAAGTTGCTAATGTGACCAATCAGAGGGGATATCAGGACACAGAGACCTGCAGCCTTTATCAACTTAGAAAAGGGGGACTTAGTGGGACTCTCTCTTCCTCCCCACCTGGGAGTCTGTGCTTCTCAATAAATTTCCACCTTTTCCTATACCACCTTTCATCCATGCTTCATTCTTCCACTCCACCTGAACAAGAACCTGAAAAGCCATCATTGCATCCTGCCCAGGAGAACACCACGTGTTCTAGTTCCATTTTCCCAGTTCAGTAATAAGGACACCAGTCATATTAGCGTAGGACCCGCACTAATGACCTCGTTTAGCTTGATTACCCCTTATAAATCCCTATGTCCGTGTGAGGCCACATTCTGAGGTATTGGGGGTTAAGACTTCCACATTGGTTGAGGGGGAACATAATTCATCCCACCGCAGTACACAAATGTTCGGGTTCTCAGAAGCGGGTAGTTGGTTTTTCCATGGAGAAAATCCATTCAGCATTGAGATAAATCCAAGAGAATTTTCAAAGATTGCCTAGCAGAGTGGTGAGTTAGGAGCCAAGTGTGGGCCCTGGGAACCAAACGAAACTGCCTGCCAATCACAGGCCTGTCAGTTCCTGGTGAGCTCACCTCTGCCCGCCTCATTGTTGTCCCCTGCTCACAGGGGGTGGATTATGGTTAGCATTTTTCATAGGACTGTTGTGGTAGTGGAGTTGAAGTGAGAAAATATAAGTAAAGCTTTGGTATAAAGGTCTGGGCCCATGTTCTAGGGCCGTGGTCAGCAAACTGCGGCTCGAGAGCCGCACATGGCTCACGTGCTGCAGTTTGCTGACCACTGTTCTAGGAGCATGACCTACTTAAAGCATTGTCTAAAACCCACAAGAATTATCTAGGCATCCTTCTCAGCTCCCTGCAGAGACTGCAAACAATGACAAGCAACTGGGTAGAGCTGGATCTTGCCTCCCAGCCAATCTATAGATCTATTGGTTCCAAGTTCATCCACATTTCTATTTTCCAAAGGTATACATTCCTATAATTTAAAAAAAAAAGTCACTGTATGAGTCAATAGGTGAGAGAGTTATGGAAACAAATTACAGAGCTAATACAATGGATCAGAGAAATTGCTAATGTAATGAGATTTGAACAAGCTTTGGAAATTGTTCCCTATTTCACAACACCGAAGGTCTTTTTCTAAACCATGGGTTGTTTTCAATAACCCCATTGCAAAATGAACTAAAGGTGAGAAAAAGCAAATTCAGCAGCAACTTATCATGTCAGGACAAATACACCTTCCTCGCCAGGAAGCTATTTTCAGAGAAATACTGAATCCAGAATAATCCTATTTGGAATTTTGCCACTCCTACAAGTCTTAGGAAGAGGGGCTTGTGAAAGAAATGGGGCCAGGAGGGGTGATGGACAGTGGAAGGGAGACAAGCAGATAGCCTTCATCGCTACCTACCTAGATACACAGAAGATATTTCTGGAGCTTTCATTTTAACGAAAATTATGGGAGACGCCACACCTCTGACCTTTAATAAAATATTTGACCCTTTTATAATAAAATGTCACTGAAGGCTTTACCTGTCCAACTAGTAAGAGATACTATGGTATAGAAATCCCTAAGGTATTGCTTAGCACATAATAAATACTCAGTTAAAGTAAACATGTTCTCATTTACTATGTCCTAGTTGTCCTGGAAAGTCCAAGTTTATACTTGTTGCCTCAAGAAAAATATTTATAACTAGAGGCCTGATGCATGAAGATTCATGCAAAAATGAGCCTTCCTTTCCCTGGCTGCCAGGAGTGCCTTTGCTCTGGCCAGATTCACCTTTCTGTCTTCCCACGCTCCCCAGAGGACCAGAGCAGCTGGGGTGTTGGGGAATGCCTGTGTCATCGCCATGGCGATGACGCAAGAGTACTACCCCACCCCTAGCCACTCAGCACCTGTGTATGCAAAATAACCCACCATCTTTGTTTCATTAATTTGCATACTCACTCCTGATTGGCTGGTGAGTGTCACAAAAGTATGGTCAATTAGCAAGTTACTCTTTTATTAGGTGGATGTCTGCTTCCACTTTCAAAAATGACCCAGTTTGGATAATAAATCATATGGCCTAACCCTAGTGATAAGCAACCTCAGAAAAGTTTGTGAATATCTCACCACTTAAGTTTCTTTTTATTTTTGGAAAGGATATCTGAAATTGTATTTAGGATTTTCTTTTTTTTTGGCGGGGGGGAATAATTTCCTTTAGACATAAGCATTTTTCCTTATGGGATACTAGATGTGTATTTAGAGAGTTTTTTGAATTACCATTACTGAGACGTTCTATCAATCTGCAAATATTTACTGACTACTATGCTACTATATGAAAAATACCTTTACATCCAGTACCAGTCAATATTCAGAAACATACTGCCCTAGCTAGTTTGGCTCAGTGGATAGAGCATCAGCCTAAGACTGAAGGGTTCCGGGTTCAATTCCAGTCAAGGGCACAAGCCCAGGTTGCCGGCTTGATTCTTTCTTGTCATTGATGTTTCTATCTCTCTCTTCCTCTCTCTGCCTCTCTAAAATCAATAAAAAATATATTTTATTAAAAAAGGAAGAAACATACTGATACCCTGAATGGCAAGCTGAATTCCAAGTTCCTGCCCTATGAAGTCTGAAGAATACAAATTCTCAGGCAAAAGGATTTTAAGCGGAAGTGTGGGAATTTATTGCAAGCTTATACAAACTCACCCCTGGGAAAGGATCCCCAAACGGGAACACCCGCCCCCCACCCCAGAGGAAGGGTCCTTAAAATGGAAAATAATCCAGTGAGTCTCTTTGTCTAAGGGTTTGTAATTGCTGGCAGCTTCTTTGTCTATACATGCTGCTTTCTAATTGGATCCTTCCTCATTTTATGTACCCCATGTTTTTTGCTGAATTGCCTGGTTTTCCCCTTCCCTGGCTGGTATCAGTTTCAAAGTTTCCAAGCTCCTCGGGTGCTGCCCCCTCCTCTTGTAAGATTCTGCTTTTTTCTGCGCTTATAAAATAAACATTCTAGCGAATATTTGGAGCTGTCTCTGCCCACCATGTACGCATTCCTTTCCAATGGACCCTTTCCTAACGCCTCTTCTTTTCTCTAAATCCTTTCAATACTTGAGCACTCTCATTGGATTCAAAATATATATTCTTCCTCTGCTAAGTTAATTTTATAAGCCTTTTTAAATTTGGAAATATATAAAGATTTTAAATCGTATGAACATGAAGCAGCCACCAGACTAGGAAAGATACCAGGTTGGCCCTTTGGAGACCTGGTTCTCTGCTAATTAGCAATGGGATTTTAGGAAGGCATCCTCACCTTGCTGGGTCCCACGTTCCTCATCCATAAGACGAAAGAGTTGGATAAGATGATCTCTGAGACTCCTTTCAGCGCTAAAATTCTGTGACCTGCTGAACCATCTCTGTTCAATTGATTAAAATGAGTGGTAAGAGATTTCCTAAAGTAAACAAGCCAGGCATGACTCCAATTTGTTTTCCCATTTTTACTTTTCACTCGGTTTTCCACCTAAGAGTATTTGTAGGGATGCAAAGGACATATTTCTGAACTGGCATTAAGAAATGGTACCTGAAATCCCCATTTACGGTGCCTAACACATTGCCATTTTTAAAGTCCTTTAGACAGAAAATGTACAAGGAAATAGAGTCTGTACTAAAGTTGACTGTTTTAGACATGCAGAGGTTCAATGACCTTTTAATTAGTTATCTGGAAACTTGTAAGTTGGAAGAATAGCAAAGCAAAGAGGGGTTGATGGAAAAATAAACCCTGCTATTTCTGCCACCAACTAAGGAATGGGCTGGTCCAAACCAGTTTAAAGTAACTGGCCAGCAGGTGCCTTTGTGGATGATCACAATCACTCAGCATCAGAAGACCTCATTTGTTGACTCAGTGGTTTAAAAGAAGCATTCTGTTTCCCATGGTTGTGCTTCAGTGTACTCTCTATTCCATAGGGATTGCTTTGGCATAAGATTTCAACCCAGTGCAGCTTTCTGGCACAATTTTTATCAGAGCAAAACTCACAGTCAATATGGCCCACCAAATAAAAATTATTAAAGTTGTATGTTATATGATAAGTGGCAAAGTGAAATGATCTTGACTTAGTTTTCTTTTAAAAAATAATTTGAAAGTATTTTAACAGCATAAAAAAAGCTACAACTCAAATTTTGATGGAATAAAAAAGAAATTTGTGTCCAGCCAGCATAGCTCCATGGTTGAGCATTGACCTATGAACTAGGAGGTAATAGTTAGATTCCCTATGAAATATAAAATATGGGTTGCAGGCTCGATCCCCAGTGTGGGGTGTGCAGGAGGAAGCCAATCAATGATTCTCTCTCATCATTGATATTTCTATATATCTCTCTCTCCCTTCTGCTCTGAAATCAATATATATATATATATATATATATATATATATATATATATGGGGTTTTTCTTTTGTTTTGTTGTTTTGCTTTTACAGCATGGTATGGAAAGAGAGCAGAGGGTAGGGAATAAAAAAAGATAGAAGAATAATCTGTGTATGAAAATTTAAAATAAATGAGATAAAGTGGATGGCAGAACTAAAAATCTCTGTACCCCACAGGAAGCAGGGATGGGAGCAGAAGAAGGAGCAATAGTCCCCTTCAATGGAAGAACCATGTGCAGATATTCTCAAAGACCTTCATCAGAAGTGGCCCCTCATTTTCACTTGTAATCTCAAGTTGAGAATTTAGGGGTTTTTTAAAGAGCATTAATATGTGCCTATTCTTTGTCAGACAGAACTGGCTACATATTTTAAGGGGTCCAGAGCAAAATGAAATTGCAAGGCGCCTGGTTCAATAGTTACGAAGAGTTTCAAGATGACAACAGCAGAGCATTGTCAGGACCCTGCAAGAGCAGGACCCTGCAGCTGGACAGGTCACAGACTCATGAAGTTGACCTTGATGCCGGGCATATTCACAGTCATATTAGCTCCCATTCTCTGCCTGAACTGCACAATAACCCAGGAGTTGTGTGCCATTATCTAGGCTTTATAGATGGCCATTGACGTTGAGAGTTTGACTGAGGTCAATAGCTTGTTAGAGCTCAAATCTCCTCCCAATAGGCCTCGCGCTTCTCACCACCCTAGCCTCATACAGCCTCTCTACAATATATGGAGGCCAGCGAAACAATTAATATTGTACTTGAATTTTTAGACCTCCTTCAATCAGATAAGCCTCTTAATCATGCCCTACCTCTTCTGTTTGTGCTTGGCTCATGGTTTTTGCACAGACTATTAGCTAAATAGATAAGTAGATAAACATGACATTCATTAAACTAATTATATACTTCGGTCATTCGTTTTCATGCTTTTGAAAGCATTGTCACATGCCTTATTTTTCAGTGATGGTTCTGGTTGGGTGTTCTCGGTTCTTCTTTTGAATTATAAATCTCTGGCAATCTGAGCCTGATAGAGGACAAAAGAAATGTCTAGCCACGTTCATTTAAAGTATCTGCTAAGCACTGTGCTAGCCACTGGAAATAAGTACACACACAAGTGCACACCTTTTCCCTTAAAGGCCTTAGCGTCTATTAGAACTGACATGAAAACTAGAGGAAAACACAACAGTGGCATAAGCACAACAACAGGGTGTGGGCAGGCTCAGCACAGAAACAGAAATAAATCCGACTGAAGACTTTGAAAAGGTTTTCAAAGAACAAGATTCTTTTCTAAGGTGAGTAAAAGGTATTTAGCTGAAAAACTGGAAGAAAATTCCAGGAGTAGGAACAAAAATGGCAAAGGTCTATTAAAGGCCACCCCTGGGGAAGGCATGCCTATGTGCAGTGAAGGCAGACAGGGTGCAGACCACCAAGGGACCTTAAGTACGAAGCCTAGGATGCTGGCTTTACTCCTAAAAGCTTTAAGGAATCATTCTAGGAGCCAAATGGCAAAAGACACGGCTCTCAATAAGAAGACACTCAGAAATGGAAATCCGAGGCTTCATAGTTGAACCTGGCCCCAATCTTCCCACTGTATTCATCTCGGTTCTCCATAATCCTTATCTCGAAAATAGCCCAAGGATCCTGAGAATGAGAAGAACCGCACTTCATAGAAGTCTTATAAGAATTTATTGCATGCCCAAATACCCCTCATAACCCCCGCTTTGGTAATGCCAGCCCAACCAGCTTCACCATGCAACTATAGGCATACCAGCAGACCTGCGTGGTGGAGGGTCTTCAGGTCTTGGAGGATCCGGCATCTTCAAATCCAGAGTGCCCTCTGTGGCAATTCTGTAGGCTTATCGAACCTCTAAGTCACCTTTTATGCACCTAATCAATCTAAGTCTTTCCCATTTAACCCATTAGTTATTTCTCAGCCTTACCCCCTCCTTGTTATCCTTACCTGTCAGGGATTTGTCCTGAATAAGCATATGACCTCCCATCTGACCTCCAGCTTTACTTTTCTCCTGGGCTGGCATTCACCCTGTGCCAGCTGCCGGAATCACACACACAAAGCACGAATCTGACCCGTTCTGTTTCCTGCTAAGATCTTCTTCGTCCTCTACTTGATGAAGTCCAAGTTCATTGACGTGGCATGTAAGTCCACTCATAACTAGCTCCTGCCTACCTCCTGGCCTTCATTATCCCCCTACCTCTCTATCTGCGTTCCTCGGTGACATAACACTGCTTGTGATTCATGCCTACACAGCATGTTTCACCTTCCCATGCTTTTCTCATTGGTTTCCTCTACCTACAACTCACTGGACATCATTTTCTGGCTGATGCTGACTCACTCTCAAAGAGCTGATTTAGTCAGCATCTCCTCCAGAAAACCACCTTTCACTCTCCCGGCCCCAGGGACAGGTGTCTCTCCTCTAGGATCCCATAAGTATCCGTCATATATTTCTCCCCGAAATTGCACCATCAGGCATCGCCGCTATCACTTACAGGTCCATCTTCTTTACGGGCCGTGAATTCTTCAGGACTCTAACCATATCAGAGTGCCTATGGCCTCTGATGTGTCTGTGTGGGCATATCATGCCTTCCTCAATCTAGGTCCCAGGATGGAAAGGAAGAAGCAAGGGTAGACAAGTAGAAATAAGCGTTACAGGACCATAGGGACTACAGAGGAAATAACTTCCTGTTGTTTTTCCCTGCTGCTCAGATCTAGAACGCCTTCATGGGTAACGAAATTCCACAGAAAGTCAGGGGAAAGAGGGACGTGATTCTCACTCTACCCCCACAGAAGAGGGTTTTAAAAAACCACCACCACCCCGCATGAAAATGGAAACGCAAATCGTTTTCCATTTCCCCTGGACAAGGTAGGCATGGGAGGCAACTCTATTAAGACAGAATTAACAAAGCATCAACAGCCCTAATGTGTTTCACTTTCTTTACCTAATGAGATCATTCAAAGGCAACCATCCATTCGGAGATGGTAAGAGAGTCTCACTTGAGGTGGTAAGACGGCCAGGAAGATAAAGACCCTCCCCCCACCCCCCCCCCACCCCCCGTATCGTTTTAAAGTATAGCTCAGGACTAATGGGAGGACGAGCAACAATCCCGGTGCCTTGTAAATTGCAATCCACACCGCAACTCCATGCACAGTGAGAAGTCAATTAAGGGAGGCCCAGGATGAAGACGTCATGGAGGCTAAATTCTCTCACGCCAGCAGGAGAGACTCGTTTCTTCAGTTCCGGTTCCGGTTTTTGGAGCGCAAGGGGTTTCAAAGGGGAAAGAAAGCACAGACAACTGTGGGTTGCTCATTTCTGCAAGCTAAGGAGACAGAAGATTCTAATCTAAATATGTAGCCAGCTCTTCGATATTTTTTAATTAGTGAATTTATGTTTTAGACACTTCAGCTACAAATTTCATATCTTCAGGTTCATTGAAAAAGTTTTTTTAAAAAAATACCAAAACATTGCTGAAACCGGTTTGGCTCAGTGGATAGAGCGTCGGCCTGCGGACTGAAAGGTCTCAGGTTCGATTCCGGTCAAGGGCATGTACCTTGGTTACAGACACATCCCCAGTAGGGGGTGTGCAGGAGGCAGCTGATTGATGTTTCTCTCTTATTGATGTTTCTGACTTTCTACCCTTCTCCCTTCCTTTCTGTAAAATATCAATAAAATATATATTTTTTTTAAAATACCAAAATATGGACTAAAGCACATCCTGTAGTTTCCTCCATGGGTTATTTTTTTCCTATTTTAAGGGATAAAATCGGTGAAATAAAAGTTTAATCATAAGAAACAAAGTGTCAGCAGTGACGTTCACAGCCAATTTCTGAACTTGGAACCATGTAGCATGTTTCTGTGATATAACTGTAGGGGTTCGATTATGTAATAAAATAATTCCAACAGTAAAAACCATTCGTGTGCAGGTGTTCTGCAATGTTCTCAGAGGGTTTTGCAGGAGTCGGCATGCATCCAATGAATGCCCTCCCGAACCCCAAGCTTCTGTGCAGAGACACGGGGTTTCACACGGAGGAGAGGCTTTCTGCACACCTGCAGCCATCCACCAAAAACGGAACGGGGGGCAAGGGGGTTGGGAAACACACATCCTTCCCTCTTCAGATGACTGTGGAAGCGTTAATAAGGCCTCACCCACAAAAAAGGCAGCACTGTCGTTTGCTGACTTTGCCCAGCATAAAGGGGACGAGCCACCTTCTGACCCCACCGCAAAACTGAAAGCTAGACTGTGACACGGAAAATAACTGTGTTGTCTTGTAGGGAGGGCACATTCAGTCAATTGGTCAACAAACATTCACGGAGCAAGTTTCTTATGATGACCTCTTGTGCTGGGCTTAAAAAATAAAGATGGTACCCTGACTGGGTGGCTCAGCTGGTTGGAGTGTTGTCATGTACACCTGAAAGGTTACAGGTTCGATTCCCGGCCAGGGCATATCCCTAGGCTTCAAGTTCAATCCCCAATCAGGGTGCATATGAGAGGCAACTGATCAATGTCTGTCTGTCTCTCTCTCTCTCCCCCCCCCCTCCCCCAGTAAAAACATATCCTCATACCTATGCCTTACCTTACCCTGGATTCTCTGAGCCAGGAAATCCTTTCACAGGGTCTTTTTATGCATCACCTGCATTTAAAAGCTGCCTGGTTGTGATGGGGGGCAGAAACCCTCAGAACAGCTCTATAACCCCAGAGCCTGGGACCCACCTCTCAGAACCCCCAGCAAGAGAAAAATCCCGATACGGGTTACACAATAATTCCATGAGGGAAATGTTACATTTCTAGCCTTTGAATGTTAGCAGAATGTCTTATTTCTTTGCCTTTGTCTGGTTAGCCAGCGTTGATTCGAGCCAACTACCTCCAAGATGCGCCAACCTGGAGAATAGCGCAGTTGGCATGAAGTCAGTTCCCCCAGGTGATCGCCCTCCCATCGGCTCACTCTTGCATTATGTCCTGAGCGTCTCCTCACAGAACGAACAAGACAGACCTGGAAGGGACACCCCTTCCATCAGAGTCTGAATAGCCCTTGGGAAGGAGAATTAGCATGTGGATTGAAAAGAAAGAAAGCTCTTCTGGTTACATCCAATTCCAGCTCCAAGAATTTTCCCTGGAGGTGCTTTCCCTGAAGCCCTTCGTACATAAACAGAGCCCTGCCAGGGCCTTCTCAGCCCTGCCTGTTCTGTCTCGTTTCCTCTTCAGCCCACCAGCACTGCCCATCATTTCTGTGGGCAAAAACTACTGCTATTCTCAATTCCTTTCCCTGGAGGAAATCCTGACCACGTGGCAAGTCCATGAGGAGCTAAAATTAGGTCAGAGTATCCTAGCTAAGAAAACTCTAAAGAAAAATATCTGAAGGGTAAGTCTAAGCCTAAATATGTCCAAACTGCTAAGGGTCCAAATTGCTAATACCAGGTTCAAAGGGAAAAGTAGGCTGCAGAGGGGGAATGAAATAAAAGATCAAGATCCCAGAGGGACACGGGAGCAGAGCGGAATCCGATCAGGAAGTAAGCAAGGTGATTCTGGGCAATGGGCCTGTGTCTCACTGGCCTCGGTGACTCATCCACTTGGGTTATTGGGCCCATTGATGGACAAGGGCACTGGCTTAAAGGTACAGAATTGGGGCTAATGTTGACTGCTTTTGAAAACTCTTATTTATTTTTTTTAATTGTCATCTCTTTAAGTTATAGGTACTTCTTTACTACCCGTTGAGAGTCTAACAGCAAAACAGATGAAAAATTTGATTCTCTCTGATCCTGAAGGCCAGTGGTTAAAGACCAAAAAACCTTTCCCCTGCTCAGGGAAGAAAAGGTAAGAGGGGAGCAGTGGACACTATGATATGTCTAAGCTACCCGAAAGCTTTTCTCCTATTATTCTTTTAATAGAGGCCCGATGCATGAAATTCATGCACGGAGGGGTGGAGGGGGTCCCCTCAGCCCAGCCTGCACCCTCCCCCATCTGGGACCCCTGGGGGGATGTCCGACTGCCTGTTTAGGCCTAATCCCTGGGCCTAAGCAGGCAGTCAGACGTCCCTTTCGCCATCCTGGACCACTGGCTCCTAATTGCTCACCTGCCTGCCTGCCTAGTTGGCCCTAACTGCCCCCATCCACTGACCTGATCACCCCTCACTGCCTCTGCATGCCACCTGATTGCCCCTAACTGCCCCCCTGCTGGCATGGTCACCCTCAACTTCCCCCTTCCTGCTAGCCTGATCACCTCTCACTGCATCTGTGTGCTGACCTGATCACCCCTAATTGCCCCCTGCTGCTGGCCTGGTCACTCCTATTTAGTCCCCCTCCCCCATCAGTCTGGTCACTCCTTATTGTCCCCTCCCTGCTGGCCTAGTGACCCCCAACTGCCCCCCCTTCTCGCCTGGTCACCCCTAACTGTCCCCCCTGCCAGCCTGATCACCCCCAACTCCCCCCCTGCTGGCCTGGTTGGCCCCAAATGCCCCCCTGCTGGCCTGGTTGCCCCTCACAGCCCCTTCGCTGGCCTAGTAGCTCCGTGTAGCCTGCTGTTCAGTCATTTGGTCGTCCTTCACTAACCCCCCTGCCATCCTGGTTGTAGGCAGCCATCTTGTGAGGGCATGGTGGTCAATTTGCATATTATCTCTATTATATAAGCTTTTCAAGCCCTGTGTTTCCAAACAGAGGGCTATGAGCTTCTAGTACATAAAAAGCATTCATACAGCAACAATCTGAATCCAGCCCTGAGCTATGTATTGTAGAAGTCAGGCAAGTTGCAAAATACAGTCAATGCCCTAAAGGCTTTCATAACCTCAGTAGAAAGACAGGAAACTTATGGATGAAGCTGCAAACGCAGGTATGTTTCAACTGGATTTTACCAGGTACCAAACCACACCAAAACTTCATGGCTTACACGAATCATTGATTTGCTTACTATTCTGCGGTTTGATGATGAAAGTTGCACTCTAATACCTAGGGCCTCAGCCAGGACAGCTAGCTGGCAAGTCTCTATTGGATACAATGTTCGCTCCACAGGAGAACGAGGCTGGCATGTTCACAGAATAGACACTTTTCCAGAGTGGAGAGGCAGAGACAGGCTGCATGGCCTCTGGGGCTTAAAATTACAACTTGCACATCAGCCACATTCTGACAGTCAAGTCATGAACTGGCCCTAACTCAAGAGGTGGGGAGCCAATTCCATCTCTTTATGGGACAAGCCACAGAGAATTTTTGGCCTTACGTACTTATTTATTTATATTGATTAAGAGAATAGACATGTAAGGGGTTAGCTTCTCAGACGATCCACCCAGCCCAGTGCTTCAGAATGAATTCATAGATTGTTCAGTTTGCCCATGGATACTATAACCCCCACAACTGCGTACTGCCTAATCCTATCTAATAAAAGAGTAATATGCAAATTTGACCATACCTTCACTATACCCACAAGCAACAACCACAGCCATGCTCACCAGCCAATCAGGAGCAGACTATACAAATAAACCCCAACCAAGATGGCTGCCGCTACTGAGAGCAGGAGGGAGGCTTGGGTTTCCCCAGCAACAGAGGAAGCCAAGTTTTCCACCTGCTGTTGCCGGCCTAGGCCTCCACTCAATGTTACAAAGTTTCAATTATAAAAGATACAGAAATGGTGGCAGCCACTGAGCTGGAGAAAAGAGAGGCTTGGGTTTCCCTGGCAATGGAGGAAGCCAATCTTTCCACCTGCCATTACTGGTCTAGGCCTCCACTCTAGGCTACAAAGTTTCAAACAGAAATGGCTGTCACCATGGAGTGAGCAGAAGGCTTGGCTCCACTCCAGGTTACAAAGTTTCAATTGTAGACAGACTAATCCCAGATATCAAGGCCTCTGCTTGGGTCACTGGGGGGCATGGCCGGCCTGCAAACTTCCACAGGCCCCTTACCCAGGCCGCCTCTCGCCCCAAGGGAACCTCCACCCTGATCTGGGACACTCTTTAGGGCAAACCAGCTGGCCCCCACCCATGCACCAGGCCTCTATCCTATCTAATAAAAGAGTAATATGCAGATTGACCATCACTCCAACACACAAGAGGGCTGCCCCCATGTGGTCAAAGATCCTGCCCCCATGTGGACACAAGATGGCCACTACAAGATGGTCAGCAGGGGAGGGCCATTGGGAGGTTCCAGGCCCTGTAAGGGAAGGCAGTTGTGGGCAATCAGGCCAGCAGGGGAGGGCAGTTGGGAGGGACCAGGCCTGCAAGGGAGGGCAATTGGGGGCAATCAAGCCTGCAGGGGAGGGCAGTTAGGGGTGACCAGGCTGGCAGAGGAGGGAAGTTGGGGGCAAACAGATTGGCAGGGGAGCAGTTAGACATCAATTTAGGCTGGCAGGGTAGTGGTTAGCAGGTGATCAGGCTGGCAGGCAGAAGCAGTTAGGGGCAATCAGGGAGGCAGACAGGTGAGCAGTTTGGAGCCAGCAGTCCTGGATTGTGAGAAGGATGTCTGACTGCCCTACTGGAATCGGGCCTAAACGGGCAGTCGGACATCCTTCAAGGGATCCCATATTGGAGAGGGTACAGGCTGGGCTAAGGGACATCCCCTGCCCCCGCCCCCCCCCCCCCCGTGCACGAATTTCATGCACTGGGCCTCTAGTTTCTATAATAAACCTCTTATCCCCTAATGCTCACAATGGCTCTGCTTCCCTGGCTGAACTCCAACAGAATCAAAGTATGTCAGAATATGACATCATAGGATAAGCTCCTGAAGAGAATCTTCTAAATGGGCTTACTTTGAGGAGTACTACGTATCCCCACTCCTGATGTTTCTTTCCATGTGGGGAAGGGGGGAGCTCCATCAACGAAACTCTCCTGGCCCCTCTCCACCCCCAGGGCTCTCTTCCAATTGATGAGCTTGGGATAAGGAAGTGGGACTGTACAGCGCTAGCTTCTCCTCCACCTCCTGGGAGCGAGTCTGCCCACAGGAGCGTGCTTTCTGCCATTCTGACAGGCGCTCTCTGCAGTGGGCCAGCTCCACCTGTGACAAAGTGGGTAGTTCTTGCTGAAACTGGTTTGGCTCAGTGGATAGAGCATCGGCCTGCGGACTGAATGGTCCCAGGTTCGATTCCGGTCAAGGGCATGTACCTTGACTGTGGGCACATCCCCAGTTGAAGGTGTGCAAGAGGCAGGTGATCAATGTTTCTCTCTCATCAATGTTTCTAACTATCTCTCTCCCTTCCTCCCTGTAAAAAATTCAATAATATATATATATATATTTAAAAAAAAACAAAGTGGGTAGTTCTTCCAATCCTGGGTGAGGAGATCCACCTGACACCTTCTCCAGCCTTCTCAGAATAAAGACTATACGTATTGGGGGGCTTCATCTGCCCTATTTCTGTATATGTCTCAACTGGTTCGGAAATCAGCCAGGGAAGAGAAGTGTTTAATTAGGGGCTCCCTGGGACCCCAGAATAGATTACTCAGGAGAGCTGCGTAAGAAAGCTGTCCACCAGCTCTTGAAAGATGCAATGGGAACAGAATAAAAGCGAAATGAGAAGGCAGACAAGGCAAACAATATGAGCAAAGAAAAGAGTCAGTAGGCAGAAGGAAGATTCGTTCGAGGAATGGAACTGGTTTTTAAGTATGTAAATGAGAAATAATGAGGAATGGGATTGGACAAGGAACAGTGAGGCACCTGCTGGACCTTACAGACTAAATACAAGTTTTTAACAAGTCATTTTAATTTTGTGTTAATTATTATGCTTTCCCCTAAAATTGAATTTTCTGGTCATCTTTCATTCTAATGTAATGAAATGTGCAATTGGCTCTTTTATTGCTTATATATGCTTCTTGATAACTAAACCACAGAAATAAACTATCAATGTAATGATGGTCACATACTCGGATTAGTAAGGTCCCTTCCAGCAACCTTACTTTATTCGACTTTACTTAGAATATATTAAGCTGCCTTACAATATTAAAAGTACTTATCAGGAGTAGAACCCCTTTTCTATTCAATAAAAAATTAGTTCCTGGTGCTTTAATAAGGAGGGCAAAGGAGAGAGGCAGACAGTGTGGCAGAAACACTTTTCCCTGGCTCAGTATTTGTCAGGAATTTAACCGATGAATTGTACCTCAGTGTCTGATTTCATCTGTATGTTATGCATCACCCTGTTGGAAAATGTACCAATATTTCTCTTTGGTCCCCTTTCTCTCTTGCCCCTCCCACTCCTGCATTTAAAATTCATTTTTCTTTCTGTTCCAAGCCTAATGAGACTATGATCAATGTATCTCGAACTGACCCTGTCTTCAAGTCTTCAATCATACCTTCTCTGTCTAATCCACTCCTCTCTCCTCTTTGTCAACTGATGGATTTATTTAGTTAAGAGAACTAAAAATGCAGTCACGCCTCAACTCCACAAACAGGCCTCTGGTTTGATTTTCTTCATCTTATGAAACGCAGCCAAGTGCAGAGACCAAACCATGGCTTTACAGAATCTGTTCTCTGGGCTGGGAACATTCTCTTCCTTTGCGAAAACGTTTCCCAGCCTGCCCCTTTCTCCTCCAGTTGCTGCATGGGGGGTGTGCTGTGCGGGATTGCTTTCCTGAGGCTAAGGCTCTGAGGTCAGATCTCAGGAGCTCTGTTCCCAAGCAGTTTTGTGTTTGCTTGTTTGCTCATGAATTAGGCAGCCACGGTCTCTTTCTCCTTACCGGGCTCCGCAGGGTCAGCACCCAAGGGAATGCTGGGTGGGCCCCCTAGACACCGACTGCACATGCCCACAGACAAGCCTCGGGCCTCAGGATGGGGAGGGTTGCCATGACCACAAACATAAGACCCTTTCAGCCTGTCTTTCCTACGTCTGTAGTTGTACCAGCTTCACATTCTTTCATAATATATTTTATTGGTTTTTTTACAGACAGGAAGGGGGAGGGATAGAGAGAAACATCGATGAGAGAGAAACATCGATCAGCCGCCTCCTGCACACCCCCTAACTGGGGATGTGCCGCAACCAAGGTACATGCCCTTGACCAGAATCGAACCTGGGACCCTTCAGTGCGCAGGCCGACGCTCTATCCACCGAGCCAAACCGGGTAGGCCTGGACAGAACGCTTTTACGTACACTTTTATGTAACGTGTTATTTTAAACTTTCCTGGAGGGCACCCTTTCCTTTGCACTCTCCTTTGGTGGACGTCTAGCCTGAACTTTGTCGGGGTCAGTTACTTGCCTTAGGTAGCAGGACAAACAGTGAGCGGCGGGTTCAGGCCCACTTCCTGATTCTCCCTCCTGTGCCAGTTCCTCAGCCTCCTGATTCTGCTCTGCCCTCTGCCGCCACCACCGTGCAGATCTCCACAGGCCCCCACAATGCCATCTCCACAACCGCAGCCTTGATCCCTTGCTGCTCCTCCCATGGTGTTTCATACTCTCTGGGCTACAGTGCATCCCATCACATGGTGGTGTACTCCAGAACACACTGATTTATTTCTTCCACTGTCTATCTTCTTGCCTAATGCGTCTCCTCTTATCTTTTCAATACTGACACCCCTGGGCCTACACCTACAAGGTCCATCCCTGAGACCGTCTCAGATACCTCGACCCACCGACCTTCCCAAGTGACCTGGCCTTGAATCTCTTTCCCAAGGATGGCCTTCACCTCCTGGGAAGAACATGGGAGTATCATCTTACTAATCCAATTGAAATGAACTATTCTCCAAAAGTAATCAATCCCCATTAAATTGCTCTCTCTTTTGTCATTGGTAGCTCATGGCTTTGATAAAACCATCCTTCACATTTGGAAAGGGGGAGAATCGAGTAAAGCCTAATTGAATTCTGAAACCACTTGGGAAATATAGTCATAGCTGTGAGGGGCTTGCGGTGGTGCAAGGAACACTAAGAAAATCATTTGTGTAGCAAGCACATTGTATATTTTATCCGGACGAGGTTCACGAGAGAAACCACTGTTGGGTCAGAAGTCATGCGCATTTTCCATTAAGAGTAAAACACACCCTCCATCTGACGGTGCTTTCCAGCCGCAAAGCATTGGGGGGGAAATAGCTGTCTCATTGCTACCTCCATACTCAGCCAGGAAGACAATAAAATTTTAATTTTAAAAACGCTGGGTAGGGAATAATCACGAAGATAGGGTTCTCGACTCTTTAAATAATCTGCATTGCATTGTTTCACTGAACCCCAATCCCAATTAGCCGAAGAAGAAAGTTTGGGAATATCTCATCCCACTTTCAAAAATCGCCAATAGCACAGACTACATAAACATAATGTTTTATATTATTCTAAAAATTTTTTATGCACTCTTAGTATTATTCTCTCCACAACCCATGGGAGGCAGTTGGAGAGCACGTTATTTTTACAAGTGAGTAAGCGGGGAGAGAGAGAACTCTTTTGCCAAGTTTGACATAGCTGGTTAGTGACAGCATTGGATGGAAACCCGAATCTGCTGAACATTCGTCCAGAACACCCAGATGCACATCAGCCTTTGACGCTACTTCCATCCTCGTCCTCATCTCCCAGGCATTCCTTAGCATCAATAAAAGTTATATTTTAATTGATACCCTACGGATTCATTATGCTCTGTGCATGAACACAACTATAATGCCCATGAAACGGGCGTTTAAATGTGAATAGATGCAATGTCTTGCGTGTTAAGTCCCCTGCCTTGAGTTTCTTGTAGCACCTCTCTTTCAGAGAGCTAAGGGAAGTCCACCGCTACTTGCTAATCCTCGTGAGGTGCCCGGGGAGGGCCCGGTGGGCGGTGGGCGTGACGCCTGGCACACAAACAGAAAAGCCGAAACACAGATGGTGAGAAGCAAAGCTGAGGAGGAGATTTCCCAGAACCACTCGACTAACGCACCGGGGCCCCTGCTTCCCAGGCCCCTCCACTGGACCACATTTTTTAAGTGAAGCTACTCCCAATGGCAGATCGTCACGGAAAACTCTGTTTTGATGTGCAATGCACACATTCTTTAAGAAGCAGGAAAATAAAGAGTCCGAGGGTGGGAATGTTAACAGTACGTATGCAAAGGGGTCAACAGGATGTATGCAAAGTGCTTGGCGAGAGTAGCCAGCGGGTAGCATGGACATGAGAAATGGTAACAGAAATTAGTCTCTGCCTAAAAAATAAAAATAAAATGAGGCTGCTGAGGTAGATGCTTAAATATTTATGGGCGAAAATGGGGGGGGGGGGGGAAGAAAAGTGAGAAAGAAAGGAAACTTTTTAAATGGAAAACCCGGCTCACTGTCCTTTTCCTGTAGCCTGTTAGTCTTGTAAAGTGATTTTTTATCTTCTGTAATAGGGGGATAGGGTGATCTAAATGTCATTTTAACATGTATGTTTTGGCTGTAACACTTTTTAACGGCGCCTTTAATGTACGTCAACTCCACCTCAATGTCCAGACCTCTTTGTTTGAATTGCCAATGTACCCTCCACCTAACCAGTAAACCTTATGCAGATATATCTACCGTTGTTTGTTTCAACCTCAGTGCAAAGGAATTACAAGCATTTTAAAAGTTAACTAAATACGTTTAACTATATTGCAGTAGTCCCCAAGGCACTTTTTCTATTTTTTCAATTCTTTTCTTGACTATCTCCCAAAATCAAACACCTTTTTTTTTTTGTCTTAATGCCAACTACTAGCAGACTCACTCTGATGTATGTAGGGTCTATGATTAAGATGATGAAAACTTTGCTAAGCAAATTGGAGGAAAGATGTTAGAAAAATCCACGTGCTTCACTAGCCATTTGACTTTCTTTATGGCTAAAGCCCCCCTTTCACCCCTTTATTCCAACGGCCGCCTGACCACTGAGGTCGCCTTGAAATGGTTGTCTGACTTCTGGTTTGTCATTCTGGTTAGTTATTCTGCTCACTATGACACTACAGCCGCCCTTACATTAAAAAGCAATGAACAAACAGGCTTTCTTGCTTAAAGGGATGGATTACTAAATAAGGAAAATTGAATTGCTTTTAACCTTGCCTAGGTAGTGTGTGCAACAAGGACTCTTTCGATGTTTAATCCATTATTTAATGTGCGGAAAATAAATAAAGAACATGAGCTAACAAAGGTGGCGACATAATATCCTTTCATCGGCAGCTCCCGGTGCACTTAAAAATAATGATTTTGAAAGGAACCGTTGAAAACATTGCATCTCGAGAAGGCATTATTTTGCTTATCCCTGTGTTTGTTGATTCGAGCGCTTTGCGGTCAGCCCAGTAAATATTCAGTGTGCTTGGCACAAACTGTGCAGGAATCTAATAGAAAGCAATATTGTTGAAAATGGATATCAATTGAAAACAGAGAGCAGTGTCAACTATTCCCCACTGGGAACAGACAGCAATAAAACCAGTCGAGCATTACACAGCAGAGCCTGCCAAATGTCATTAGAATGGAGCAGAGAGGAAAGGAACATGCTCGGGAAGGGAGCACTAGCTTTATTTCCCCCTCCAATTTAAAGGAAAAAGGAAAGGAATATGGTGGGGGGAGGTGGGGGGAGACGCGCTTTGCCTTATTTATTTTTTTCTCCCATTTAGAAAGAAAGAAAAAGAACTGGTGAGGGGAAGGAGGAGAAGATCTAAAGAATAAGGACAATAAAATTATTCCAAAATGGTGCGTGCCAGTTTCATCATGATCTCTGGGCTGACATATTTATGATTATTATAAAGATTTCCAAACAAGTTTTCTTTCTCTTCAGCTGATCCGTTTGCCCCCGGTGACTCTTTTAAGCAGGTGCATTTGCAGCCACAGAGTTCCCAATTTCCAAACTAGCATTTGGATGTCCTTCATGGTAATCCTGTTTCCATCACCATTTTAGTAATCGATCTGAGTTCAGCCATTGGGGGGGGGGGGGGTGCGTGAGGGCTTTTGTAAATGTATACATTTGCACTGCTACCATCAAGCTTTAGTGGGGAGTCTTTCAGGAGGAATGGGCTACAAAGAAACTCCATTTCTGGGTGAAAAGAAATGTTTACAGTAGCCCTGAAATCTGTTAATTGATAGGAACATACAAGAATAATTGCTGGGAGGGGAGGTCAGGGTGGGTCACTGCGGGGGGAGGAAACATATGTACTACTATTTATAATACTTTAAACAATAAATATATATATATATATTATAAATAAATTTTTTAAAAAGAATAATTGCTGGGCAACGGACAAGGGAGGGCAGACACGTTACCTGCCACTGCCCCCACCTGAAGGCGAGCTGGGAGCCAATGGCTTGGCCTCAAAGCTGCTGTCATATCTGTGGCATTTTCATTGATGATTTGTACATTTTCAAACAAAGAAAAATTGTCTTTTACAGACAATGGCCAAGCCTCTGAACAGCCAGCCAAGAGCGCCCCCTAGTGAGGTTACATGCATATTCGTGTGAACTCCCCCCATTCTCTCTCTCTCCCACACACACACACACACACACACACACACACACACACACACACGCACACACTGAGACTGGACTCTTTAGTCCAAAATCATGTGCAGTCCCACATTCTTCTAAAAAGACATGGGGGGAAGGGGAGACACCCAAACTGTCCTGAATTTTCCTGCCCATTCATTGTTCTACCCCACACCCAGCATCACTGAGGTGTCCCTCAGAAGACACTGCCATCCTGAGCATATCCTTTTGGAACGGTAATCATCACATACCGGCTCCAAGTCTGCCCCCCGAAGTGGATGCTATCAACATAGACAGTCCTCGGGGGCAGCGTAGGATCAAGTAATTAGCATAATAACTTTGTTGTGTAAACAAAATGAGGCTGGCTTACATGTGAGAAATAACGTCTTCTCCTGTCTTGGTGTCTGCAGCTTCCACAGGAGAAAAACTCTTGTCCTTGGCCAGTCTTTTATTGTTATTGCCACACAGCTGTGATGAATAAAGCACCTACTAAGTGGCCTACCGTGGAAGTGCCCTGCAGTGGTACGCACGCACACACATGCCCATAGACTGTACTGACGCACAATAAACGGAACACTCATCCTACTCATAGTTAACGGAACTAATTTGCTACAACAACAGCACTGCATCTCCCAGACCAACCTTAACGCCTTCAAATACATTTTGGCTTCCTCCAAAAAGATCGCTCATTGGTTTTTATGAGCCTTGAGGGGGCTCTGAAGGAAGAACAGGCGCTCCTTGGGGGAAAGAAAGGAGCAAATGTAGAAATCAGATGCAGAGATGAAAGGCGCTTAATGTGTTGCTAGAAATTCTTTGAAAGCCATATCAAGATTTTTAGCAAAATGCAAATGATGGCCATTTTATAAGTAACTGCTGTGGGTATTAAGCATCTAGTTCTCCCTACCTCCGGCTAATATATATATATATATATTTTTTTTTTCCCTTAAACTACGGACGCACAGGACCAAGGATAATAGCTCTAAGATGACAAAGGTGACCTGTTTCCCCGGGAGTTTCTCAACCTGAATGCAGTTTGTGAGATGCTGAACGTTTCTATGCAAACCCTGAAACCACAGACATCAAAACAACACAGGAGAGGTCTTATGGGGTGTCACTCTGTCATCAAGCTCCTCTGAGTAAAAACCGTGTGCATATGGAAAACTAAATTTGAATAAATCCATTGGCTCACAAATACTACTGCTTACCTCTGAGGAGGATGGCGATAGTTAACACTAAAGCCTTTGAAAAGCTTTAGTGAGCCCTCGCTGGTTTGGTTCAGCGGAGAGAGCATCAGCCTGTGGACTGAAGGGTCCTGGGTTCAATTCCAGGTCAAAGGCACATGCCCGGGTTGCATGCAGGAGGTAGCTGATGATTCTCTCTCATCACTGATGTTTCTATCTTCCTCTCTGAAATCAATAAAAACATATATATTTTTTAAAGAAAAAAGCTTTAGTGAGACACACACACATTCATATAAATATAAACAATACTTTTTTTTGTTTTATTACAATATTTTCTAGTTGGCATCTTAGTAAGGCATTTAATATGCTCAGATCTTTGTTCTTTCCATGATTCGGACCCCTCTGCCAGACAAAAAGAAAATTGGTGGGGTGATTGGGGTATCGAGATGGGGAAGGCAGCACTAAGCCATGCAATGGGATAAATGGAGATGTCACCAATTTTACCACCATTGACCAAATTATTAGTCCAGAAACTTCACTTGCATAATACCCTCGCCCTCTACAATTCATTGTGAAACTGTGGGTGTATAACTGAAGGCTGATTTTCTCCCCTTACAAAGGGGGAATTAAAATCTTAACACCTCCCTGAATCAACAGGAAGCCGCTATATAAAGAACCAAAATTAGACCTATTAAGTTCATTAAAATTCTGCGGGCATCTCTGAGAGTGTAATTTGGCCCAATGTGTTTTTTTTTTTTAAATCATGAAAATTAGCTAATGAATATCATGCAGTCGCTTTCCTAACATAAAATAACTCAACCATTTAAATTGCACAAATTCCAAAATGGTCTAATTTATAATACATTGTAGTTTGCTTGTTGTTGGTGATTTTGGTTTTTTTTGTTTGTTTTTTTTTTTTTTTTAGAAGTGCTTAACCTAATAACGTGGTGGGATTGTACTTTTTTAAAAAAATTCCAATCTTTCAAGAATTAACAAGGTATTTACAGCTGAATTTTCGTAAGAGTTTAGCTACAACCTTCCTAAATACTGACAATACTTACTCCTACTTCAACCCATCGCTTGGAATTTGGTACTGCTGTTTCCACTAGGTGGGAATTCAAAGATCTCAGGCTTTCAAGCCAGTGTTGACAACCACCCACTATTGACCTTGAGCAGCTACTGTGTCCTCGGACTTGGCTTCTTCGTCTGTAAATGATGGGTAACATCTCCCTTCAAGCTCCAGGGGTCACTATGGGAATCAAATGAGATAGTATGTGTGGTAAGTGCTTTAAATATTAGAAAGTGCTAGAAAAATATTAGAAAGTGAACTACTATTTTGAAAAATAATATCGTAATTAATGGCCTGTGTAATCATCTTTTAAGATTTTCTCCCAATGATTTCTCTAAGGTTCTTGCTTTGCTTTTCTTTCTTTCTTTTTTTCTGGAAACCATAAATGTTGAGTTTTTCATCTACACAGATTTATTTTTTTTAAAAAAACACACAACACTAAAAAACAAGCAAACAAAAAACAATCCCTAGTACCAGTGGATATTTAGTTTGGCATCAGTCCCAGCCACTCCTCTCTCGGCATGGTCCATATCTATAAAAACATCATGCTCTTTTGGTTTCTTCAGTTTGAGTTTCCTAGGCTTAAAGGTGTAGTCCAAGGGTTTTTCACTGGATCGTTGGCAGAGAGGGTCCCATTGGCACCATATAGAAGCTCTCTGTCTGCCCTTGACTCCACCATAAGCAAAATGGAAGAAATGGCCATCAAAGTTTTTTTCCTATTTTATAAGAGCAACCATATGGAATACTATCTAGAAAGTGTAATATGCCAATTAGACTGGACGTCCTTACAGATGACCTTCCAGACGAAGCTGTGGGGGTGGGGGGTGGCCAAGGCAGAGCCACGGCGGCAGGGCAGAGCCGCTTGCACGAATTTTGTGCACCGGGCCTCTAGTTTAGCAATAAAAATAAATAAGTTACTGATACACACCACAACATAGATAAATCACAAATAATATATTCATACTAAATAAAAGGAGCTAAACTCACAAGGCTTGGGTCATGTCATTGCTAAGACACGCTAGAAATTGCAAAACTGTAGAACCTTAGGATAGAAAGCAGAAGAGCAGTTGCCAGGGGCTGGGATGAAAGAGAGGATGGAGTCCAGAGGGGCCGGAGGAAACGTTTGCAGGCGAGGGACCTGGGCTATATCCTGACTGAGGCAGCTACATGACTCCATGTGCTGGTCAAAGCTCACACTCAAACCGGGGGATTTCACTTTATGCAAATTATAGCTCAATGGAGCTGACATTAAAGAAGACAAACCACGAAAGAGTAAAAATGAGCTGGTTCTCTTGTTTCCATTGTGCTTCCTTCTTTAAGGTCGAATTGCATTTCCAGCGGAATGGGGCTTTCCTGACACAATGAAGTCTGATTAAGCTTACCTGACTTTCCGCATGGACCATATTCATGACTCATTACCAGAGTCCTGATAATTTTGTATTTGTCTTATGATGATCACCAGTTCATTTTTATTGTTTTCTAAATGGCAGCAAGAGATTGCAAGTGGGAAGCTGGTTCCATAGACTTTAGGTCTCCTCCAGCCTCATCCAGCCCCCAGAGGACGGTGTGTGACTTTGTTTTATAGGGGCTGCCCATCATACGGAGCTGTCAGCAAAGAATTTCATTTTGGCTATAAGAGGTCACATCAATTGAATCCTGAGTACAATACATACCCAGAAATATCAGATCAAGATCCCAAAGAAGAGAATATAAAACAAATGAATCAAAAATAGCCCCTAGGTGTAGGCCAAAAATTGCAACCCATATATACTGCACAAAGTGGGCTGTGAAGTGTGCCTCCTTTTGGAAGACTGGGGTTCAGCCTCCAGCTTCAATTCTTTTCTTATCAATAGAATTCCGTCACTGATGAAACAGGCAGAGGAGTCAGCAGGCAGCTCCTTCCTGGGATATCGCTGCCCAAGGGGCTGAAGTGGGGGGTGGGGTAGGAAGAGCACAGTACCCCCTCTTTCTAAATCCCTGCTCCATGCCTCCTGCCATAAATGGCCATCTGAAACAATGACTGAACACTGTTTCACTGGAAACACAGTCATTTGCAGGTGTCTCAAAGCCGTTGGAGGCTCCCTCGCTCTTCTCCTCACCGACATTGGTTTAATCTGTGGAAATCGGATCCCAATCACGCCAGGCTTTGTACCTCATTAGTTTCCTATTGTCTGTTCAGAGGCGTTGCATTCATTTCTAGCTCCGGGCAAGACTGGCTCTTGTCTGCCCTCTGCTTCTAGCCCTTCCCTGTTTTCACTCTTTAAGTAAAAAAAAAAAAAAACACCTTTTAATTTGGTAATTTAATTACCTCTGGATACAATTCAGAAAAAAATGAACAGCATTCTTTTGCTTTATAAAAAAAAAAAAACTGGCAAGCCTGGGAAATAAATATATTTGTGCTTTTTATTCAAATCCTATGGGACATATACATGACATCCATACTCCCGGGTTTGCTCTCCAGATGAACAGTAATTCTCTGTAGGTTGTAAGTTATATAAAATACATAAAATGCCATTCTCTGTCAGATTCCAGTCTCTTGTGTGTCTTTATCAGTATGAGTGGTAAGAATTTACCCAGCATTAGTTAAACTAGATTTGGATGAGGGTTAGCCAGACCCAGGCCTACGTACTAGGGATGTTAATGAAAGCGTGGTAATCCCTTTTGATTTTAAACATTTATTACAGCCATTTTTACTTCTCCAGATGCCACTCTGTACACGTAGCAGATAAAGTGCTGAAATGCCTCGTCAGCTGATTATGTAATACGAAAACGTGTCTCATATTCTGGCTTCTACGCTGCACCCGAATGATTGTGATACACAGTTGAGGCTCTGGAATCTCATTTCCTAAGTTGGGGCCCAGGGTCAGTGACTAGAGGCCTCAGAAACTGGGGTCAATAAAAAAAAATTGCTGAGAGTCATTTGAGGGTTCGCGATGCTATTTCATTATTCAAGAAATCTGTTACAGTTCAGACAGTGGCTTGAGCGCTACATTCATTGTTTTTTCCCCTTATTGAACATCAGCAGATTATCTGCCAGAGCAGGAGCTTCAGACCTCCTGAATAAACACGTTTTACTTCCTTACCGGGAAAAACACAGTGAGAAGAACCTTTGACTGGATAAGAACATCACCACCCACATTGTCACTCCTGACCCGGCCTGTGCCAAGAACGCAGGACAATTTGTATACGTGCTAATCAAATGTTTGGGGGCTGGGGATTCGCACCGCATAGCTCTAGATCGGGATTAGGTGACACGTCTTGGATTCCAGCCAGGCTGGCGGCTCTTCGTTTTTAAGACAATAAGCACCTGCCCGGAGGAGCGAGCAAGCACTTCCCCCTTGCCATTCGTTGGCTCCAGGATCAGTGGAATCTTCCTGCTGCTCCGATTGAAATGCACGAGCTGTGAGGTTGAAAACTGAAATCTTGCACTGAGCACTTCATTGCTGCTGGCTTTTACTCTCTCTCTCTCTCTCTCTCCCTCTCTCTCTCTCTCTCTGAAGATTACATGCACAAAGCAGCATTAGACTCCGTAATCTGATCTTTTGCCTTCAACGACTGTGTGACTTAGGATGTTTTCTTTTTCTTTTTTCTTTTAGAGGACTCGACATGCACAACCCGTACTTTGGGGTGTATGCTACACATATGCTCCCCAGGCAGCTGGCCGCTCGTGGCTGCCGCGTGACATTTGCGGGTTCTGGCGAAGCTGAGTGAGTGAGTTAAACTCCGACGAGTTAACGTTCCTGGGGCCCAAGGCCTTTACCTCAGAGTCGGTCAGAACTCACGTTCCTGTGCTTGCTGTGCAGCACTTGGACCATCGATGGGCACATGTGTGGCAAGGAGAGGTGTTGGCAGGGGAGCAGCAAGGAACATAGGGAGGCCAAAGCAGGCATGTCAAACTCAAAGGCTAACACGGGCCAGAAAAACAGGGTTTACTAGTAAGTTTACCTGGGCTGCAAAAACAACAAAAGCTTCCATTTTCAAAGAAACACCCTATCTAATAAAAGAGTAATTTGCAGATTGACCATCACTCCAACACACAAGAGGGCTGCCCCCATGTGGTCAAATATCCTGCCCCCATGTGGACACAAGATGGCCAGCAGGGGAGGACAGTAAGAGGTTCCAGGCCTGCAAGGGAGGGCAGTTGTGGGCCATTAGGCCAGCAGGGGAGGGCAGCTGGGAGGAACCAGGCCTGCAAAGGAGGGCAGTTGGGGGTGATCAAGTCTGCAGGGGAGGGCAGTTAGGGGTGACCCGGCCAGCAGAGGAGGGAAGTTGGGAGCAAACAGGCTGCCAGAGGAGTAGTTAGACATCAATTAGGCTGGCAGGGTAGTGGTTAGTGGGTGATCAGGCTGGCAGGCAGAAGCAGTTAGGGGCAATCAGGGAGGCAGACAGGTGAGCAGTTTGGAGCTAGCAGTCCTGGATTGTGAGATTAATGTCCGACTGCCTGTTTAGGCCCGATCCTACCAGAATCGGACCTAAACAGGCAGTCAGACATCCCTTGAGGGGTCCCACATTGGAGATGGAGCAGGCTGGGCTGAGGGACATCTCCCCCCACCCCCTGTGCATAAATTTCGTGCACTGGGCCTCTCGAATCTAAATAAATAGAAACATCCTGAATACAAAGGGCTGAAATAAATAAATCATCATTAACATGAAATAATAGAACATTTTAATAAAAACGAATATTTTGTCTTGAACATTAACTTACCAGAAACTGAATAACTGCACAAACTAGTAAGCGTAATGCAAATAAACCTGTTTTTCTTGTTCTCCGAAAGCGAAATATTCCCTGTTGCACACACCAAACAAGTCAGCCCAAGACTAATGACGAGGCCGTGGGCCGCCGACATATTCGCTGCCAGTATTAGTGGAGAGAAACGGTGCGCCTGCGTGTAAGGCACGTAAGGAACATGCATGCAACACGGTTATAGTCATCAGTCCTTAGCAAACGGTGTAGTTCGTTATTACTAATTATGTGTAAGAGGATACTGTAAAAATTAAGTTACAAAATGTTCATTGAAACGTTTCTTACATACCACTATATTGGCTGGGCCGAAAAAATATTCGTCGTGGCCGCATGTGGCCCGTGGGCCGCGAGTTTGACACACTTGGGCCAAAGGAACCAAGGACTTGAGCTCGGCCTCAGAAAGTTGCTGTATAGGGAGCTCTGGTTTTGCAGGGTCATGGACCGTTCCCAGGTTAGCTGAGCAATGGGGATTTGCCCACGTGTCCTCTGTCTTTTCTCCGGGCTGGGCTGACAAGGGTCCAAGAACCTATAGTGAGAAAGCACTTTATATGAAGTATGTAAATTTCATATCTGAAAAAAAAAAAGGAGATGTTTTCATTGCAAAATGTGCAATTAAAATGGCATGGTATTGCCAATGTTTTAGGCACCACCCCCTTGATACTGAGATTTTCTCCTCAAAATATATATTTATAAATATGCTCAGTGATTAATATCAGTATTTCTAAAAGGTGGATATAGTACATTGCTTCGGTGGACGGTGGTAATACAGTTCCACATATAGAAATTTGAATTTACAAACTTTTCGAGTTCTTCAAAGTGGAACTCTTCATCTACCTTGTGTGTGTGTGTGTGTGTGTGTATTAATCAGTTTTTTCTTAAATGCCTTCTAACCTTAGACTTAACTTGTCAAAAATTTATATATATATATATATCATCCATCCTTTAGTTCTCAACTTTCCACATTGCACCTCATCTATTTGCCCAGGATTAACCTTTGAAATCATCTCTGAATCCCCCCTCCCTCCACTTATATAGTATCAGAGAATGAAGGAAATAGGCTGACAGAATTGGATCAGGAGATATTTAAATGCGTTTCAACTATTTATCCTAGCATGCTTATAAAGCAATTACATCGTAAAGAAAACTGAAGCTAAGGGGCAGAGAGCTAAGACACCAAAATAAAAATTGGATTGGGCTAATGGACAGAGGCATGGAGGCTGCAGCACTGTTGGTGTGACATAGCCCTTCCAGCTGGATGGTGTGCACAGGCTTGCCAAGAGTGGTGGCTGACCTGGCATGGACATGTGTTGGGGCTTATCAAACATCCAAAGCACAGACCTCAAAGTCAAGTACCTACTGGTTTGAGTCTGGATTCTGCCCCTCTGAGCCCGGGGCTGAGTGTTTGGGAATAACAATGGCACCTGTTTGACAGGGCTGCTGTTAGAAGTAAACAGTGGCACAGAATGAATGCTCCAGGAAGTGGTCGCTGGAGTCCTCACCGTCCTCATCTTCTTTCTCATCAGATACTGAGGAGTTCTTCTCCCTCTGCTCAAAGTGAAGCATCTGGTGCACTAATCTCCTCTGCTGAAAGATTTACATCCTAAAAGACATTACTGACTGCCTTTGATAGAACTCCTCTGTCGTAACAGGCCCTCTGCTGAAAGCATTTCTTATGTAATTGCCTCAAAACCCCCACAAGATAGATATTGTCTGCATTTTACAAATCAGAAACATCAATGAGGCTGAGGGAGGTCACACATCAGAGGCAGAGCTGGGAGCCCCATCCTGGAGAACCTGTCCATAGGGTGGAATGTGGAACATGGAAATAAAATGGCTATGTTGATAACGTGTTTGAATTATAATAAAAAAGAACTAAGTAAAAAGAATGCATATAATAAAACACTTAGAATAAAAAAGAACATAATCATAAATGTATCCTTGATTTTAAGTGAGCAGATTTCAACATATCTTTGATTCTAAGTGAGAAAATGTCAATGTTTGGGCAGGGATTGGGAGAAGGGAAGGATAGATCTGTTACCATGGACATTAGAGTCTATGTGGGGAGAGATTATAATCAAATTTCTGATAGTAAAGTTAAATATGGTCAAAGGAGGAAGCAGGAGAGGGAGACAATAAAGAAGCTGGAGTGGCTACAGAGGGATTTCTCTGAAGAAGTTGGAACTATCCTCAGCTATGTATGTAAGTGCCCAGTGCGTTCCAGAAAGGTGAGAAGTTCATTTTGCCTTGAATTTAGATTCATAGGGGTGAAGCACTAGGAGATGAGATGGAGGGACAAGGCAGGAGCAGCATTTAAAGGGTCCTCAAGCCCTGACTGCTTTGGCTCAGTGAATAGACTGAGGGGTCCTGAGTTCGATTCTGGTCAAGGGCATGTACCTCAGTTGCAGGCTCAATCTCTGGCCCAGGTCAGGGTGTGTGTAGGAGACAATCAGTCAATGTATCTCACTCACATTAATCTCTCTCTCTCTCCTTCTCCCTTCCACTCTCTCTAAAAATCAATGGAGAAAGATCCTTGGTGAGGATTAACAAAAAAATCTCTATATATAAAAAGGCTAAGTGACCAAACAACAGAACAACCGGTTGGTATGACCAATTGCAGGAGCTGTACCCTGGTGGTCAGTGTGCTCTCACAGCCAAACCTCCCACAGTCCCGCCCCCTGACTGGATGGCCCCATCAGCCCCAATCACCCTGATTGCCAGCCAGGCTGAGGTACCCCACCCATGCACGAATTTGTGCACTGAGTCTCTAGTAAATAAAATAAAATGCTGAACATTTCAACAAATTCTATGAAAATCATTAGATCAAACGTGGACATTTTACGAGTAAATAAATGGTTCTCCGTGTGACACTAAGAGTCTATTAGGGAACAGCGGAGTTTTGCAATTGGCGAGCTGTGTGCTGGCTTGTTTTCAGATGGTTCCCTCCAGCAGTAAGGAAGATAAACCAGAAACGGAGACTGATGAGAAATGATGTGGGCCAGGGCAGCAGGGAAAAGGCATCGCCAACAACACTGGCAAGGCTTCCATGTGCAAACTTTCCCACCTTGAATGCATTCCCTTTCATCTTTGCATCCCAAATTCAGTCTAGAAAGTCTCCTGTGGAGCTTGTTAAAAAATACACTCTTCTAGGGCCCACCCTGTGGATTCTAACTCAGTCAGGAGTGAGGAGAGAAGTTTAGGAATCTGAATTTTAAGCAAATAACCCTGGGGAGTGGCTTTCTTGCAAGTGACAACTGAAGACTGACTGGTCTATATGACCCAGATTCTACCCTTCTTCTGAGCACCCCTGTTGTCCTCTGTGAAACCTTTCCCTCAACTCCAGTCGATGTCGATCACAGTCAGAGTATTTCCCCTGGTGCTCATTGCTTATATGTGACTCTCTTAAACCCCAATGTGCAGCTCTTATTAAAATGCAGATTGCATTTCTAGCAAATTCCCCGGGGATGCGGATACTGCCGGTACGTGTTTCTCGCTTGGAGGACTAAAGTCACTATGTTATGTGTTGGTACCACACAGTACAGTGATGATCTCTTGGTTGTTTAATGTAAGTGTCTGGCCTCCCAACTTTACTGTCAATTCCCAGAGAGCAAGTCAGAATGCCTTTGGGAACTCACATCACTATGGGCTGGATATACAGCTGGTGCTTTACAAACGCAAATGGACTTGAATAATTCAAAGTAAGACAGCAATGACTTCTAGATTTCAGGTTGGAAATAAAGAATAAGTAGAGAACCCCAGCATTAATTATTTATTATTGTTCCCATGGGGCACTTTTATAAAGCCACTCTCCAGAAACATAGAACAGCCAGGAAAAGAAGAAGAAGAAGAAGAAGAAGAAGAAGAAGAAGAAGAAGAAGAAGGAGGAGGAGGAGGAGGAGGAGGAGGAGGAGGAGGAGGAGGAGGAGGAGGAGGAGGAGGAGGAGGAGGAGGAGGAGGAGAGGAGAAGGAGGGGGGAGGGGGAGGAGGAGGGGGGGGAGGAGGAGGGGGGAGGAGGAGGGGGAGGGGGAGGAGGGGGGGGGGGGGGGGGGAGGAGGAGGGGGGAGGGGGAGGAGGAGGAGGGGGGAGGGGGAGGAGGAGGAGATCAAGACCAAAAATCTTAGATGCCTACATTGGAAATGCAAAATGGAGAACATATATCTTTAATAACTTAAAAGGGAGCTGTACTTCTCTCATATTTTCTGGAGTGTCTTCTCAAAAGTTTTGCCAATTCTGTCATTGGAGTCCCCAGTTTTGGGGCCCTCCACAATATAGACAAATTGCTGGGTTCAGTGACATACTCAACAGGTTCCAGTCTCAGAACATTGTGGGGTTTTTGTTGTTATTGTTCTGTTTTATTTTTAGGTTTTAGATATGGGGAATGACCTAGACCAGTGGTCAGCAAACCCATTAGTCAACAGAGCCAAATATCAATAGTACAATGATTGAAATTTCTTTTGAGAGCCAAATTTTTTAAACTTAAACTTTTTCTAGCACCACTTCTTCAACATAGACTCGCCCAGGGCATGGTATTTTGTGGAAGAGCCACACTCCAGGGGCCAAAGAGCCGCATGTGGCTCGCCAGCCACGGTTTGCCGACCACTGGGCTAGACTCAGATAGGAATCCCAGACACCCATGTGTGGCCATGTGCTGCTTAAGTGAATTTTCAATATTTTTATTCAGACACACGTATAGAATTCACCTAACACTGAAGTAGCATCAGCGTTAGGTAAATTGGGTAAAGCCTGCTAAAATCATGAGCTGCTAAGAACTAGGGGACTTTATAAGCAAGAGAGTATGGGAGACAGTTTCCTGAACAGAAAGAAAAGGTATAGATCAGACAGCAGAGGCATGTTTTCACCATCCAGAACTGCTCTGACATCCTGTCCAAATGCCAGGACACAATTTATTATCTTAAACTGTATAAGCATAGAGCATTACCTAAGGCCACTTTGAGTACTTTACATCATTCTAAACTCTGCTCTTCCTTGGGTCTTCAGTTAAGAAGACATGTTAGACATCAGAGGGGGAAATGGAATATAATAATATGACCCACCTCTGAGCCCCACATATGTCAAATTCTAAATCCAAGGAGAAGAGCTACCCTTTGCTATTAAAATAATGTCTTGCTACCTCTATATAAAAGAAAATTATTCAAGTCCCCAGGAAAAGATGCCAGACATTACATACTCTTAATATAACAAAATATTTTAGGCACGATATTTTAAACCACTGTTGCTAGTGAAAGGATGATTTAATTTTAGTAACTGTTTATAGGATGTTGTAAGGAAATTAATCTATTATTATGTTATAAAATACCTTGTTTCGCAATATCAATTTTGCTATTAGGATTTGAAACAAGATTTTTTCCCGAGGCATATACATTTTTATATGACATTAAGGTCATTTGTATTATAATACAACCATAACTGTGATAATTATTCTTTTGTGCAAAAAACTTTAAGTAATGCTCCCAGCAGAACATTAAAAGATTGTAATGTGGGACTGAGAGAGACTAATTCACCAACGATGCTAAGCCCATACGGTTACCTCAAGAATCTTGGAGGACAGGTGATTCGACCACTGACCTAGACTCAAATAGGAATCCCAGACACCCATGTGTGGCTATGTGAGTGAAGGTGGGAATATAGGGAGCAAAGCTGGAAGGACCTAGAAACTTTTTTCTGCTTCACATGTTAGACAATTGAATGGATGGCATCAAAATCAAAATCAACATGACTCCGACAAAGAGGCTTAGTTTGGAAAACCCAATATGTCATTTGTTTGTAGTTTTCTAAAGATATCTCTCTGCATGTCCATCAGCATTGCGTGCAGGAAGCATGAAAGAGATGGGAGGGATGGTCAACTTCCAAATCTATCGCAACACCATGTGTAGATCCTGCTGATGGGATGGGAAGCTAAGGACAAACAATGTCTTTGCACCGAGATTGTTACCAAATTCTAACCTAGTCATAGCGCCAAGATTTAGGGCCTGCCTGGACAAAGAAAGATATCTGAATTTAACATTGTGTTTCCTCTGATCCAGAAAGCTTGCCATTTTAATAGAACCAGCATTATTTTTTCAATGACAGCTCTAGGGAGACTTTTGAGAGGAATCTCTTAGTTCTATTTATAGACCTCTACACAGTTGGGTAAGTTCAGTCATGTGCATTGCAAAACAGAAGCCACTCTTGTGGCCAGCCCTCTTGCCCTGGGCTGAATGTTTCTAGGGCAGGTGAAGGCTCTCATCCATGCTAATCAGCTTCGTGTGGGCACGATGCAACATCCAGTGTTGCCTCCAATCAGCACAAGTGTCAGTCACTGAACGGAATCTTGCCCACAGCTCTGTTGGCAGAATGCACATGGTCTCCTCAAGACAGTCCCCTTTTGCCTGGATTCCAGTTGTGCCCAGCCCTGACAAGCTCACCCCAATGTGGCACTAACCATATGGCTCAACTCCACCCTCTCTCTCGACAAGTCCATCTCCCTTGCTGTCTAGTTCATCCTATTTTCCTGGGGGGCATTGATTTATAGGCTCCCCACACACAAAATACCCGTCCTTACAAAGGTATCCGGGGTTCCAGTTATAGGAGCGATCTCTTTGCATTCGCACACTCACTGAGATGCATCTTGCTGACCATGACTTGTATAGTTTATTTCTGAAGGGAATTAATTTAAAAGCAGTTTCCTTTAATGTCCCATCTTCAATTTCATACCATTTAATTTCTTATATTGTGAAATATAATTGCTTTGCACTCCAAATTGTCTAAGGGTGTTGATTTTGATTCTGGCATATGTTAAATAAATTGGATCTTTTCTCAATATCTCTCTTTTTTTTTTAACTTAAATGTCATTTTTAAACGCTTTCTTTTACTTGCTACCTGCCCTAACAGATCTGTAAATACACATTAGAATATTCTAGGAAATTCAAGTCTATGAAAGGCTCCAGGAAGCCCTGGAATAAATTAATTGCTAACATTATTTACCCCCTCCTCCTCCAAGATTTCCCAAGCTTATTTTTTAATAGACCTTTTTATCTAATAGCTATTGTCTTCATCTATTTGGATTGCTATAACAAAATGCCACCAACTGGGAAGCTTGTAAACAGCATAAATTTATTTCTCAGAGTTTTAGAGGCCAATAAATCCAGGCTCAATGAACCAGCATGGTCAAGTTTCAGGGAGCACCCTCTTCCCGATTCCTACCTGGTGCCTTCTGCCTGTGTCCTCACCTGGTGGGAGTGGCTAACAAGTTCTCCGGGGCCTCTTTTATAAGGGCACTAATCCCATTGGTGAGGACTCGACCCTTCTGATCACTCCCAAGGGCCCCACCTCCAATACCATCACATTGTGCATTCTGATTTCACATATGAATTTCGGGGAATGGGACACAAACATTCAGATCTACTAAGAAATGCACCCATTCCTCAATGACAATCTAAAGAAACAATTTTTAAATACCTTACTAGTGGGGGGCAGGAATTCTCAAACTCTGCTGGGCTCTTTATTTTATTTTTTATTTTATTTACTTTTACTGATTTCAGAGAAAAAGGGAGAGGGAGAGAGATAGAAACATCAATGATGAAAGAGAATCATCAATTGGCTCCTCTTCCCTACTAGGGATCTGGAGCCTGCAACCTGAGTATGTGCTCTTGACTAGAATCGAACCTGGGACCCTTCAGTCTGCAGGCTGGGGCTCTATCCACTGAGCCAAACCAGCTAGGGCTCTGCTAGGCTCTTAGCTCACTGCCCCAGATGACCTGGTACACCATGAGAAGCTGGGACAGACCAAACCGCACAAGTCTTTGCATCACTCTCTGGACCCCCACTTCTGGAGAGGCAAAGCTTGCTTGAGTCTCAGCCTAGCTGACACATGTTAACATGCAGGGCCATAAGAGAAAGGGGGGGAAAGAATGACCCATTGCCCTGTGTTCCTTACATACCTCATTCCTGCATGTTCTCCCCGGAAGTTGAAGTATTTTGGCCAGATGATAATTATTCTTTTAGATTCGCCTCAACATATTACTGAAGTAATAAGCAAATCAATTGTTTGAGGGCGGACTATCCCTTCGGCCACCGCAGTCTTTCTCAATGGCCTTCTTCCGGATCTAAAGCACATCAAGCTCTTTCCTGCCTCAGAGACTTCACATACATTGTTCCCTCAGCCTAGAACCTGTGGGTTTGGTTGCTGGTTTCTACCCGTTTCAGTATCAGCCTCATTGAGAGGCTTTCCTTAATCATCCCACCTTCTCCTATGATTCCTTGTGTCTTGCTCTTTTCTTTCATGGCACTTTCCCCAATTTACAATTCCACATTAATTTGTCTCTTGTTCTTTGCCTATATCCCCTTTTAGGCTCAAGCTCCATAGGACGAGAGCCCCATGTCTCAGTTTTCCACTAGTGTATACCAAACCTAGCAGCATACCTTGCCGAAAAGAAGCACTTTATAAAATAACTAGAGGCCTGGTGCATGAAATCCATGCATGGGAAGGGTCCCTAGGTCTGACCAGCAATCAGAGCCAATCTGTGGGGCAACCAGCAGGGGTGATCAGGGGCCCCTGCTGGCACCCTTTGGCTAGCCTGGGGCCTGTGGGCTAAGAGCAGCTCCTGCATTGAGTGTCTGCCCCCTGGTGGTCAGTGTGGATCATAGCAACTGGTCGTTCCACCATTCAGTTGATTTGCACATTAGGCTTTGTATTATATAGGACCTTTGGTCAAATGAATAAGAAGTCTGACTCCCTGGGAAGAGCAAAAGTGCTATTTCTCATGCTTGTGTTGATCTCTTGGAGCCCTTAATAAAATCATCACTTCAGCCCTGACCAGTTTGGCTCAGTAGATAGAGTGTCGACCTGTGGACTCAAGGGTCCCAGGTTTGATTCTGGTCAAGGGCATGTACCTTGGTTGCAGGCACATCCCCAGTAGGAGATGTGCAGGAGGCAGCTGATCGATGTTTCTCTCTCATCAATGTTTCTGGCTCTCTATCCCTCTCCCTTCCTCTCTATAAAAAATCAATCAAACATATATTTTTAAAAATCATCACTTCATCCAAGGGACCTCTTTTCTGCTGATCCCAGACAGACCCTTCCAGAAACATATTCTCTAAGCTATCTCCCATCAGCTAGCATCATTAATTTGGGGGCTTAGCAAGCCAGCTTAACCCGTCGGTGTTCATGACACAGTGAATTCTGGCCAAACGCATGCTAAGAACTCTCAACCTTCTAAATTTTTAAAAATTCAATTATGCTCCATGTCATCCCATGCGTGTCTCTCGGGTACAAGTCATTTACCTATAATCCGTGTAGCACACAGTCTGCTGTGTGACAGCAAGAAGCAGCAGACAAGATTACATGGAGTTCTCTCTCAGTCTCAGGAATCAGGCTGTGAGACTTGTCTATATTGTCTCATTTAATTAATTCTCACAGCAGCCCTATGAGATGGGCAGTGTCCCATTTTGTGGATGGAAAAAGTGAGGCTCACCATGAGAAAGAATCCATAGACAGGAAGGGCCCGTGTTCTTCCTGCTACACCGCAGTGTGTGAAACAGAAGGAGCGAGGGCATATCACACAAGGACAAAGTCTCCAGTCAGGCTCCATTCCTTTGTATATGACCCTGGATGTATCCGAGCAAAGTCTTTCTGGTCAGGTCCCTCTCGTACCTGATACGTCACATTTACGTGATTCTAAGAAATTTTTTATACTTTTATACCTACCATCAAGATGTGCTTTATGACTGGTTGATGTCTTTGTGTGTTTTTTTGTCTCCCCAAGAGTTATGAATTTGAGGATATTACAATCAAAGCTTACTTGGAATCAAAAAAAGTTTTAATAGTTCCTGTGACAGGCCCAAGGTAGAAGAGACCCACACATTTTTTCCATCTGTTCCTAGTCATATTTAAAATAAAATTATTACTAATAGAGTACTTACTACATACCCAAATATTATACTAAGTAAGCATCTTATTTCATCATAATCACGATAATACTACAGAGTGGGTTACTACGTCAGTCCTTGTTTTATAAGTGATGAAAACATCAGTTCTTGTTTTTTAAGTGATGAAACTGACCCTCAGAAGGGTTGATATCAAGCCCAAAGTCACACAGTCATTCAATGTCAAAGATGGGATTCAAACACAGGTCCACCTAACACCGAGGTCATGTTCTTAACCACAATGGCACACTGGTTCCTAGTCTCAAAGCAAAGTATTCAAGGCCTCCCACGTTCACAGCAGGACACGGGCAACAGTGGTTCAATTTCTGTCTAACAAGACACCCATGAGCATGTTCAGCATGATGGCCCAAAGCAAAGAAAGAAAAGCACGGAGAGATAGCACACCCCCCACTGAAGCCTAACTGCTCTCTAACCAGCAATGCCAGGGCTGCTGCAAGCCCCAGGGTTACTGAAAACTTTATGGTGGTCAAGCTATTACTCCACCTGACACAACCAGACACCAGCTAACAGAGGGTAAGAGCCCCACAAAGACTCAGGCACCTACTGCTTCAACCTTTTCCAGAGTCTACTTGTAGGTGTTTATGTAGGAAGCAGCTAAAAACTCAGTGGATGTCCCTGACCTGTGATTGCCAGAGTCCACAGGGCTCAAGTACCAGAGGAGACATATGTATTGATGCTTTTCATCTTGAACATAGCATCTTTTCATGTGATTACACTCTATACGCATTTCGCTCTTCACAAATGCCTCTCCTGGAGAGATTACCTGAAGCACCATGGCCAACAAGGGGGCAGGGTAGGTGGTGATCAGGAAAGTGGGCTTTTCACTCAGACTGCTGGTTTGGAATTCCTGGTTCTGCTGCTTGCCAGCTGTGTGGTGTGGGCAACCACTAATGCTACCAGTTGCTCGGTTTCCTCATCTATAAAATGTTGGTTATCATTATTAGGTCATATCCAATATTGATATCACCAGGTATCACAATATTATTGCATGGCTATCATGAGGAATTGATGAGATCATGAATGTGGCTAGAGCAATCTTAGGCATTATAGACAAATTAATATTCAAGTAAACTATCTGGCCATTCCAGTCTATGTTTAGTATTCTCCACTCATATAGACATTTGTCCTTATAAAGTCCTCAATTAAAAGAACCCTCTGTGGTGTTCAGGAGAGCTAGATAAGCTGGATAGACCCAAGTAGCATTTAAAGTTACTTTTCTGGAGCCATTGGGTAGACAAAGTAAGTGAAAGTGTTAACACTGCCTCTGGCCTGAGGGTGGGAATAACATTGGAGGTGTAGCGACGGGTTGCCAGCCCCTGATAGACGTGATCTTAATGGGGGGATCTTTCCAATTCATTGAAGTGTTAATCATTTCCACCTGAACCAATATGGGCATCAAGTAGATTTCAAACCCAAGTCTAAATGACTACTTATTCACGTGTTGAATTAATTATGCTCTTGCTCCCTCCCACTAGCAGGAAGTTTTGGTCTTCCAAGGCATGACTTGCTTTCAAGTTCACTGCCAGCATTCACTTGCTTGAAGGGCCTGTTTTGTTGGCATCTGGGAAAACCTCTATCAACAGGGATGTGCCTAATTACACCTGTGTTGACTTCTCTCTTCCTTTGCATGGGTAAACCTTTGGAAGCTCAAACCCTTCATCAGCTCTTGGCCAATATGGTTTTCAAAAGAGAGAGAAAATCTTATTCATCATTTTAGGAGAACCTGGAGGAAGGTTCTGGATTCAGACCTCTCACGTTACTTAACCCCTATCGTGCAAAGGAGATAAGCATGGTACTCAACTAGTCGGGGCAGCGAAGAGGTTAAATAATCTAATATTCCAAAAAACATCAGCAGTAGCAGAGTAGTATTAAATCACACATGTATGTATAGATTATTGAGGGCTTCCTATGACTAGCCTCCATGTAAACATTTTGCACATGTTCTATCATTCAATCCTCACAACTTTGTCAGTTAGAAATGACTGCTGTCCTGCTTAAGGGAAAGAGTGGAGCCTTGGAGAAATGTACAGTTTAACCGTGGGAACCCAAGGCTTAGCAAATCCAAGTGATTTGCCTGAAATCACACGGCTAATACATAGGAAAATCTGTATTTCATTGAGGGCAGCCAGCCTCCAGAGTCCGTGTGTCTCCATATGGTTGGCGCACTCAATGAAATGCATGAGAGACAGGAAGATGTCATCTTAGTTGGGAGGAGTTGCAGAAGGAGCCGTTTAAATAGCGAACCCTGCAATATGCTAGAAGCGAAAAGAGCCAGCACCCAAGAGGAGGGCAGATAGGAAGACGCACAGGGGGGTGATCAGTGTGAAGCAAAGAGGATCCAAGGTAGGGATCAGGCCACAAAGCTGGAGCATCATGAACCCAGGAACGCTTACCAGGATGGGGAAAATCTGTGTCTGAGATGAGAAACTGGAGGACAGTGAGCACCATGGCTATTATCCAATATGATAAAAGCCTAATATGCAAATTGACCGAACAGCAGAACAACTGGTTGCTATGACGCACACTGACCACCAGGAGACAGACACTTAATGCAGGAGTTGCCCCCAGCCTACAGGCCCTGACTGGCAGAGGCAGTGCCGATGGGGCCAGCAAGCAGGCAGCACCAGGCCAGCCAAAGTGGGTGACAGCTCCCTCCCCGCAACCCCCATCTCCCTGCTGGTTGGCCCTGAAAGCCAGCCAGGCCTAGGGACCCTACCAGTGCATGAATTTTGTGCACTGGGCCTCTAGTGAGGAAATAAAGGCTGACCATGGGCATGCCCACTGCCATCTCTATGATGTCTATTTCCCGAAATTAGGTGGTCAAAGACCCAGATGGTCCTTGGGAATACTCAGACAATGTGGAGGGAGTCCCTGGGGACACTGCATCTCTCTTGCTTCCCCAGCACACACCTCAGGTCCATCTCCCTGGTCAGGGCAGGAGCTCGGCACTGTCTTCCACACCCAAACTGAAAACCCAGGCCTACCACGGGGGAGGTGAAGTCCCTCAAATACTGGCAAACACTCTAAACATGGGCATGCTTCTTCCATGAAGAGAGATTCTCTAGTTGAAGGATAAATAAACAATAATTTGGCCTGAGGACCAAAGGGTCCCGGGTTCAATTCCAGCCAAGGGCATGTACCTAGGTTGCAGACTCCTTCCCCACGCGGCCCTGGTCATGCATGTGCAGGAGGCAACCAAGCAATGTGTTTCTCTCACATCAATGTTTCTCTTTTTCTTTTCCTCTCTCTTCTACTTGCCCTAAAAATCAATGGGGGAAAAAAAATCCTCAAGTTAGGATTAAAAGCAATAATCATAATAGTTGTTAACGTCTTCCCTTTTATAGGAAGGAAAATCTGCCAGATCCTGCTAACACAGGAAGTGGTCCCAGATCCTGTTCTTTTAAGAGGAAAAAAATCCCTGAGTTTCCTCTTTTAACTTAACACTTGAGTTAAGCAGGAGGCTGCAGGCGACCATGTTATTACTAAATTATGCTTTTATTTTCCTTTGATATGCCTGATGTGGCCTGCTTGCATCTACCGGGGTAGTTAGTAAATGAACGCTGGGCCCCGATTATTTATTTATTTGCCAATTTTCCTGGCATTATCAAAAGCAAGGAGCAGCTGTGATCGCCCTCGTTCAAGCACACAGCTGAGTGTCTAAAAGGCCTGCCTTTGCCCAGGCTCCTGCGTGGTGTAGAAACGCATTCACACACGCATGAACAGTGAAGAGTGGATGCCAACGCAAAGCTGGGCTTTTGGCTTAAAGAGGGTCTGGTGACGAAACCTTTGGGCTTTTAACGGACTACTTACTGATCGGTGAATGGAAAGACAGATGACTGTGAGCCTCGGGAGCCTTAGAGGGAAGAACAAGGAGGGATTTCTACCTCCCTACTCCCACACCAGGGTCTGTGTCTTGTCATTCAGCCGCTGCTTCCCGAACACAGCTCCTCTGAACGGGCCTGGGGCTGGCATTGAGGGAGGCACCAACGGGCCTGCCAACTGGGAAAAGATGGACCCACACAGCTGATGAGTCGCCTTTTCTCTGAGCACCTCCAGCATCGGGGTGTTGCCCCACGGCTTCTCCCCCAGAACAGTGGTCGGCAAACTGCGGCTCGCCAGCCACATGCGGCTCTTTGGCCCCTTGAGTGTGGCTCTTCCACAAAATACCACGGCCTGGGCGAGTTTGTGTTGAAGAAGTGGCCTTAGAAGAAGTTTACGTTTAAAAAAATGGGCTCTCAAAAGAAATTTCAGTTGTTGCACTGTTGATATTTGGCTCTGTGGACTGATGAGTTTGCTGACCACTGGCCCAGAACAGCCTGAGCTCCGCAATTCAGCAGCTTGGGCCACTGTGGCCCCAGCCCCCCTCCTCCCCCACTTCCTCCCCCCTCCCTCAGGATTGCAGTCATCGCAAAACTCAGCTGCAGAAGAATCTGTTCCCACGCTCACATGGTTGGTGGGATTCGGTTCCCCACAGGTTTTTGGTCAGAGGGCCTCAGCTCCTCCCTGGCTACTGGCCAGAGGACACCCTCAGTTCCTCGCCATGGGGACCTCGCCATAGGGTGGCTCACAGCGTGGTGGCTGGCTTCATCAGACAGTGGGTGGGGGCTGGGGGGGGGAGAAAAAAGGGGTACCTGTTCCCCTAGCCCCCACTCACTCTCTGATGAAGAGAGAGGGGGAGGGGGAGATGGAGAGGAGTCATTTAGATCAAACATACTCCCCCACCCACTCCACTATAAAACACTCAACTGATTGTGCAGAACAGAGACATCCCATGATATCGCCTACAGATGCTATCCAGCCTGTGAATGAATCAGACCCCAGGTACAATCACACACACACACACACAGCCTTTTTCATGCCATGAATCTAGCCTGAAAATTGTCACTTTCCACCAAGGCCAGCGATATACACCTATCGGACCTTTTTCGTTTAGGGCAGACAAGAAGCTGCCATCTCAGCTGGTGGTGAAAAGCAACGGGCTAATTTGAGGAACGCGTTGGTTTCTGCTGAAAAGAAAAAAAAGAAAAAAAGAAAAAAAAACTCATCATGGAACTTTCTTTTCCCTTTTTTTCTTGCACCCCACCCCTTCTTTCTCCATTACCGTCAGCGCCTGTCATGCGCCAGGCCCTGCCTCCCAGGGAACGACACTGGAAATGACCGGGGCTCCACGCAGATGGGGTGGAAGCACCTGGAACTCACTTTGCAGCAAGCGGCAGGTGAATGCAAGTTGGAATTTGCTCCCGATGTTTCCGAAAACAGGGAACCGATCAAGAAACCCAACGGCCTGTCAAATGTCAGTGTCCGTTCAGGCTTCCCCGTGTCTGTACAAAACCCGAAGGCGATCAAATCTATGTTTCTACTTCTTTATTTAAAAAAAAACACACACATTTTTTAAAATATATTTTATTGATTTTTTCACAGAAAGGAAGGGAGAGGGATAGAAAGTCAGAAACATCAGGACCAAAACAGAGAGGGTGGAACCTGCATTGGCACCATATCTCCACCATCCAGATACCATTGACATGTACACACAAGGAACTATTTGACATTGAAACTGGGACTCTGAACAGTTGGACATTGAAACTGAGACTCAAACATCTTTTGTTCTTATATATTTACTTCTAGTATGCAGATGCAAGATCTTTTTAAAGAAAAGAAACAGGGGAAAAGATTGATATAGAGGCAGAGAAGCATTGAACAGACTGTTAAACTACAGGGGTAAGGCTGGGAAGGTGGAGGGTGGGGCTGTAAGAGATCAATCAAAGGACTTGTGTGCATGCAGGCATAATGGATACAAGACATGGGTGAGGGAGGCAGGTGAGGACATGTGCTAGGGGGTGGGGGAGGCTGGGGGGAGGACAATGGGAGGAAAAAGGAAAACATTATGTACTGCTATTTGTAACTAGGGACCCGGTGCACGAAATTTGTGCACTGGGGGTGGGTGGTCCCTCAACCCAACCTGCCCCCTGTCACATACTGGGAGCCCTCAGGGGATTTCCAACTGATGGCTCACCCCCAGCCTGCCAGAGACTTTAGGCCTTGGGCACTGAGCCATCGCCCTGCTCAGCTCAGCCCCAGCTGCCTGCAACCACCCAGCCTCGGGGGGCTGGCACTCTCTGCCACTTCCACTCACAGCACCCAGAGGCTGGGTGCTCACCACCACCGCCGTTTCATCTCCACCCCCCGGGGCCCGGCGCTTGTGCCACATGGCCCCACCCACTCCTGATTGGCTGGTAGCATAGCCAATCAGGAGCAAGGTATGGTCAAATTTGCATGTTTCTCTTTTATTAGATAGGATACCTTAAACAATAAAAATTTGGTGAATTAAAAAAAAAGTCAGAAACATCAATGAGAGAGAAACATCAGCTGCCTCTTGCACACCCCCTACTGGGGATGTGCCCGCAACCAAGGTACATGCCCTTGACTGGAATCGAACCTGGGACCCTTCAGTCCGCAGGCCAACATTCTATCCACCGAGCCAAACTGTTTTGGCTACTTCTTTATTAATCAACTAACACCAGATGGGCTGAATGCAAGGAGATACAAAGAAACAGAGCAGGCCTGCTGAACTCCGAGGCTGGGGGAGAATGGGAGGGAGCCCAGTCGGTGCATGTGAGCCTGACTCACCTGCCTCTGCTCTAGCGCAGGTAATTGCAATAAATCATTCCTTGCCCTGGGATGCCAGCCTAGTGGAGATTAATGGCAGGAGACACTAAAGCTGCCAACTTGGAAGATTTTGGTGGTGGTGGAGAGGAGGCTGTATGGAAGGCGTGTGTGATAAAATGCTTCGCTGGGACCATAATAAATGGGCTGGAGGGGAGCCGAGGTCCTCTCCAGTAATGCAGAGGCATTAAGACCTGTCTGATTGTGATGACAGACAGGTATTTGACTGAGCACCCGGGCAGCTATAAAAAAAAATAGCTGAAAGCTAATGTCAAGATGTAATGTAGACCTGCCACCTGCCATCAGGAGTAATTGTGGCTCTGACCACTGGCTCCTAGGGCAGGCAGAGGGAACAATATTGTATCTGACTGCAAGGAACCGGCAATGTTTGATTGGTGGCCCTGATGGCATGGCTGGTCCAACTGTCACCCTTGGTGATAAAGCAGCAGAGCCAGACACTGGCGACTGTCCTCGCTGGAGGGCACGTATGGCTGGCTTGCTTTCACTCACTCCTGTTAGGAGGCAGCGGGTGGAGAGAGGGAAAGATGGTCTGGACACATTAACCGAATACTCCATACTCAGTGGAAGACAGATAACTAGAGATGTGGACATCAGCCCCAGAGCCGCTTTCTGAGATGCGGGTTTCCAAAAAGCAAAGACGTGTGCGAGGCACAGGCCAAACATCTCAGAAAGGTGTTCGCTGTGGATGTGGAGGTCCGCCTGCTCACGTGGAAGGCAACGTGCTCTCAGGTGCAGAGAGAGTGACCGTCACCACACGGGCTGTGGACCTTTTGTTGTAGAGTGGGGATTTTGGAGCACTACTGAGGCCGTGGACTGTGCCCCAGATAGAGGTGTCAGTGCTGACACCAGGCCAGGCCTTGAGATACGGCCTCATGGCCCCTTCCCAGCATATAGGCCTTGCGAGATAGAACACTGTCAGCTTTCCAAAGAGCAGGATGACCCTGTGGGTGTTCATCCCACATGGCATGACTCTAACATTGCTTGGGAAAAACTGTTTTATCTTGGGTTACTTGTTCTGCAAGAACAGGACGTGGTGAATGTGCTTAAAAGGGGTCCTGCACAAAGAGTCGGGGCTGCTCTCTGGTCTCCCTGCATGGAGAAAGGCAGAGCAGTTGCCGGCCAGCTAATAAAGGCTCCCTAAATTTTAATTTGGTCTGGGCTCCAGTGGACGTTCACGCGCGTTCTCTCCACAACACTTTGAGTCCTGATGAAGAAGCAAGAAAAGGAGCTGAGCGTTGTCTTGGAAGGGGCTCCTGTTTCATTTGCTGGGGCCGCCCTAACAAAGGAGTAGAAATGTATTGTCTCACAGTCCTGGAGGCCAGAGTCCGGAAATCAAGGAGTTCACGGGTTTGGTCCTTCTAAATGCTCTCTCCTTAGCTTGCAGATGGCCATCTTCATGGACACCTGACATTCTCCTTATATGTGAGTCTATCGCCAAATGTCCCCCACTTTTAAGGATATTGGTCATATTGGATAAGAGTCCACCCTGATTCGCTATCAGTGGTCGGCAAACTGCAGCTCTCGAGCCACATTTGGCTCTTTGGCCTCTTAAGTGTGGCTCTTCCACAAAATACCACAGCCTGGGTGAGTCTATTTTGAAGAAGTGGTATTAGAAGAAGTTTAAGTTTAAAAAATTTGGCTCTCAAAAGAAATTTCAATTGTTGTACTGTTGATAGTTGGCTCTGCTGACTAATGAGTTTGCCAACCCCTGCCCTAACTGTTTTGGCTCAATGGATAGAGCATCAGCCTGCAGACTGAGGGGTCCCAGGTTCAATTCCGGTCAAGGGCATGTACCTTGCTTGCGGGCACATCCCCAGTGGGAGGTGTGCAGGAGGCAGTTGATCCATGTTTCTCTCTCATCCATGTTTCTAACTCTCTATCCCTCTCCCTTCCTCTCTGTAAAAAATCAATAAAATGTATTAAAAAAATAAGAGTCCACCCTGATGATCTCATTATAACTTGATGATCCCTATGATGACCCCATCTCCAGATAAGGTCACATTCTAAGGCACCAGGGATGAGGACTTGGGCATATGCATTTGGGGGAGGTGGGGAGACACAATGCAACTCATAACAGGCCCTCTGAAGAGCCCACCTGGCCAGCGCATTGGGGGGAAATGTTCTCACTAGTCTGAGGGGAAATGGTCATGTGTTGTTCCAGAAAAGGGAGCTCAGGTCAGAGGGATCAGGGTGAGGCAGGCATGTGGCACACAGATGGCCAGGTAAGTGGCACAGGTGTGGGTATAATGGCCACAGGCAAGGCAAGGCCAGGCCTCCAATTCTGGGAGGGCAAGAACCACTGACAGAGATCAAGTGGAAGCAGGCAACCGAAGGAGCGGTTACCAACTGGAAAGTCAGACTTGGGGTCCCAGACAGTATCAGTGGACAACCAAGAGCTAAGCTCTGATGTGATACAGAAAGACCCAGGAGTCTTTTTAATAAGGATCATGAATTGTAAAGACTTCCGTTTTCCCTGGCTTAGATGTTTTTCAGTCACCCCCTTATAAGGTAGGGTTGGTTACACAGGCCAGATAAGCTCATGCTTATCTATCCAGAGTCCATAGGGTTGGTGTCTCTGGGGGTTGGGCATTTTCCCTGGGAGGATCTGATCCTCCACGAAGGAGGTAGGAGGTTCCCTTAAAATCCTCACAATTCGTTTCATGGAGATATTTGTCTTCTGGGCCTTCCCGGGCAGGGGGCAGAAAACTAATATGTGGATTCTTGACCACTTTTGGAAAGCCCCATTATGAATGCGAGGTGACGTCACCATAGAAACATTTGACGCTCTCACTCTGGAGGTCACTGGAAACCCTAACTGATGAGGGAAGTGGTAGGGGAGGAGAGGGGGATGGAGAGAACAACTCTGTCATGAAAGGGAAGAAAATACGATCACTTCATAGGATTTATCCCCTTCCATTGCTAATCATTATATTGGAATAATATAGTAGATTTTCAGTGATTTGGTCTGAAACATTGTCTTGATAGTGCACTAGGAAAATGAACAATTTTCCTTCATACAATGACGTCTCAACAACTGTTTTCAGAGAAGGAAAACGTGTCAAAGGAATTGTCTTCAGAATATAACTGGTGCTGTTTTAATTAACTCATAACTTTTGAAATGTCCTTTAGCGTGAAAAGTTTTTATTTCTTGCCTAGGTGTTTTGGGGGCTTTAAAGATGAGATCTGAGCTTAAATCACTTCAGCTATTAAACATTAAAGAGAAATATTCAATTTCTGCTTTTGTTATAAAATATTATTTTTAATAATGCAAGTTACTAAAGTACCTAAATTTGAAACGTGGAGACTTGCTTGTCCATAGGACTCAGTGTGCTCAGTGTGAAAGGAATTCTACTCAAGTTTGAAAGTACCTGAGTGAACATTTTTATTATTACAAGTACTATGCAATCAACGACTATATAAGTGAAGCATTTCTCTGAATCACATCTCTTTTTATCCAGACAGATATTTATGGCACACACTTACATGTAATCAAGCTCTTATTTTTTTGAACAAGAAACTAATATCAATTTTTTAAAAATCAAGAGCAAAAGTAAGATTACTTAGCAAAACAGTTCCCCCCCCAACAACAACAACAAATTTTGATGTAAGTCCCCTAAATAAATTCACATTTGTGAATTAATTCAACTTACTACTGTTACCCTTTAATACTGTTATTTATTAAGTACCTAATGTGAACTTCATAAGCTTGGTAAGCATATTGATAGGATTAATAAGCACTGTCACATAACATAGTTTCCCGTTATTTTTTTAATAAGCATACTATGAGGCAGATACTATTATTTTCAATTTGAGGTTCAGAGGGATTGGGCCCCATGACCAGGGGGATCTTGGAGATGCCCTGGAATTAGGCTCTGAGTAGAAACTAAGACAATATGGAAAACAAGGCTAGGAAGTGGTGCTTTGGAAAGCAGCAGGAAGGGAAGAAACAGCATTTGGTGGTAGAGAAATCATTGGGCAAAGGGAGAGGAGGTCTTTCGCTCAGGCTGGCCTTACCCTCAGACTGGCCTCGCTGGCTCGCCTCTGGCCAGTACAAAGCAGCTAACGTGACATCCTGAGCCTAAAGAGGAAAGACCAGAAGGGACTTGCAGCTGTTGTGTCTTGAAATCCTGGCTTTGGGAAGCTCAACTCCCATGGCTGTGAGCAACTCAAGACACATGGAGAGGCTGCTGGAACTGGAGGTGCTCCAGGCAACAATCGAAGCTGCACTCCCCACTCATGGCCACCGCCAACACTGGTGAGTCATCCTGGTCAAGTCTCCACGTGGGAGAAACTCAAGGGCAAACCTTCCCGCTGACCCCAGTCAACCCACAGAACTTGAAAAAGAATAACAGATTGTCCTAAACCACTACTACATTTAGGGATGGTTAGCACATGGCATTAGGTAACCAGGACCCGCATTAAGATACTCCTGATTTGTTATTCTTGTTTTTATTTACTAGATGTTTTCTTCTACTGACTCAAGAGTAGCTGGTCTGTGTGTAATAGGTCTGTTGATTGAACAAAAGAAGGAGTAATTTTAACTCCTTCGGACCATTAAATTTTCATTTAGGTGTTATTAACTTAGTCTGCATAAACATGTTCACTACTAACCAATGGACAGAATTTGTTTAAGGCAGTGGTCGGCAAACTCATTAGTCAACAGAGCCAAATATCAACAGTACAACGATTGAAATTGCTTTTGAGAGCCAAAAACCGACTTCTGCACATGGGTCACGAAGTTTCAATCTCACTGTACGTGCACACCCACACATGGTATTTTGTGGAAGAGCCACACTCAAGGGGCCAAAGAACCACATGTGGCTCGCAAGCCACAGTTTGCCCACCACTGTTTTAAGACAAAGATAAACCTTTTATTAAATAGTAGTCCATCTGGGAGTTGTCTTCCCACCATGACCTGTCCAGTTGGGAATTTCTGATCAGATCACCCAGAAAGGTTACCCCTTATTTTTTTGGTCCACACCTTTAATGCATTTTTTTGTAAAAGTCTACTCTATGACTGTCAATGAGAGTTTGTGTCTGAAATTAAGACCATTCACCACGAATTCACAAACAGCTTACAAGTTCTCCAAGTCAGCAACTATCAGATCTGCCGCAGAAGTCCCAGCAGACGTGATTTCTGGAGGACAGCCAAGAGGGCTGAGAATCTGTTGTGAGTTAGCCAGACTGTTTCCACTGAGCACATCTGACTGCTAACATTCAAGCACAGGCACTCTCTAACATAAAGCCTTTGACTCGCCAGCAGGAACCAATCGGCCAGCGCAGTCCCTGAGTCTGGCCCTGAGGGTTATGGTTTATGTACAGAATCAAATCATGGGCTTGGACTTTTCTTCCTCCCGAGGGATAAAGATGATTCAGGATGAAGCAGCTGAGAAACGTGGAAATCATTAGCAAGCTCAGCTGTACACAACAACCAAAGTATGAAGAACTCTTGTAAACAAAATGACCAGCATTTCTCTCTCTCTCTCTCTCTCTCCCTCTCTCTCTCTCTCTCTCTCTCTCTCTCTCTCTCTCTCACACACACACACACACACACACACACACACACACACACACACACACTCCAACTCCTAGGAGCTCAGGCTGAGAAATGTGGCTAAGAAAACAGTCATCCCTGATCCAATCCTTTCATTCTGCAGGTCAGGAGAGACTGCTAAGATTACACAGCCATGACCCAGCAAAGACTAGATCCAGACCTCCTCTCCCCTTACCTAATGATTTCTCTACCACTAGGCGCTGCTTCTTCCCCTTCCGCTGCTTTCCAAAAGCACCACTTTCTAGCCTTGTTTTCCATGTTGTCTTGGTTTCTACTCACAGCCTAATTCCAGAATGACCTTATAAGCTGGGCCTTCCATGGGATTTATGTGTTCAATGGCGGGGTGGGGGGATTGCTATTTTCCTACTGTCTTCTCTTCTTCCATGACCAATTTGCTTCAGAATGCCATCTTAGCATTAGTGGGGGCTACTCTATTCACACCAGCCTTCTGTAGAGGGCCCCCTGGGAAGGCACATGGGCATTTCTTTAATTATTCTCAGCTGAACTCAAGGCGACAGGCAGAGCCACGCCCTGGGAACACGCTTCACCAAAAAGGCTGACTTGTTATCAGCTTGGCCTTCACCTTTGCCCAGGTGTTGGGGAGTGTGACAGATATGTAAATCCAGTCGGGAATGCTCAGGCCTACTCAAGAATGCAAATAAGCTCCTTTGATCCTAAGTTTTCAGTGTAACCCCCCTGTATTTGGAGGTATAAATAAACACACTGCATTGGCTCTGGGACCCTGTCCTTCCATCAGAGAAGACAGCATCCCACTAGGCTCCCAGCTTTACTTCTATCTCTGCATCTTCTTTCTATTCCTTCTTTTATTTCTCAATCCCCAGCTGCCTCCACTCAGAACTGGTTTATCTGTCTTTCTGTGCTGGAAGGGAGACCCCCACCATATCTGCTCCACTCCCCCAACCTTCAAACTAATTGATTAGGGGAAAAAAAAAAAGAGGATTCATCAGTTCACTGATCTTATCTGCTCATCTCCATGGACACCCCTCCCCAATGGTGACCTTTGGGTATGCCTGGGGGTATTTCATTGTTTGCAACAATGACCAGAGCACATTAGAACAGCATTTCATGAGGAGGACCAGGGATGCCAGACACCCAGCGATACCCAGAACAGTTCCCTGCAGGAAATCCTCCCATCCAAAATGTCAACAGCACTCCACTCAGAAGCCCTTCCTCCTCTTTCAGCAGATTTCCTACACAGCTCCTTCAGGGGCAACTGGACTTGGACAAATCACAGTGTTTCCCAGGCTTCTTTTTTTCTTCATTATAAAATGAAAACAAATCATCTAATTCATAGAGTGATGGCTAAGAGTTAAATGACAATGTCTATAAAATTGTTGAGTACCTCTGAGTGTAGAAATGGACCAGATTTCCAAAGAAAGAAAGAAAGAAAGAAAGAAAGAAGGAAAGAAAGAAAGAAAGAAAGAAAGGAAGAAAGAAAGAAAGAAAGAGAAGGAGAATGAACCCTGCTTCCTGGGGAAGCTGCAAGAAGAGGATATCCCATCAGGACTCAAACTTGGCCTTGTAGAAGACTCAGGAAGTGTGTGTGCAATTGTGTGTCTGAGGCTGGGGAGCCGTGGAAGGAGACAGTTGAGCTTGAGGGCCCTCTGCCAGCAGGATACTAGCAAAACATTGTTAACTGCCAATGTGTCCCCAAAGCCTTAGGAAAAGTACTGAAAAACACCATTTTGTGAGGTCACATGTCTTATGGACACCTGCAGGTCAACAATTTTTTTTTTTAAGGAAAATAATATTAACCATTTTTTAAAAAAGAAAGAAACTTTCAAGGAGTAAATTCAAGTAACCTCAGAAACAGAACCTATGCCAAGGCAGGAAGAAAAAGCTTGGAATCAGAAGAGATGTTAACACAAAGCTGGTGACGCCAACCTGGTTGATCTGAATTTCAAAGGTATAGAGAAATGGCAGGGCACAGTGGGATCTGGTAGGTACCAAGCAGATCTATATAATAAAATCGCAATATGCTAATTAGACCTGACAGCTGAGCAACCTTCCAGATGATCTTCCAGACAAAGCTGGGGCTGCGAGGGCCAAGCCCCCTGCACAAATTCCGTGCATTGGTCATCTAGTATATATATTTTTTAATTTGAATTAAAGCTCAATTCTCCCATTCCACACCCCATTCTGCCACTGAGCCTCAAACATAACATTGACCAGTGCTTATTGAGGTCCGCGGACAAAACACTGAAGGGACTATGAAGTGGTCCAAAGTGCCATCGTGCCCTCGGGGAGAGTGGTTTAAAGGGTGGGCTTTGGGGTCAAACACACGCACATGAAATTCAGCTCTGTCATCTTCATGCAGCCTCCTCTGGGGCTGGTCATTTTAACTCTGACTCCTAAAACCTCACCTGCAGAATGGCCATAAATAGAGTACCTACCCATAGAGGGCAATGTTGTGAGAAGGACATAAAATAATTCACGTAAATGTACACTATCGCTCCTGGCACTGCATTGGACGTGGGACTCCATAAATGTCTATGGAAGTGAAAGGAACTATGGTGAACGGAGAATTCTGTGTGTTTGCCTCCGTTGACTTATTGCCGATGCATACTCCGGTCATCTACGATGGAACTAAGTCAGAACAGATCCGGAGACACGGCAGCCTGGATTTGTAAACCCTTCACTTCCTTGAAGTTTGACTGCAATCTCAAGGCAGCATTTTTGGGAAATGAGGAACGGAGTCTCATTAAGGGATTTTTTTTTTTTTTTTGCAATCATGTAAATTCACTAAACAGCGCTGCTCTCAAGCAGCTGAGTCTCTCCCTGAAGAACTGAGCAGACGCTGCTCCCAAAATCCTTCCAGCGCCTGGCACAACACGGGCACTGCCACCGTATCTGTGTAACGGACCCTTTCACTGGACACCCTCGCTGGTAAGATCGTCGATGATGATGCCCATGAAGGTCATTTCCAATCTTCAGAGGCCAAAATGCTTTCTATTTTGAAGCAAGTTCAACGAAAAAGTCTGGATAAAATGAGCCGACCGTTTGTGGGACCCAAATATGTGACACTATGACCTTACAAAGCTCCTCCTTCCCCTAATGGATGAAATTATGCCCTGACACACGAAACCCGCCATTATATTAAGTGAACACAGAAAAGTTCCTTTTGCATGAGAATCAATCTCAAATAATAAAAGCAATATGCCAATTAGACTGGACAACCCAACGACCTTCCGGATGTCCTTCTGGATGACCTTCGGACGAAGCCAGGGCTTCGAGGGCCAAGGCAGAGGTAACTGTGTGACTGTGAGGGCCAAGCCCTTTGCACGAATTTTGTGCACCGGGTCCCTGGTAAATAAAGAGAAGCTTCAGCAACTAATCAAAGAAAGTTCTCTCAATGCAACCCGCCTTTTCCACACCTGCAGGCTCCATCGGGTGTTGGCCTGAAAAGGATTTCTGGGAGATGACCAAGGCCCTGAAAACCGAGCACATGACATCCCCCGGGGGGGGGGGGGGGGGGGCTTAGTCATCAGGCAACACGTGTAGACTTCAACACTCCATAAAGGAAGCTATAGACTTTTTTCCACCTTTGCATCTCAGGAGGTGTCTGGAAAGTAGGAGGTGTGCCATCCATACTTCAGCATTCATAAAAAGAGCACAACAAACCTAATCAGAAAAGTCAGGCTTGTCTTCAGCGCCATCCCTGCCCCGAGCCGCAGCTGCTGGGGACCGAGGGTGGCGAGGTCTCCCCAAGGCACAGCCGGTCTGGGAGGTGCGGTTCTCTTCCCAATGCCTGTCTTGTCCAGGGTTTGGGGGTGGGGGGGAGAGCTGAGCAGCTGCTGTGCTGCTTTGTAAACAAGTGGGGGACACACTTCTTTAACCTGGAATCCTGCGGCTCAAAAATATGTTTCCCTCTCCGAGGAGTTGGTTGGAAATGCTTCAAAGATTTCTGCTTGCCCCAGCAAGCTGGAGCTCAGTCGGAAGCGATGTGTTTCATCTCTCTGAGCAGCGTTCTCCTTGGGCGAGGAGAGCGGTGCTCTCCCGCTTGATGGTAAATAACTCTCTGACTTGGCCAAAAGCACAGGGACCAGATGACTTGGGGGGGATGGGGGGAGATAGAGGAAATACCCCGAGCTCATGTGCAAGTGCCTGGGAAGAAAACGCTCCCACCCAGAGGGAGGCACTTGCAGGGCCTGTTGTGAGGGCTGGATCATTTCCAGAGACCAGTGCCAAGGGGGCCTCTGGGCAGCTGCAGGTTCATTACCGCCCCCCTCCCTCCCACCCAACCTGCAGCCTGGTGTGCATGTGCTTGTGTGTGTGTGTGTGTATGCATGTGTGCGTGCATGTGTGTGAGTGTGCGTGCGTGTGTTCCATGCATGCGCCAGCCAAAAGCAGTGATTAGCATGCTTTTAGATCTTAGCGCTTAAAAGCCACCAGGGCAGCTGTTGTCTAGAAGCCAGGAAACTCCATTGGAGGCGCAGCGCTGTCATTCGGCCACAGGGCCTCTGCCAAGTCATCGTGCCCCCTGAGCTCCGATTCCGTCATTTGTAAACGAAGATGATGCTCTCTAAACCAATTAGCTCCGGGTTCTGATGAAGAGCCAAACTGCATTGAGAGGACCAGGGGGACACGCTCCTCAAACCCCAAAGCCCTGCTTTCTGGGGTGCGGACCACAGAGCAGCAGCACCGACTGGACCTGTGCACTCGGGACCCAACCTCGAACCCGCTGGATCGGAACCCGCGTGTTCACACTGCCCCCCGGGTCAGGAAGAGGCGCGTTGGAGCTGCAGACACACAGCTCCAAAGCGTGATAGAAATGGACTCACAGACCAGTTGCAAAGTTGAATAAAACCCACCTGACTCCTGGCTGCCAAACTTCCAGTCGCACAACTGACTCCCGCCCAGCCCTGCTTCCTCGGGGAAGCTGACATTCCCAGGGGATCAGCAACACTCTATCAACTCCTGGGGACACCCAACACACTATGAATAAGGCTTACCTCCTAATACTATGGCAAACGGAGTTCTGATGCAAGATTTGTGACTGTGTGGCTTATACATTAAAAACACCAACAAAAACAAACAAACAAACAAAAACACCAACAACCGCCCACATGGCGTAGCTCAGTGGTTGAGCCCCGACCCATGAACCAGGAGGTCCCGGTTCGATTCCTGGTCAGGGCACGTGCCCGGGTTGGGGATGTGCAGGGGGCAGCCAATGGATGGTTCTCTCTCTCATCATTGATGTTTCTTATTTTAATATTTTTCACAGAGAGGAAGGGAGAGGGATAGAAAGTCAGAAACATCGATGAGAGAGAAACATCGATCAGCTGCCTCCTGCACACCCCATCCTGGGGATGTGCCCACAGCCAAGGTACATGCCCTTGACCAGAATCGAACCTGGGACCCTTCAGTCTGCAGGCTGACGCTCTATCCATTGAGCCAAACTGGTTTCGGCTCATCATTGATGTTTCTATCTCTCTCTCCTCTCCCTTCTCCTCTCTGCAATCAATAAAAACACATTTGAAGACAAAAACAAACGTACGCAGGCTTAAGAAATCCTACTAGACGATCTGGCCTGCCTACACTGATGGCATCTACTGCCCGCCCCCTCCTACCAAGGCTGTCTCACTAGCCTTCCTGCTGGTCCTCCAGGAAGCTTCTGGAAAAGAGGCTTTGCATTGTTATTTCCTCTGGTTGCAATGCTCTTCCTCTCAGTTGCCTCAGAGCTTAGTCCCCGGTCTCCACTCAAATGTCACCTTGTGGAGGGTGCCATCCTATTTTCAAAAGCGACACCTCCTTTTACTCACAGGTACTTTTCCCCATGCTGTTTATCCTTTTCGAGCACACTGTATACTGTAGCTATTGACTAGGCTTCATCCGCTCACCCTTTCCTACCCCAAAATACAGTAAGTTTGTGGAAGCAGGAATTCTGGCCGTTCTGTTCACTGCCATATTTCCAGTTCTTGGAAAAGTGCTGGCACGCAAATGCCGGGCACGTATGGAACAGGAGGATGGGTATACAGGAGGATGGCTCTGAACATGGGTTCTGTAATCAGATAAACTGGGTTTGAATATTCAGCTTTGTCACCATTAGATGTCTGACTCTAGGAAAATAGTACATGTGTCCTGGGACAGTGCCTAGCCAATAAGAAATGGCTTTGTGGGTATTAGCTGTCATTATTACTAGCAAAACGTAATTACCATTATCATTAAACATCAGCCTTGCCCTGACCAGTTCGACCTGCGGACTGAGGGGTTCCAGGTTTGATTCCGGTCAAGGGCATGTACCTTGGTTGCGGGCACATCCCCAGGAGGGGGTGTGCAGGAGGCAGCTGACTGATGTTTCTCTCTCATTGATGTTTCTGGCTTTCTATTCCTCTCCCCTTCCTCTCTGTAAAAAAGCAATAAAATGTGTATTTTAAATATATATATGTATATCAGCCGAAACCGGTTTGGCTCAGTGGATAGAGTGTCGGTCTGCGGACTAAAAGGTCCCAGGTTCGATTCTGGTCAAGGGCATGTACCTTGGCTGTGGGCACATCCCTAGTAGGGGGTGTGCAAGAGGCAGCTGATTGATGTTTCTCTCTCATCGATGTTTCTGACTTTCTATACATCTCCCTCCCTCTGTAAAAAATCAATTCTATATACATCAGTCTCATTCTTTCAAGAGAAGGATTAAATTATCTTTTATTTGAACAAGTAATCAGACTTTTAGAGAATATTTAGCACCAACAAAAACAGGGGTAAGGACTGTGATTCATTTCTTAGCGGCCAATTCTTTCTGCATCAGTAAAAAAAAATAAACAAAAATATTTAAAACTGCATGCACGGACATATTTCACTTAAAGAAGAAAACTCCCTATCTTCTTTTTAGGGGCAGGTCAGAAAATATTGTTTTTTGTTACATTTTCAAATAAAATATAGTGTCTCGCATTAGATGGGTAAAAACTTGGGCTGAGTATCAAGGAATCAGTTGACAAGGTCATTAGCCTCTGACACTGACCAGAAGATGAGGTGACTCTCCCAACTGCTGAGTCACTAAAACACACAGGAAAGGGAGCTAGAAACTTCTCCCTACCTGCTCAGAATCATTGCAAATATTCATAAAATAAGTGGCAAATTTCTCAGGATAGTTACTCGAGGTATTTTTTCTCAGAGGTAAGAATTAAATATAAATAGACTCTAAGCCTATTGCTTCATCCTTTTGGTCTTAAACAACATACCTTTCTCTTTTTTAATATATTTTTATTGATTTTAGAGAGGAAGAGTTAGAAACATCAATGATGAGAGAGAATCATTGATCTGCTGCCTCCTACATCCCCTCCCCCCACTGGGGATCAAGTCCGCAACCGGGGCATGTGCCCTTGGCTGGAACTGACCCTGAGACCCTTCAGTCCGAAGGCCAACTCTCTATCCACTAGCTAGGGAACAACATTCCTTTATCTGTATTAAAATAACTATTTCTGTGGGTAAAGCGCCTTACCTCTTGGAACCTCAATTCTGCTTTCTCTCAAATAGGTAGATGAATCAGGTAGCATCTAAGATGCCTTTTGTCTCTCCAACAGAAAGTCAATGCCCTTGAGCATCTCATTCTCCTAAATCCTTTACTCTGACTCCATCCAACTCATCCATCCGTCCTACTGATTTGACTCTAAAATATTTTAAATCTGTATTTGCCTCTATGTTGATCATGTTGATATGCGCTCACCTGGACCAACTCAAGAATTTCACTCACCCCTCCAGCCTATGCTCCCACAAAAAAAGCTAGGGTGGTTCATTGAGAATAACAATGTGCCTCTATTTATTCCTCTGCTTACAGCCTTTCAATAGTTTCCCTTTGAACTTAAAATAACATCTCAAATTTTTCACGTGAACAAGAACAGGATGCACCATCGGACAGGGGCTCTCCCTGCCTCCTTCCCTCCCTCATTTTGTAACACTCTCCCCTCTTACCACCATCAGGCCACGCCCTCTTCTTTGCAGTTTCTCAGCTGCATCCGGGTCATTCCCGGGAGCTCATTCATCCACATGCCCCCCAGCCTGTAACTCTTCGCTTCCAATCCCACAGCAGTGACTCCTCAAAGAGGCTTCTTGGGTTCCTCACTGAACACGTCATAATCTGAAAATATGCGGCCCTTTACTGTATCCTTATTTATGTCTGTATCTTGTTTTAGTCACTACATTCCTCAGAATAGGACAGTTTGATTTGTTCATCCCTATATACTCTACCCAGAGTCCAGCAAAGTTTCAGCATACAGTGGGCAATCAACCGATATTTGTGGAATAAATGAATAGGTGGATGAAAAGTATGACTAACTCCATCTATGAAGGGGAAGACAGGAATACCAGAGCTCTTTTCCTTACCATCTTATGAAGTCACTTAAACACAAAACAATACGCATTCATGAAGAAATATTTTTTTTAGCCCAAGGCATTATTTTTTTGCCATTATGTTCTCAAGGAAATTGATCATAGATTAACTCATCAGTAGGGTTTTACTGGGGAAAATATTCTAACATTCTGCTGAGATAAACTTACTATCAAAATATGTGAATTCATATTCTGATGACTCAAACACTGTGATTACAGCATTATTGAACCTGTAACTTAAACAAGTCACTTAGTAAATAACTATGTGTTTAGCTCCTATCTTGTATAATCTGATTAAGAGTGATGAAGGATATTTTAAAAACATGCCCATATCCTGTTTTATTGGAGTTAACAACCAATAGAAAGAATAGGCTAGTCTATGAATAGATCAAATGCAATGAATATACCAAAAAGGAAATCTGCAATTGCAGTAACTTTAAATATCTCTTAGGGAGAGGAGTAGGTAGCATTGCAATTATTACCAGAAAACTGGCTTCTAATTTATTTTGCATTGTTGTTTTTTTAACTTTTTCTATTCCCTTTTGATTAAGTTCTCTAAATTTCTGGGGCTTTCTAGGGCAATAAGTTATAAAATGAGTTATTTTATTTATTTATTTTTTTACTTATAAAAGGTTGGCGGTGTGCTATGACAGGAGAAGTGGGGGAAGGGGTGAGGTGGGGTCAGAATCCACTCGGAGGAAAGCCTGGGTAGACGGGAGCTGCAGCCACAGGGTGTATGGCCGCGGGGATGAATGGGCAGGCACATTTCCAGGCCCGGGCAGCTGAAAACAGAGATAATGATCCCTGGTCCTAGCAACCAAGGAGGATTACTGTGAGAATAAATTACATGCAGTTTTCCTTTGGAGAAAAAGCACTATATAATTTATGATATTGTTATTATAATCATTAGTTATCTTTGCCTAGATTTATGGAGTGGCTCATCCTAAATTAAGCCTCTGGAACAATGAGAGGAGGGAAATTTATGAGACCTACAATGATTTGCTGGTCTCATAAAAGATCATAGTACTTGATTCTTGAGATGTTGAAATATCTCTGCCTCTTCACAGGAGGCTACAGGGACCATCCTTTGATTCATTATTTGATAAGTTTTTCAGGTCTCTATCCTCTTGCTCCTCTGGGACTAATAATTCAGCAAGCATTTTAACGGTCACCCTGGCTGTCAATAAATTATTTTAATTTACCTTCAGGGTATTTTCTATTTCTCTCCTCTTCCTAAGAGAATAACGGTTATTACTTTTTTATTCCTCATAGTTCCTCTACGTATTCACTTAGCATTTCTGAGCGTGTATAGCATGCAAAGCAATGACCGAGGTGTAGGAAATAAGACCTGTCCATCTTCGAAGAGTTGATCATCGAGGTGGGGATAGATCTAAGAGGATCAGCCCTGAGTGCTAGTTTAAGGAAGAATTTTTAAGTCATAGGAATTTATTTGACTCAGAGAGTGAAAGAGAGGGGACAGTGCAAGGTCCCTTGGCAGATCAGATGGAGAATGATACCACTAACCAGACAAGAAGCAAATTTGGAGAGAAGTCCGCTATTGTAGGTACATTGAGCAGAGACTGAGTAAGATATCCAACAAGAAGCTTGGTCCACGGGTTCAGAGCATGGGAAGGAGGCCAAGGATGGAGATTCAGATTTGGATTCCAGCCAAAGCGAAATCCGAGGGATGAAACACTCAATGTGAAAACATGAAACAAGAAGGGAAGACAAGGGAGTCTGCTGGTTAAAAGGGAAAGAAGAAAAGGGACGACTAAACAATTTTGGAGTGAAATAAACAGGATCAGAAGAGCTAATGAGAAGAAAACTAAGGAGAGGAAAAGACAAAAAACATGAGAAGGAGGAAGAGCATGAATTGGAAGAGTCACCTTTGGAAACAAGCCTCCTTCTCTTTCCTGTAAGCAGGAAGCAATCAAGAGTAGACAAACACAGACAGATTTTGAGGTAAGATACAGTAGATCTAAAAGAGAGAAAAGCTATGGATTGGAAGCGTGAAACACTGAGTAGGAGAAAACAACCCGTGGAGAAGAAAGCATGGACTTTAGAACTGACTAGACCTGGATTTAAACCCAGCTCTTACACTGCTCATCATCGAGACCTTGGCCACACGCCTTTAGCGAGTTGAGCCTCGGTATTTCTTTTGTGGAAATGGCAAGTAACAAAGAAATACTCCAGAAGGTTGTTTGGGGAGTTAAGAAAGAGCCCGTGTGGGACAGGCCTCACTCTGACCTGGGCTACAGCAGGGGATGTGTGATCAAGATAACCGGGACCAAAAGACAGAGCAGGAGTTCTCACACGTGGATATACATCTAATCTTCCAAACCCAGAGGTCTGGCCTCACTCAGAATCCGTTTCCTATTTAGCAGGTCTGGAATGGGGCTTCGAAAATGAGCATTTCTTTTTTTTTTAATATATTTTATTGATTTTTTACAGAGAGGAAGGGAGAAGGATAGAGAGTTAGAAACATCCATCAGCTGCCTCCTGCACAACCCACACTGGGGATGTGCCCGCAACCAAGGTACATGCCCTTGACCGGAATAGAACCCGGGACCTTTCAGTCTGCAGGCCGACGCTCTAACCACTGATCCAAACCGGTTTCGGTAAAAAAAAAATGTGCATTTCTGATAAGTTCTCAGGAAATGCTGCTGCTACTGCTGGGAAGCACAGGACCTCTGAGGTACAGGAAGCCTCTGAGAGAAAGGACGCAAAGGAGTCAGGGAGATTGTTGGACACCAGAACGTATGTTCCAGACGAAGAGGGCCATATCCCTCTCTAGAGTTCATTTTCCACTAATGCACCTCATCGCTTCCTCTCCAGAACCCTGGCCTCCCTCGCCTAAGAGCAGGCACCCTCTGTTCCCACAGAAGGCCCCGAAGCAGAGCAGTACCTGACATGTCACAGGAACGTGCCCCACGGAGTGGCAGGCCTGGGGGGTGAAGAGAGAAAGGGTGAGTTGGGTCCCCTAAAGGCTTTGAGCCAGGACCACCCAGAGGTGTGAGAGCCAGACTGTGGCAACATGGCTTCTTAGGAAGTAGAAACGGTCAACATTTCTGTATTATTTTAATTTTGCTCAGTGTTTTCACTATGGCACAGGCCAGGTGTTTAATATTTCACACTCCCCCCTTTTGTGTATTAAGCTACCTTTTATTTTTTTTTCCTTGCCCAAAAGTACCCTTATTGCTAAAAATGGTAGTTTATAACCCTTGGCCGTGGATCAGATTATCTTTGACCACTCCCTTTTCCTTTTTTGGCTCCTAATTCCTTCCCATTCTAGCATTCAGTGAGTCCATTTTTATCCCACCCATTATTCACTACTTTTTTTTTCCCCAAAAAATTAATGCTGCACAAATTGAACACCCTCATTTTTCATCTCTTGGTTGGAGAGACTTTGCAGAAACCCAACTAGATTCTGACTCCTAATGCACTAACGCTCGCTCGGCTGAGTGCACGCTGCCTGACATTTCTGAGTTCTTAATATAAAGTCAAGTCAAACCCTCTCTCTATTCAGGATTTTCCTGTCATATACCATTTAAGAAAATTGCTCAACCAAACTAGCTTGCTTCTACTTAGTCCCTGACTCACATCCTGACCCCTAAATGCCTCCTCATTCTTCCGACACTTACATTTTTAGTCAAGGGAAGAGCAAAGTTAACAAGACATATAGATCTAGAGCTGTGGGGACAGCAGGGACATAAGGACAGCCCTGGTGAAGCCATTAGTCGGGTAGAAACCCTTTCTCCTGAGTCCGGCTCCAACGACACCTCACCTGTGACCTCTTCCATCAACAAACTTTTAAAATTATTTTACCTTCCTTGCACACACAGTGTGTGTAGCCTCTCGCTTTGTGCATGAAAAACACTCAAAACCATGAACAGATGAATGACTGCATGACAAATGAATGAAACACAGACCCCCCCCTCACTGTCTGATCTTGTCCACTTGCTCTCTATTGCCTGGCCATGATCCCCCTCTCTGGGGGATATGTTATTCTCCTTCCACTTCCCTAAATGCCGTGGTCGGCAAACTGCGGCTCTTCCACAAAATACCACGGCCTGGGTGAGTCTATGTTGAAGAAGTGGTGTTAAAAAAAGTTTAAGTTAAAAAAAAAATTGGCTCTCAAAAGAGGCTGAGAAACGTCCATCAGAATGTCATACCTCAGGGAAGGTAGGGGAGGTGGGGTAAGATCAGCCAAGGGACTTGTGGGCATGCATATGAGCCTAACCAATGGACACAGACACCCGGGGGGTGGGGCATATGTGGAGGAAGGGGGGTTATGGGGGAATAAGGACACATATGTAAAAAGAAAAATTTTTAAAAATTATAAGCAAAAAAAAATAAAATATTAAATCTAAAAAAAAAAGAAAGAAATTTGAATCATTGTACTGTTAGGCTCTGTTGACTAATGGGTTTGCCGACCACTGCCTAAATGTGTCATGCCCACGCAGGCCTCCATGCCATCTCCTAAGTGACTCCCCCCTCCCCTCCCACCACTCTGCTTTCTCTGATCAATTTGGCATCCCTTCCTTCTCCAGAAAATCATCCCTGAACCTCTGCCTGAGCAGGGCAGCATCCATGTCTGCACTTTTCTGCTCTAAAGTACCACTTACACTGTCGACATGTCCTGCTCCGTAACCAAACTGGTGGACACTTCGAAGCAGGGAGTGTGACGCGCATAGCTGTGACCCCAGCTCCTGCTCTTATGCCCAGATGACGGGGTGTGGAACGGATATGCAATGTGCTGGCGAAAGGCAGGGGGACTTCCGGATGCATCGCTGCCAAGGGCATGGAGAGAAGCAGAAAGGTGAGAGAGGCAACAGAAAGGGTACCTGCTGGATGCGGAACAACGCGAGGGGAAAGCAAAACATGGCAACAGGGGCGCTGGGAGGATGCTTTCCCATCGGCCACGGGTGATTTCAGTTCCTCCACTCCCTCCACAGAGGCCGGGAAAGTAGGTTTCCTAAACAGAACAACAGTGGCTTTAGACCACACAGCCTGCTCACTGGCTTTTTAAAAAACACTAGGGGAAGGTGTTCTTGACTACAACAAAACAACGCCATGCTCAATTAACTTTTAAAAATGCCAGTACAAAACAATATCCAAGTAGTTTTTAGAAAGCCTTAGAACCGAAGAGGAAGGCCATTCACAGTAAAGCAATTTCCTCATTTTCTCTTTTCTTTCCTTCTTTCCAGTACTGGGAACCTTTCCAGCTCAAGCAGGTGAAATCACACCTGTGCAACCATGGTGTAACATTTACTCAAGCCTTTTAAAAACAACACAAAATCACAACACTGAATTTCTCCTTTTCACTGTAATTAGCCCCCTCTCCTCACACCTCCCCGCCCGCCCCCTCTCAGCTAGCTCATTATATCCCCTCTACCTTTCTCATTTCATGTTTGTTCCGACCCTTGGAGTTGTCCTCACACGAGAGGAGAGTGTCATACAGCAACACTCCCCTGAGGCTCTGCTGTGGTCCTCGCTCCAGCCCCTGCCCATTCTGTTTTGGGGAAAGACACTCATGACTCATCATTGGTTCCTAAGGGCAACAACATCCGACAGGGGCCCGGCGATTGTTAAATCTGTGCCTGTTTCGTGATCCTTCCTTCTCTGAACCTGTGTACATCCTGATTTTCCTTCCAGATATGGCATCCAAGCAGCTAACGAACCCTCCTCTTCATTCTTAGAGAACATATTTTCTGTAAGAGTAGAAAATAAGTGCTTGTCTCTTAATTTGGACTAGTAGCCCTGCGCACAAATCCATGTGCCAGTAGCTTGCTGCTGCCCTCCTGTAACTCTCCTAGACACCCCCCCACACCTCGCCTCATAGCTTACTGCCCTGCTCCCTTCTATAGGTCTCTGCTGCCCGCTTGTAGCCGGTAGTTTTCTGCCACCCTCCTGTAGCTCTCTGTCGGCTGCCCTGCCCTCCTGTAGCTCCTTCTGCTCCCCCGCCCCACCAATAGCTTGCTGCCCGGCCCCTCTGTAGCTCTCCACTGCCCACTTGTAGCTTGCTGCCCCACCCTCCTGCTGATCCATGATCTGATCATTACACTTCACAGCATTTGTATATCACACCTTTATTATATAGGACTAGAGGCCTGTTGCACGAAGATTTGTGCAATAGGCCTTCCTTCCCCTGGCTGCTGGCACCAGTTCTCCTCTGCCACCTGGGATCCAGGCCTTCGCTCTGCTGCAGTGGAGAAGCCAAGCCTCAAGGCTAGGCTTCTCAGCTCCAACTGCAGTGAGGCTTGCCTTCTCTCCAGCCCAGCGGAGAAGCCAAGTCTCTTCACCCTTCAGTCTTTGCTCCGCATCTGTGTATGCAAATTAACCTGACATCTTTGTTTGGCTAATTTGCATACTCACTCCTAATTGGCTGGTGGGTGTCGTGGAGGTATGGTCAATTTGCGTATTTCATTTTTCTTATTGTAGCTAGTTTCTTGAAGCAGGAACTAGTCTTTACCTGGTGTGTGTGTGTGTGTGTGTACACACATATATCTCAGACAAGATAGCACTTAACAAACTCCATAACTACCCACTATGTTTAATGGCCTGCCTCTGTTCTGAGCAGCAGCCTTATTCCCTACTGAATAAAATCTGGAGGACATTGTACAGGAAATAGAAGTTAGTGCTGCACACAACAGGTGTGTCCTCCCATGTTGCTTTGACTCATTTCTGTTCCTGCCTCGCTAGAGAGCTAAGTGGCTGTTTCTCCTCCTGCTCGGTAAGATAGCCCCATTACTCTTCATCTTAGAAGCCTTCATGGGTGGCCAGGCACCAGGAGATTAGGTGACAACATCACAGTGGTAAGGAGACTCCATCTGCAGACACTCTTCCCAAGCCCCTCGCTTGCACACTCGCACACAGGGAGCGAACAGCCCCGCCCACTGCTGGGTGGTGTAAGTGCAGAGCCAGCGCGGCTTGTGCTGCTGTTGCCTTGCAGTGAGTGCGGGTGCAGGAGGTCCCGTTTCTGGGAGGATGATTACCCTAATCATGGACGCCTCCAGACAACCTCACCATGTTGTGTAGCATGTAAACAGCCCAGAAAGAACAATGTCAGCAGTGTCATTTCTAACCAGGGCAAAACCATGTATGAAGCAGAAGAAAAAGACCAAAAAAAAAGACAAATCAAAAAAACAGCCAGTTGGGCTATCCCCTAAACATCCTGGCAGCCATCCACACCCTTTTTCCCTCCAGGCTCCCTCTAGCAGCAAGAGTCCCAGAGAGGCCCTGATATCAGCACCACTGGACCCTGGAGGCCAAGGATGAGAAAAAGTAGAAAACATGTGATTGTCCGACCTAGAAAATCTAGATAGATGCTACACAGCTCCGTCTACTTTCTGACTGTCTTCTTAAAATTTGGTCCAGAATTATCCTACACATGTGAAAATTTATAGACATAAATCTACACTAATAAAAGAGTAAGATGCAAATTGACCAGACCTTCATGATGCCCACCAGCCAATCAGGATGGGGTATGCAAATTAACCAAACAAAGATGGGAGGTTAATTTGCATATGCAGGCATTGAGCAGCCCGGGGGCGGGGCAGGACAATGCAGGCATTCTGCACCATCCCAGCTGCTCCAGGCCTCTGGGCAGCATGGGAAGGCAGAAAGGTGGCTCCAGGCCAGAGTGAAAAGATAGCTCCAGCCAGAGCAAAGGTGGTGCCAGCAACCAGGAGAAGGAATGCCGATTCTTGGATGAATCTTCATGCATCGGGCCTCTATTTATAGCATAAATATAATTTATACATAATTATATGTGTATATATATAATTTATCCAGAGAGTATCTTGTACCATATTTGGTTATAATTTTCTTTTTCAGTTTGTTATTTTAATTTAACTATTTTGTGGTCACAAATGTATCTTGGCAAGAGAGATTTTCTGGCCTTTGCAAATGTTTTGAGGTTGTGGAAACTCTGTTTTAATAAACTGACAAAGTAGTAAGGATCTGGTGTGTGTGTGTGTGTGTGTGTGTGTGTGTGTGTGTGTATGTATGTGTGTGTATTTTTACATACTCAGATTGGCAACATACACAGTCACACATATATTGCAATATATATTGGCATATGGCATGTGGCAAGTAATAAAGGAAAATGTGTTCCATGGGGTAGCTGTCTCCTCTGGGAGCCCTAGCCATGTTAGCAAACACCCTTCTCACTGAACACCCCTCTTCACTGAAATCTGGCTCTCACAGGAGACCATCCCATCCCCTGTTGCCTTGTCAGATGAGTGTGCTCATTCTCCTCCATTCCACTTGCCCCATCTTTCACTCTCAGTCAGCAAAGCCATCCCAGGTAAACAGCACTTCCGGAACAAGACCTACTTTCTGTGTATTCTTATTCTCTAGCAACTCTGCTATTTCCATCCCCTTGAATTTATGGACTTTGTTCTTCTTCCCTGAACATATTATTCTAGTCTTGACCTTACAGTGCTGTTGTGTTTATTCTAATAACCAAAGCATGTCTCCCTTTAAAAAAGAGTGACACATTCATTGTCTGTACCAAGGCAATTGAATGTGTCTTACATACAGCATTCTGATTGTTATCTGAATACAGTAAGAAATAAATTGGATTTTCTGTACATGCTTGATTCCTATGCACGCATGCTTTTGTCCAATTTTGACAAGAGTAAACACGGACTGCCTCCACGTGGACGCCGATGGATTAATTAAAGGGAGGTTCGTCGTAGAATCACCAGCTGCTGGAACAGAGGCTGGGGAGTCGGGCGCTGAGAAAGCTAGCATTTCTAGAGGCTATGTCAGAATTTTGTGGAAAGTAAGTCCTACTTCCCAGTTTGAGCCCTTTTTCATTCTATAAATTATTTAGAATACGTTTTTTCCCATTTTAAAACAAATAACTTATCTCTCTCCCTCTTCTCCTCCAGACCCAATGCATGTCAAGAAGAAGAAGAAGAAGAAGAAGAAGAAGAAGAAGAAGAAGAAGAAGAAGAAGAAGAAGAAGAAGAAGAAGAAGAAGAAGAAGGAGGAGGAGGAGGAGGAGGAGGAGGAGGAGGAGGAGGAGGAGGAGGAGGAGGAGGAGGAGGAGGAGGAGGAGGAGGAGGAGGAGAAGAAGAAGAAGAAGAAGAAGAAGAAGAAGAAGAAGAAGAAGAAGAAGAAGAAGAAGAAGAAGGAGGAGGAGGAGGAGGAGGAGGAGGAGAAGAAGGAGAAGAAGAAGAAGAAGAAGAAGAAGAAGAAGAAGAAGAAGAAGAAGAAGAAGAAGAAGAAGAAGAAGAAGAAGAAGAAGTAGTAGTAGTAGTAGTAGAAGGAGAAGAAGGAGAAGGAGAAGGAGGAGAAGGAGAAGGAGAAGGAGAAGAGGAAGAGGAAGAAGAAGAAGAAGAGGAAGAGGAGGAGGAGGAGGAGGAGGAAGAGGAGGAGGAGGAGGAAGAGAAGGAAGGAAGGAGAAATGCATGCAAGATAGAAATACCGGCACACTTCCTCTGCATTCAAAGGCACACCCAGAAGTGCAATCCACTTAGCTAGCACAAGGCCATGGTCACGGCCCCTGCGGGAGAGAATGCTTAGACAACTTCCCCTGGCAAGCTCTCTGAGTCCTGCGGTTTCATCCTTCCGCCATCAATCGGGAATACGCTTGGCCATGTGGAATCTCCTACCCATCCAGAAAGGAAGATAAAAGCAGAAGCTTCTGACAAGGCTCAAGAGCCAAGGATGTCAAGAAGCAGGGTTCAATCCAGGAGCTTGATTAGAGACTGTGGCAAGGCAGCATGGGAAACAGTCAGCAGCAGAGGGGAGCTTCCTGGCAGAAAGAGTTCAGAAGCATAACCTTTCTAACAAGCTATGGCACTGACAGTTCCTAAAAGTATCCCCTGATCCTCTCGTCAAAGCTCAAGTTTTCCATGAGTATTCCACCTCGCCAGTGGCTCAGAAACCCGGGCTCTGTCCCAGCCACGATGGAGCACTCAGCTGGGAGAACAGGTTATCCCCCGGCCACTGCGCATGGCACCCGGGGCCCCCTGTGAGTCACAGCCGGCGGGCAGCTGGGGAACATCTGGTGAAGTTCATCTCCCGCCACCACCACAGGTTTGACTCTGAGTCACTTATGTCTGTCTCTCTTCAACACAGCATCTTGGGAACATCAGGATGTTGCATAATAACCCTGGGGGAGTCCAAGAGCCAAGCCACACATGGAGAACTATGGGAAACCACATGTGGGATGAAAAAAAAAAAACCAACTGGAATATAATTTTTCTTCTCAAAGCAGAAAATGAGTTGGAGGCCACACTGACCATTTGATACAGACTGAGAGAGGGTGACGATGTGCTGTGCTTATAAACGTCTGTACTACAGGGACTTGGGGAGCGTTTCCAAACTGATCTTAATAACTACTCACTGACTGCCTACTAAGTGTTGGACACCTTATACACACGATCTCTGACCCTATGATGTGGCCACAAAGTGGTTGGTTATTCTTAGGTTCGTTTTTCTAATTACCAAACTAACTATTGAAAGAAAATAATGGCTGTAAGTGCCACATTTAGACCAGTTGGACTGCATGGATATTTTCGAACATTTCATCCAAAAACGGAAGAGACCCATTTTTCTCAAATGCATGTGGAACATTTTCCCAGATAGATCACACACTGGGCCACAATACAAGACTCAATACATTTTAAAAGGTCCAGCCGAAACCGGTTTGGCTCAGTGGATAGAGCGTCGGCCTGCAGACTGAAGGGTCCCGGGGTTCGATTCCGGCAGGGGCATGTACTTTGGCTGCGGGCACATCCCCAGTAGGGGGCGTGCAGGAGGCAGCTGATCGATGTTTCTCTCTCATTGATGTTTCTAACTCTCGATCCCTCTCCCTTCCTCTCTGTAAAAAATCAATATATTTTTTAAAAAAGAAAAGAAATAAAAAGGTTGACATCATTTCAAGCATATTTTCTGACCATGATCACATGAAACTAGAGATCCAATACAGGAAGAAAACGGAACAAAACATGTGGAGGTTAAACAACGGTGCTGCTAAACAACCAAGGGATCAAAGAAGAAAATTAAAAACTACCTTGAGGCAAATGAAAATGGAAACACGTGTTCACACCATGTTTATGTAATCCAGCCGGAGCCTGTGATGAAGGCTGAGAAACCAGTGTTCCAAGAGGCAACAAGGGATGCTGACTCACAAGGAGCAAGAAGAGAAAGGGTCAAACAGCCAGGCCAAGTGCAGAAAGTCACCCGTCGACACAGGGCCAGCCGCAGGGATGCTGGGACTAGAGAAGAAGCCACACAAGTGAGCTCAGAGCCACCAGGCAAGAGCGAGCACATACAATGCCAAGACCCTGCAGAAGGGAGACGGCCCGGGAGGGGACGTGCTGACGAGCCGGGCATCGCTGCAGAGGGGAGCAAACCAAGGACAAGAGGACACCATGCGTGGACCTCGTTATCTGTGTGGATCCAAAAGAGGACCAGCCCCAGTGTTATAGGAATAGTAATGAGGATAAAATGCAATATAGAATAAGTATTAAAGTGTGTGATATCTGAAAGTATGTATTGTAATGTAAACAAATTTAGTATGGCATGGAATGTAAACCAATTGAGTGGCCTGTATGTAGAAGGTAGATAAAGTGATCTGTAAGACCAGACAGCAAAGCTCCTGGGACCCGCTGATAAGACACACTGGAGACCCCCATCTGAGCACATAAAAAGAGGAAGGAAACAGAGAAGATCAGAGAGGCTGCCTGCTCCTCCACAGACGGTCACTCTCACCCCCCTTCCTGCATCTGCCTGAGCTCTGCTGCAAACCGTGAGCCGTGAAGCCGAGGCCTCAAACAAGACGCTGAGCTGCAGCTGCAACACCCAACGTTGTGTGTGTGTGTGTGTGTGTGTGTGTGTGTGTGTGTGTGTGTGTGTGTGTCTCTATCAGCGCAGATCTCCAGGTGGACTGCTGAGGTCTGGAAACCACCAGGACTCTGGTAAATAAACCCTGTGTGATTCGTGCATTGCATGTCTGTCTCCTGTGTGATTTATGCTCGGTCAGTATTGAGTAAGTTCCTTGGGTCTTACGTGCCAGTGTCTGTTTAGAGACTGGCTGAGGCACCCTTGGTCACCTGTGCTTACGTCCCTAAGGGAGAAGTTGGGACACCCAGGAACAAAGTCTTGGTCTCCTCCACATTACCTGTGCACATTTCCTCCACAAAAGCATTACCTGGTTTTTATTCATTTTATGTTTTTGCTAATCCTCACTGGAGGATATTTTCTCACTGGTTTTTAGGGACAGTGGAAGAGAGAGGGAAAAATAGAAATGCTGATATGAGAGGAACACATGGATGGGTTGCCTCCTGCACGAGCCCGGACCAGGGCCCGGGTGGGGGAGAGGAGGTACATGTTCATGACCGGAATCGGACCCGGGACCCTTTGGTCAGCAGGCCGAGGCTCTATCCACTGAACCAAACCAGCTTGGGCCACACAGTTGTTTCTAAAGAGCTGTCAATGCATCCTGTTTCCTAGAGCGTCAAAACCTCATCTTCCCTCCAAATGACTCGGAGGTTTTTATAATACCGTCAGCTTGGCAGGGAGCCTGAGCTCCTGGCTGGTGGGCAAATGAGGATATAAGAAGATCTAGGCCAGTGGTCGGCAAACTCATTAGTCCACATAGCCAAATACCAACAGGACAACGATGGAAATTGCTTTTGAGAGCCACATTTCTTTTAATAACTATGTACCTACCTTGTTATTAACTTAATGAGGGTCCTCCTCAGCTGGCCTTTGCTAAAAGCTCAGGGGGCCAAACAGCCTCGTGTGACTTGCCAGCTGCAGTTTGCCGACCACTGACCCAGCCTTTGGCTATCTCGGCGCTGTGGCCCTGATTTGATCCGGTGTTTGTTAACTGTGTGGAAACACGTGTTTCCATTTTCATTTGCCTCAAGGTAGTTTTTTTGTTCTGATTCCACCGAGGTTTCCGTCCCATATCCCACACTGTTTCTCTGAAACAGATTCATCCTGTTAACAACCCGTATGTCAACATTTTACCTTTATTTTTTAAATACATTTTTATTGATTTTTCTTTTTTTACAGAGAGGAAGGGAGTGGGATAGAGAGCCAGAAACATCAATTAGCTGCCTCCTGCACACACACCCCCCCCCCCCCACTGGGGATGTGCCTGCAACCAAGATACATGCCCTTGATGGGAATCGAACCCAGGATCCTCCAGTCTGCAGGCCGACGCTCTATCCACTGAGCCAAACCGGTTTTGGCAGCATTTTACCTTTAACCATGTGTTGAAGGGCTGTAGCTCTCAAAGACTATATTCCAGGTATCAGAGGCCGCCGCTGAGCAATCTGTTGCATGGCTCTCCGGCCCCCCCAGACTCCCACGAGGGCAGAAAAGCACGGAAGGGATGTGAACGGAACAGGGGACCGTGCCAAGGCCACAGCACAAAGGAGATTCCTTTTCCAAGTTATCTTTCAGCCAGCAGGGTCCTCCTGCCATTTAACAGCCCCGCAGCTTCTGTGTAGTGATGCCAAGTGTATTCTCGGTGCGGTTTTCTTTTCGTAAATCACATCCAAACTATGATTTGGAAAAGAAAAAAAAAAGGCACCTTCTTATGAGCCCACTGTGTACTTGAAAGACCCAGGGCACAAATCATTTGCACCTGTACCATTTCCATCCCGTTCCAAGATCATTTTTAAAAGGCTCTGAAACCCTGCCAACTGCACATGTGCGCGGGAGATAAAATGTAATAGCAATTAATCCAATCATCTCTGATTTAACGTTAATTTAACCCAATGGATTATGCCTTGTTTTGTGTGCAACTGTGTTGATCCTGCTCCGTTTCAGAGAGCCTCCAAATCAATCAAGTCACAACCCCTAATTGCAGTCAAAATGGGGAATTCCACTCCGCCAGGGCCCTTCTCTGGAGTATCTGTTCCACCCCAAGAAGAAAGAGGAGTCAGAGAGGGAGGCGCCTATAATAGCGGGTTGCTAACATCCCAGCTGATGGTGTCAGGACCAGCAGCCAGAGAGCCCTCCCGTCTGCTGGCACAGTCAATTGCCTGGAGGCTCCTTGCCGCAACGAACAGGCAAGGGCCATCGGAGAAAAGCCAGTGCCAGCAGACTTGTTCTTTAGACTAGAAACAAGCAGAAATGGGGAAAATAAAAACAGATACAGAGGCAAAGAAGCATGCAACAGACTGTCGGACTACAGCGGGAAGGCAAGGGAGGTTGGGGAGGATGGGGGAACTGCAAGAGGTCAACTGCAGGACTTGCATGCAGGCATCAAAGCATAACCATAGGACACAGACACTGGGGGGAGGGGGGGAGGGGGCATGTGCTGGGGGGTTGGGAAAGCCAGGGGGAGGTCAAGGAGAGAAAAAGAAGGGAAATATAGGAACTACTATTTGTAATACTTTAAACAATAAAAATTTAAAAATTTTTTTTAAAAAAAACCAGAAGACACTTAAAAAAAAAAAAATACTGGGGCTACAGTGCTTTTCTTTCCCTCTATTTGCAATATGGGCTGAATGACTCTAGCAATTAAAGGTCTGAATTAGGACATCTGAAATTAACCATGCTACCCTCCCCTCATCCCCTACCCCCACTCACCCAAACTGATTTAATTGCGTTAGAGCAGTGGTCGGCAAACTCATTAGCCAACAGAGCCAACTATCAACAGCACAACGACTGACATTTCTTTGGAGAGCCCCATTTTTTAAACTGAAACTTCTTCTGATGCCACTTCTTCAACATAGACTCGCCCAGGCCGTGGTGTTTTGTGGAAGAGCCACACTCAAGGGGCCAAAGAGCCGCCTGTGGCTCGGTTTGCCGATCGCTAGGTTAGAGTATAGATCTGCATCCTTGGAACCAGGTCTGATGGTGAGAACGTTTGCATTATGTGCAAGGAATAAAGAAAGTTTCAGGTTGCTGACTACTTCTGTTTCGTTTTATTGAGAATTAAAATACATAACAAGCGTTACCTGGGCTCGGAGGCAGCCCCAGAAGTTCACTTGTAGTTCAGCCTTAGCTAAGAATTAGTTAACAGACACTTCGCATAAAGCGCCACCGTGTTCTTCTTCATAATTTTTCTCCCCCGCCTCCCTTCCTTTGCAGCTGAGAATAATTAACTGTTCTTTTGTGAGTGTCATTTGTTCTCAAGGAATTAAATGCCACCTTATTTCCCAGAACAAGAATTCGACTGTCATAATTATAGCTTCATTTCAGAAGCAAAAAAAAAAAATCATAATTTATTACAGATTGTTCAGCATGTGAGATAGGTTTAAATGTCATTGGAAGTAAATTGTGACATGTCGTGAAGGAGTTTTAGCCACCACTGTAATTGATTTATAATTTTACGTTTAAAATGAGCAACATTCGCCCATTGTTCTTATATTATGTAACTGACAGCAAGCCTTTGAAAGTGAGGCATTCAACTGGGTCAATACACAATAATAATAATAACAATAATAACACCAACAATGATACGCCAATTTTAAAGATAAGCAGTGAAATCAGCATCAGCACTAAGAACGTATGTGTTAAAAAATGGAATCTCAATCTCTAGAATACAGGGAACAAAACTATTTTTAGAGAGAAGGCATTTGGATATTAGCATCGAACTTCACAAAATTAAATGACCCTCAGGGGTTTTAATGAAACTTATAAAATTAAGACCCATCAGAATTTTAACTCTTCTCTACTTGGAGTTATAGGGAAAGATACAATAATTGGAGAAGGTTGAGATGAATTTCTCTGTTTCTAATTCTAAGCAGATTAAGGATCAATTCCATTCTGAGCAGCCGTATTTTCCAGCGTATAAAGACGACTGGAACTGACGATGACAGGAGGAAGATAACAAACAGTAGAGAGAGAGCAAGTGCCAGGCAAGTCTCTGGTGAGTTAGCAACGCCCATTATAACTGTAACCTGGTATTTTTACACCTGGCATATAAGACGACCCCTGACTTTTGAGAAGAATTTCCTGGGTTAAAAAGTCATCTTATATGCCAGAAAATACGATAATTGACTATGTTTATAGTGTAAGCCAAGTCCCCTAGGGTTACATAGTGATGAAGGTATACAGGGTGGGGGAGGGTCATATAAATACTTGATTAGACCATTAAATGCTTACAGATCTACTTTGGTGAAAGATGAACTGAGTCCTGTGATGGTTCTCATGCCTCAAAATCATGAATTAGTACCACCTGCGTTTGCATATGGAAACAAGCACCCACTCACCCTGGGGGGAACCCACTGCATGTTGGGAACCAAACCGCCAGAGCCACCCTTCAGCAGCCACATCAGGGCCTTTCCAAACTACCCCTCAATCTCCAATCGCTAGCCTTTTGAAATGCCTTACTTTTCCCTTCTGGGAAAGCCACTATTTTATCCTTTGTTTTTATTTATTTTTTTCTTTCTTTTTTTTTATCTTTATTGTTCAGTTTATTAATTACATTGTTCCCTTTTTTTCCCCCCTCTAGTTCCGCTCCACCTGGTACCCATCCCACCCTCCGCCCTCACCCCCCTCCACTGTCCTCTCCCATAGTTGCATGATTTTTGTCCAGTCTCTTGCTGCACTTCCCACACCCCCTTTCTCCACAAGACTTGTCAGTCCATTCCCTCTCTATGTCTGTGATTCTGTTGCATTCACCAGTTTATCCTGTTCATCAGATTATTAATTCACTTGATTTTTAGATTCATTTCTTGATAGATGTGTATTTGTTGTTCCTAATTTACACTTTTATCTTTTTCTTCTTCCTCTTCTTGAAGAATATCTTTCAGCATTTCATATAATATTGGTTTGGTGGTGATGAACTCCTTTAGCTTTTTCTTATCTGCGAAGCACTTTATCTGGCCTTCAATTCTGCATGATAGCTTTGCTGGATAGAGTAATCTTGGTTGTAGATTCTTGTTACTCATCACTTTGAATATTTCTTGCCACTCCTGTCTGGCCTGCATCGTTTCTGTTGAGAAATCCGCTGACAATCGTATGGGTGCTCCCCTATAGGTAACCAACTGTTTCTCTCTTGCTGCTTTTAATATTCTCTCTTTGTCTTTTGCTCTTGGCATTTTAATTATGATGTGCCTTGGTGTGGTCCTCTTAGGGTTCCTATATATTGGGGTTCGGTGCGCTTCTTGGACTCCTAAGTCAATTTCTTTCACCAGGTGTGGGAAGTTTTCAGTCACTATTTCTTCAAATAGGTTTTCATTGTCTTGCTCTCTCTCTTTTTCTGGCAACCCTATAATTCGGATGTTGGTATGCTTGAGGTTGTCCCAGAGGCCCCTTACACTATCTTCAATTTTTTGGATTCTTTTGGTTTCTTGCTTTTTTAGCTGAGTGGATTTTACCTCTTTGTATTTCAAATCTTGAACTTGGTTCTTGGGGTGCTCCAGAGCACTTTTAGGTCTTTGTATAATATTTTTTTATTTCAGTCAATGTATGCTTAATTTCTGGTTGGTCCTTTTTCATATCCTTGAGAGTCTCCTTTATATCCTTGAGGGTCTCCTTCATTTCCACGTTGGTCTTGATCATTTCCTTGCAGGTCTCGTTCATTTCCTTGTAGGACTCATTCATTTCCTTTGTGGTCTCGCTTATTTCCTTATAGGCCTCAACCTTTTGTTGGAGCCTCTTGAGAAGCCCTATAACCATGGTTTTGAATTCCATGTCCAGTCGTTTTTTTTCCTCCATTTCTTTCACATCTGATTTCTTTCCATGTCTCTGCATGGTGGCTGCTTCCCTGAGTTGGTCAATTAGCTTTGTGTGGTAGACTTCCTACTAGGGACAGTGGCTCAACCTCCCCAGTTACCTGAGGTGGATATGGGTTGCACAGTCTTGCTGAAGTTAAGCTCAGGTTAGTTGTTGTTAGCACTTGGAGGGGTTGACCTCCAGACCAATTGCCTGTGAAGCTCAGCTGTGCTCAGGTTGGATGGGCGGAGTCTCTGGGCCAAGCAGACAGCGTTAGCTCCACCCTATGCGGCCCCAGGGACTCTGTGCCAGGGGCAATGGCTGCCAGCACCTCTGAGAGAGAGCCGCTGTGGAGCTCCACTGGCTGCCAGGGAATTCAGACTCTCCCCAAATGACTCTGCACGCCCAATGTCTCACCCAGGGTCGTAAAACAAAGCAGACTGACGGTTTCCCAAATGAGAGAGTGAGTCACAGAGTGCTCTCTGCGCGGTCACGCAGCTGAGCTGTTCGCACAAGCTGCCTTCTCCACAAGCCGGCAGACCCGGCAGCGCCCGAGCTTCGGCGTGCCCTCCCACTGTCCAGTTTTCACCCCGTGTGATAGTGGGTTCCCTGGACTTCGCCCAGAGCTGGAGAATCAGTCCAGTGGGACGTCTTTGTCTCCCCGTTCGAGAAAACTGGCCGGTTTTCAGCCGCCCCCCCTCTCCGTGGCGCGCGCTCCAAACCTCTCTCCGCGCGAATCTTTCAACGCTGTCCGCCGCCGCTCCTCCGAGTCACAGTGTCTTATCTTCACTTTTATTTATGGAATTTTCTTTTTTGTTTCTTTTTTTTTCTTTTTTTTAAATATATTTTATTGATTTTTCACAGAGCAAAAGGGAGAGGGATAGAAAGCCAGAAACATGGATGAGAGAGAACATCGATCAGCTGCCTCTTGCACGCCCCCCACTGGGGATGTGCCCGCAGCCAAGGTACATGCCCTTGACCGGAATCAAACCCGAGACCCTTCAGTCCCCAGTCCGACGCTCTATCCACTGAGCCAAACCGGTCTTGGCTATTTGTGGAATTTTCACTCGGCGAGCTTTCTGGTGATTCTGGAAGGTGTTTGTTCTTTCGTTAAGTTGCAGTATTAAAATTGTTGAGTATGACGGCAAGATAGGTGTTTTACCTATGCCGCCATCTTGGTTCTCTCCTTATCCTTTGTTTTTAAAAAAGTCAAAATGCTCGTCTGGATATGGGAAAGCCTTTGAAAGGCAAGGTGTAGGCTGAATAATGATGCTCCATGATATCCATGTCCTCATCCTTGAAAGATGTAAACGTAGCAAAGGGACTTTGCAGCTATAATGACATTGCTGAAGGGTTTTGAGAAAGGGAGATTGTGTTGGATTACCCGGGTGAGTCCTAAATTCACACAAATGTCTTTTGAAGAGGGAGGGGGAGTTTTGATTGTAGTAGAAGAGAAGCCAATGTGACCACAGAAGCAGAGTGGAGTGATGCAGCCAGGAGCCAAGGAATGTTGGCAGCCTCTGGAAGCAGCAGCAGCAGGAACAGATTCTCCCCTGGTGCCTCCGGAGGGACAGAACTCTGCTGACACCTTTATTTTTGCCGATAAGATTTATTTCAGACTGTGGTCTCCAGAATTACGAGACAACTCCCTGTTGTTTCTAAGTCGCTGCATTCGTGTAATTGGTTAAAGTGGCAACAGGAGGTAATACCCAGAGAAAGAATCTGATTCACTACAAAGTTTGTTCCAAGATCCAGTTAGCTCCAGACTGATGACCAACCACGCCGCCAAGCCCCACTCTGGATGTGAGTTGAGGCTTCCACCTTCAACGGGACCTGGACTCCTCCTTTGTAGTTCCTGGAGTTGTCCTTTTTGAGGGACAGTAATCCAAAAATTTGACAACACTGCCCATGTAAGGAAGGAGTAACATTTAGCTTGATTTAAGAGTTCCTTTTTGTCCTAACCAGTTTGGCTCAATGGATAGAGCGTCAGCCTGCGGACTCAAGGGTCCCGGGTTCGATTCTGGTCAAAGGCATGTATCTTGGTTGTGGGCACATCCTCAGTAGGGGGTGTGCTGGAGGCAGCTGATTGATGTTTCTCTCTCATCAATGTTTCTAACTCTCTCTCCCTCTCCCTTCCTCTCTGTAAAAAAAAAATCAATAAAATATATTTTTTAATTACAAAAAAATAAAAGAGTCCCTTTTTGGAGAGTAAGTGAATGTAGTGCTCTAAAATGAGCTGTGATAGTATTTATGGCTTATAAAAATAAATTGCACTTATTCAAAAACATTAATGTATTACAAGATTTCCAAAACTTTTATATATAGTTTGGGATTTTGCCAAACAGTATTCTCTTGATCTGGTAAATGACTGCTCTGGAATCTCCACTTAGCATTCAATAAATGTTTGTAGTATATGTTAAGGAATTACTATGCGAATTTTAGACCCACTTTTTAAAAAATATATTTTATTGATTTTTTTTTTTTTTTTACAGAGAGGAAAGGAGAGAGAAAGTCAGAAACATCGATGAGAGAGAAACATCGATCAGCTGCCTCCTGCACAGCCCCCACTAGGGATGTGCCCACAGCCCTTCAGTTCTCAGGCCGACGCTCTACCCACTGAGCCAAACCAGTTTCAGCTAGACGCAGCTTTTTAAATAACTACCTGTTCAGTCTGACATAATGAGCAAAAGAAGACATAAGACACTTTCAATAAACTATTGGGATAATATATAAAACATTTTTTCTGAGGTCACTGGACAGGAATTTTCTTTTACAGATATGTTAGGAGAATATCTCATCCATTTTATTGGCTCCTCCACCAGGGGACACCTTCCATGTGTTTTTGTAACTGTTGTCCTTTGCTCTCCTCACCTTACCACCGGATAGGACAGCCACCACTCGACCTAAATTATTAAAAATCAAACTCAGCCTCAGGGGAAAAAGCAAGACTTGGTTGACTATCATGAATTTTACTGATAGGTGAGCCTTGTGGTCATCTTTCTAGCATCATTCCAATCATTCATTCATTCACTCATTCACCAAACAAAGACCTGCATTGTACCCACCTGGTGTGATGTCACAGAGGAAAACAGAAAGGTGAAGCAGAGGATTCCGATCTAGTAAATACATAACTCTGTGGGGTAATGACGACCATTTGTTGAGTACTTCCTTTGTGAGGGACGATGACTAGTCACTTAACCTCATTCATCTACTAGAACCCATGATACTGTTTCTTAACTTCTATTTGCAAGTGAGGTAGGGGATAAGAAATTCATCCAAGTTTTGAGAAATAGTTCAATAGCAGACCCTTAGTTCAAATTCTGTTCTAACTATGTAATGCCTGTGGCCTTAACCTCATTGACAAGGTAAAACAAATGCATTACCATATGAATAATATAAAATACAGGGAATGTGGGTATCAATCATATCCCCTTGGTGACTGGGAAAGACTTTCTGAAAGACATAGTACTTCGCCTAGGAGGTTATGAGAACTGAGGAGGAATTGAACATATGCTGATGGGATGAAGGATGGATATTTCTAGGCAGAGAGAAGAACCAGAGGTAAGACCCAGAGGTGGGAAATCATGGAACACACATAGGAAAAGAGAGTGGCTCCTTGTGGCTGGACACAGAAGTCAGTACCAGTAGCAAGGAATAAAACTAGAGCTGTTGTTTGGTGCCAGATCCCAGAAAGTAGTAAGTACAGGTGTACACTTTGCTCTAGAGCTGTAGTTAGCAAACTGCGGCTCGTGAGCCACAAGCGGCTCTTTGGTCCCTTAAGTGTGGCTCTTCCACAAAATACCATGACCTGGACGAGTCTATTTGGAAGAAGTGGCGTTAGAAGAAGTTTAAAAAACTTGGTTCTCAAAAGAAATTTCAATCGTTGTCCTGTTGATATTTGGCTCTGCTGACTAATGAGTTTGCCGACCACTGGTCTAGAGGAAAAAATGCAGTGCTGGTGTCAAGACCAGGTGGGGAAGTAGAACATATCTCTGTTGATGGCATAGAGTTCTGTTGCAAGCAGCCAACAGTCAAATGAATATCAAGCATTAAGTATTTTATTGGGGGGGGGGGAGTAACAAGGGCTTTTGAATAGTCTCCCACAAACTGAAACATGAGAGATGACAAAGGAAGAGTGGTATTCCAAATAAATCTTTGTTGTTTCTACAGCATAACCACCTCTGCTCTTCATTTCAGAAAATGAGTAATGTGCTTTGGCAAATGTCCAGGCTTGTGAATCAGAGGAGTGTACAGAAGTGGGAGGGTAAGGTGATAGACTGCATTATAGATATTTGCTGTCCCCACCTTCCACAGAGCACAGTACATATCCACTTAGGACTTGCTTTGGCTAGGCAGAAGTATGAAAGCCAGATGTGGTCTCCCTTAGATGTACAATTTTTTTTAAAAAGTACAAATAAATACAGAAATTAGATTGGGGATTGCTAGAGGTAAGGAGTAGGGAATGGGTAAAATGGTTGAGCGTGGTCAAAATGTCTAAACTTACAGTTATACAATAAATCCTAGGGAAGTCATGTACAGCATGGTGACTGTAGATACTAGTACTGTCCTGTATATTTAGAAGTTACTAAGAGAGTAGATCTCAAAAGTTCCCACTACAAGAATAAGAAATGTGTAACTACGTGTGGCGAAGAATGGTAACTAGACTCATTATGGTGATCCTTTTGCAACATATACTTATATCATTATACTGTTTACCCGAAACTAATATAATGTTATATTTGCATGACATCTCAATAAAAGTCAGATGTGATCCTGGCCAGTGTGGCCCAGTGTATTGGACATCATCCTGGCACCAAAAGGTTGGTGGTTGGATTCCTAGTCAGGGCACATGCCCAGGTTTTGGGCTCAGTCCCCAGGAGAGAGTGTGAGGAGGTAGCCAATCAATGTATCAATGTTTTTCTTTTTCCTTCTCCCTTCCTCTCTCTGAAAAAATCAGTAAGAAATCTTTAAAAAACAATGAGGTCAGATGTGTACTTTGTCATGGTGTCCCTTGTCCTTCTGCCATGAGCTCAGCAATATCAGAGAGAAATGGAGGTCGCTCCCCGTTAGCCCAGGTCCTGACAAGGAGCAGAGCCATGGCCAACTCATGATGGAAATGGGACATGAGCAAGCAGTCAGCCTTTGTTGTTGTAAGCCAGTAAGATATTGAGGTTGTTTGTTAACTACGGCATCAACAATGTGAGCTGACTGGCACAACACGCGAAGATGAGAGCACACACAGCCATCCTGGAGGATCAGAGACATGTGGGATTGCAAAGGAGGAAAAGATCATTGGTGCCTAGATCACAACAGGAGCAGCCCAGACCAAAAAAAAAAATTATTTTTCTCTTTTCGGTGGCTTTTTGTTTCGGTTTGCTTGCTTTTGCTTTAGACTTGGCGCTGCGGAAAATGAAGACCTGACAACTACCTAATCAGCCAACCTCAGCAGACCAGCTCTTCCCTCATTCTTTCTCTTGCACCGAACTCTAAACACTTTAAAGGTCTGTCATCCAGGCCAGACGGGAGTGGCAAGAAATATTCAAAGTGATGAACAGCAAGAATCTACAACCAAGATTACTTTACCCAGCAAAGCTATCATTCAGAATTGAAGGTCAGATAAATGCTTTGCAGATAAAAAGCTAAAGAAGTTCATCACCACCAAACCAACATTATATGAAATGCTGAAAGATATTCTTTAAGAAGAAAAAGGTAAAGATAAAAATTATGAACAACAAATACACATCTATCAACAAATGAATCTAAAAATCAAGCGAATTAAAAGTCTGATGAACAGGATAAACTGGTGAATATAATAGAATCATGGGCATAGAGAGGGAATGGACTGACAATTCTTGGGGAGAAAAGTTGTGTGGGAGGTGCAGCAAGAGACTGGACAAAAATCATGCACCCATGGGAGAGGACAGTGTGGGGGAGGTGAGGGCGGAGGGTGGGATGGGTACCGGGTGGTGGGGAACTATAGGGGGGAAAAAAGGGGAGCAATGTAATTAATAAACTGAACAATAAAGATTAAGATATTTTTTTAAATAATAATAATAATAATAATAAATAAAGGTCTGTCATCCAGACCCAGAGGAAGTGCTGCTGGACAGTGAACGAGTCACTCACTCATTCACTCAACACACACTCCTTGAGCATCTACCACGTGAGCTCCAGAGACTCAGTGCTCAGCAGCTGGTAAAAAACTCAGACCAGAGCTGCTCAGTGACAGTAGAGTTGCCTGGGTACACCTGGCTCCCAGAGAGGACTTGGAGCATGAAAAAGAAATGTCTACACAGAGACCTGGCCATAAGAGCGGGCAGTAATAGTATCAAGAAACACTTCCTAGATGAAGTGTGTCGACATAGGAAACATCCAAACCTTCAGAGGTTCTTGGATCAGAATTTATTTGGGCCAAAGTGCCGACACAGGCTGGGGAGCGGGATCTCAAATGCGCCTGAGATTGTGCCGCTGCAATTGGGGAGAGGCGGTAAGGAAGTTTACAGGCAGGCAGGGCGTGGCTCCCAGGGTAGTTAAGATGATATGCTCTCCTGGGGAGTCCGGAAGGGGGCTTTTCCAAGGCGTGTTAACCTAGATGCAGAGGAACAATGGACAGGGCTTACTTAAGGCAAAGGTAAACATTTTACTGAGAAAGTTATATGCCTCCTCCAGCTTCACGCACCATGACCTGCCCCGTTGGGAATCCATGATGAGATTACCCTGTGAGGTTACTTTCTGTAGAACCCCTTCTTTCATCCACAGCGAACCCTGAACTCAGTATTGGGAGAAGAAAGTCTTGGGAGAAGAAAGAAGTTCATCAGACATGGAGAAGTCAGAGACAATAAGAAAGGCAAGAGCAGGAGGGCAGCCTGGCGTCCAGAGAGGCGCTGTGTGTGGACAGAGGGTGAGACGCGACAGACAAGGGTAAGATCCAGAAAGGCCTCGTCAGCCACACACACAGGTTTGAATTTCAACCTAAAGGCAATCAGATGCAACTGAAAGCTTTTGCAGGGGAACAGGGCAGGACCCGATTTGCATTTTGGGAAGGTTTTCCTGCCAGCGTCAGGGAGGAGGGCTCTGAGGGGGCTGGCTGCTCTTGGGGCAGGGAAGGTAGGTAGAAAGCTTTGGCCACTGTCCAGGTGAGAAATGAGACAGGGCCTGCATCCTACTCTGAAACATGGGAAAACCGGAGCTTCCCGAAGACATTGAAGGAGGGGATGGGGTCACAGCTAGCGAACTGCAAAGCCAGCAAGGGACGCCGAAGCTTTTCCGACCTGCTCTGCCTCACTGAAGTGCTCTGATTTTTTTTTGCATTCATACGCTATCTTTTGTAATTAGTTTCCAGTTCACACCTTGATTACTTATGAAATTACTCTCCTACTCTTTTCCTCCGCTAGGCTCCTTTTTGCACGCAACAGGCATGTAAATATGTTCCTCACAATTGTGTTCATTCATTCATTCATCCCACAAATATTTATTGAGCGCCCACTATGTAATAGGCCTGGTGGTAAGTGCAGGGTATATATATAAAAAAAGAAAAAAGTCCATGCCCCATAGAACTGCCAGTCTGCTGGGGAGACACATGATAATTATAGAAATACATAAATAATTACAAAACGCAAATCTTTGTGACAAAACACCAATAGAATGCTGAACTCTAGAACGGCAGGAGTGCGTGGCGACACAAAGAAGTGTCCTGAAAGGCTCAGCCAAGAAGTTGTCCATTGAGATGGATGAATTAATATATTTACATCTCATTTCTATTGGTATCTTTCTGGAAAAGAAATAATGGTACATCTAGCCTGCTGTTGTTATGGATAAATACTGGCACTTAAAATACAAGGTCATTAAAAATCCTATCTAATAAAAAGCTAATATGCAAATGTCCCCTCGGGAGTTCGACCTGGAGACCGGGAGTTCAATCACTTGCCATGATGTGCACTGACCACCAGGGGGGCAGCGTGGAACACAGCAGGCAACCAGCAGTGGCAGCAGAGTGTTGAAGGAGCAAGGAAAGGAGGAGGCAGGGAGGCAGGGAACATGATCGGCTCTGATGGCCGCCCAGGCCTAAGGACCCTACCCATGCACGAATTTTGTGCACCAGGTCTCTAGTAAATAAATAAAATACAAGATCATAATCTCCAAATAGCAAGCAAGACTTACAATTACAGGAGCAGGGAATGGAGGGTGGGCATGGGGAACTCTGGCCCACAGGAAAATGTGCTTTCCATCCCTGGGCTTACTGAGGCCACAAAGCTCAGGGGATCTCCCCAGAGGCTTTCTGGAGACTTCAGTATTGATTCAGCTCCTCAAGTAGGTCTGGAGGCTAAGGTAACACTGGATGCAGTGGAGCTGATGCACTTAGGGCTGAGTTCTAAAGAGTTCTAGGAAAACTGGAGCTCCTCGAAGACATTTAAGGAGGGAATGAGGTCACAGCTAGCGAACTGCAAATCACAGCTTATTTTGGTGAAACAGAACCCAAATCCTTATCAAAGCTTTCTTTTAAAAATGTCACCAGTTAGCCGAAACCAGTTTGGTTCAGTGGATAGAGCGTTGGCCTGTGTACTGAAAGGTCCCAGATCGATTCCTGTCAAGGGCATGTGCCTTGGCTGCGGGCACATCCCCAGGAGGGGTCGTGCAAGAGGCGGCTGATCTATGTTTCTGACTCTCTAACCCTCTCCCTTCCTCTCTGTGAAAAATCAATAAAACATATCTCTTTAAAAAACAAAATAAATAAAATGTCACCAGTTAAAGAGAAATTGGGTTCTGTGTTAGTTAAAAGTTCTCCTTATTGATAGCTCAAAGACTGATATCCCTAGATAACGCATGGCTCTTCCCTGCCACCTTTTCATCTGTCATAATTTCCCTAGGCCCAATAATTTAATAAAAGGAGATTTGATTAAGTATAAGATTTATGAGGTTCCACTTTGAGAAAAATTGTAATATAAGCCCATTCTAGATAAAGGGCTAGAATATGAACCACATTCTTTATTCCTTTATATATACCTCGACACACACACACACACACACACATACACATAATGTAATGTTTGGCAACTTGTCATTCAGAAAGACTAAAGACAATTACTCACTTTGAGCATTTGGCAGATATAATGGGATACTACTTTGGCAGTGATCAAAAATCATCTTCTTTTATGGTTCTTAATCAAAAATTTATTTCCCATTGACTAACCCCAGGAAAATGTTATCACCTACTTCAGTCTGTACTTATTTCACTACTAACAAGGGATTCTTTTCTCTCCCATCCTTAGCAATGCAGAATTACTATTATTCCCAAGACCTCTTTGGGTTTTTTGACCAGAAGAGGCATTTAGCTATGTCATCCATGATATATTGCACATTTAATTGCACTATGCAGCTATTCCAAAAGCATTCAGAAGTAATCATTTAGCATTAATATCCCAGGGCAATCCAAGGTCACAGTACATTAAAAACTAATTCACAGTGGTTCAAGAATGCATTTTTCATATATGGAGTAACATAATTCTTTTATGATGAAAATGATAACGGTGTTACAGAATGATGAGATACAAGATATTCTGAATATCCATCATTGGACCTACTGTACAAATGGCAAAGTCAGACCTTTGTTCTCATTATTTAACACATCGCTAATCTGTACTAAACACTACTGACCATGTTAACCTCTTATAAGACTGACTATGTTTTAAGGAGCAACAACCCCTTATTTATTATCACAGACAAAGGAGAATTTAATACTTATTGTGATAAGTGCACTCAAAAACGTAATAATATCTTCTTTTGTATGGTCATGCTACCATCTAAAATCATAACATTTGCATGAGGCTTTTGAAAAAGCATACACATATTTATCTGTCACGTGTGTGTGTGTGTGTGTGTGTGTGTGTGTGTGTGTGTCCTATCAACTGTCTTCCAGGAATGCTATGGAGGATAAATTTATTATAACTTGCATGTAGCATCCATCACACTAAAACAATAGAGTTCTGAGACCATAAGCCCTCTATCCACTGTAGAACGGGCAGGCTGCCTTCTCAAGGACCTACCGTCTCCCACACCCTATACCAGTGGTTGGCAAACTCATTAGTCAACAGAGCCAAATTATCAACAGTACAACGATTGAAATTTCTTTTGAGAGCCAAATTTTTTTAACTTAAACTATATAGGTAGGTACATTGTTATTAACTTAATTAGGGTATTCCTAAGCTGGCCTTTGCTAAAAATTCAAGGGGCCAAAGAGCCGCATGTGGCTCATAAGCCGCATGTGGCTCGTGAGCCACAGTTTGCCGACCACTGCCCTATACCATCAGCAATGCTTATCACAATTTGCTGCCATTCAGCAGACAACATATTGGGAATTATTTCAGCACTTCACTGCCAATATTGTTCTTTGTTAATATGCTAAACTCTCCATTCAAAGATACTCAATGGCATTGCCAACCCACTGGGGGTCTTTTTGGTTTCTGTTTCTTTATATTTCACATGTGGATCGCGCAGAAGTCAAAAGGTTTGCCCTACTCCTATGATCATTTCAAAGGATTATAAGTATTGTCATAAGCATGTGTCAGGGCACTGTTTTGGTGCCAGGTGTGAGTTGAGGTTGGGCATACTCATGATGGGCACAAGATATTGAATCATCAAACATAAATAAAAGATAAGATTTGGCCAGTGATAACAGGAAACTGAAACAGACATTACATGACTAATGGCCAATGAACAATGCAGATGTTCAAGTGCTGAGTTTGGACTCGGGAACAGCACTGGCCTCCAGCTGTTCTCTCCCTCCACCCTCAGGACCACCACGCTATCACTTCTAAAACATATGTTCATGGCTCACCACATAAGCCGCCTTTGTCCTGACCCCTGAGAAGTTTTTTTGCCCAGCCCTGCAAGGGAATCTGATGAAGTAAGAAATGTGTGGGATCTGGGGAACAATTTTCAAACCATGTTTACCACACAAAAAGCTACCTTTGGCTGTCTTAGGGAAACCAGTCATTCTGATCCCTCCTACTGTGTTCTTCTTTCTCAAGGTTGGTACAGCTGCCCTAGCTGGTTTTGCCCAGTGGCTAGAGCGTCAGCATGCGTACTGAGGGGTCCCGGGTTCGATTCTGATCAACAGCATGTACCTTGGTTGCGGGCACATCCCCAGTGAAGGGTGTGCAGAAGGCAGCTGATCCATGTTTCTCTCTCATCAATGTTTCTAACTCTCTATCCCTCCCCTTCCTCTCTGTGAAAAATCAATAAAATGTATTTTTTTTAAAAAAAAAGATTGCTGCAGCTGTTTGGGGTCCGTTTCGGTTCTATGCACATTTTTTGCAGTATTTATTCTAGATCTGTGAAATACGCTGCTGGTACTTTGATAGGGATTGTGCTGAATCTATAGATGGCTTTAATGATGTTAATTCTTCTGATTTATGAACACAGTATATGCTTCCACTTGTTGATATCTTCCTCTATTTCTTTTTTCAATGTCCTGTTCTATGTACGGGGCTTTTACCTTCTTGGCTAAGTTTATTTCTAAGTATTTTAACTTTTAGTACAATGGTAAATGGATTTTTTTTTTTTAGTTTTTCTTTCTGAGAGTTTATTATTGGTGTATAAAAATGCCATCAATTTCTGGGTGTTAATTTTGTATCCTGCTACTTTGCTGAATTCATTTATTAAATCCAGTAGTTTTTTCATGGAGTCTTTAGGGTTTTCCAAGTACAATATCCCGCCATCTGTGAAGAATTATAATTTCACTTCCTCCTTTCCAACTTGGATCCCTTTTGTCTTTTTGTATTGTCATAGTACTGTGACATTGTCAGCACTGTGTTGAATGAGAGGGGTGACAGCGGACATCCTGTCTTATTCCTGTTCTTAAGGGAAATGCTTTTAGTTTTTGCCCATTGAGTATGATGGTGGCTGTACGTGTGTCATATATGGGCTTTATTATGTTGAGGTATGATCCCTCTATACCCACTTTCATTCTGATTACAAATACCTTTAAATAGAAAGCTTTCTGAGTCCATATAATTGACTGTCAGCTTTCCTAGCTATCGTCCCATCACAGGCCAACAGAACTGAGGGGAATTCTTTAAACGCATAAGCAAGGTCCTTTGGCCTCTCAGCCTCTTGCTCTTACTTAATTTTCTAAAATATATTATTTTACTGATTTCAGAGAGGAAGAGAGAGGTAGAGACAGAAACATCAATGATGACAGAGAATCCCAGATCGGCTGCCTCCTGCATGCCCCCCACTGAGGATTGAGCCCACAGCCCAGGCGAGTGCCCTTGACTGGGAATCAAACTGGGACCTCCCGGTTCACAGGTCGCCGCTCAACCACTGAGCAACACCAGCTGGGCTCACCCAATTCTCTATACTTAAGATTTTAAAGACTTAGAAAGATTACACCAAATTCAGAAGACACAAAATAAGTGTGGTTTGGTACCTAAACGTCTCTCAAATGAGGCAATCTACATTAAATTCATCTCCTACAGTGTCTCCAAGTAGCCAGCCTCTCATTATAGAGCCAGGAAAGCCGGCAAGATTGACTGATAATCATATAAATCTAAGAATAGCATTGACGGGAATCTGAATTCTAGCATTTCTCAGTGAAAGTGTCTTCAATGTGCATACTCTGTCTGGCCTTTCCAACCCTCCTGTCAATGAGCAGCCTTAGACAAACCTTCTAGCCTCAGAATACCTAACAACACAAGGTTCTTCTAAAATAAAGTAATTCCCCTATAATATTCTCTGGCACACTTATTGTTATCTTTGCCCCCATCAACAGAATTACCATCACCAACAATTCCATATGTTTATATCCCTAGCAACAAATGCTGCAGAAAGCTGAGAGAGAAAAAAAAAAAACGGATAAAAATTGCCAATCCTGAGTTTTGGTTCACTATTCAGCTTCTTGGTACGATATAAGTCGTTTAAACACCCCAAGCCTGATTTTCATCATTTCTAAGATGAACAAATTCTTGTCTCTCTTCTAGATAATTTTCTAATTTGAAGCATTATCCTTGGGCAAAACCTATGCACTTGGACAAAGCTGATTATGGAAAATTTTACCCAGACACTAACTCTAAAAGGCAACATGATCAGAACAAGAATAAAAGAATGTTGTTACCCTTTCATTAAAGGTAAAGGAACTGCATGATTTTTTTGAGGGGGGGGGTTTGATAAAATAGTTAAATTACCTGCCCAAGGTCAGTAAGTTTATGAGTGGGAATTGGGGTCAATAATAAAATTCTGATTTGGGCCGAAACTGGTTTGGTTCAGTGGATAGAGCGTCGGCCTGGACTAAAAGGTCCCAGGTTCTATTCCGGTCAAGGGCATGTACCTTGGTTGTGGGCAGATACCCAGTAAGGAGTGTGCAAGAGGCAGCTAATCAATGTTTCTCTCTCATCGATGTTTCTGATTTTCTATCCCTCTCCTTTCCTCTCTGTAAAAAATCAGTAAAATATATTTTTTTTTAAATTCTGATTCGGTTGAACAGAGCTTTTGGGGTCATATTTGGATTTTAATTTTTGGTTCCACAACTTGCTGTGTGACCTCAGACAAGTTGCATGAGCTCTCTGGGCATTGATTTTCTCCTTAAAACAAATGGGAACAATGTATCACCTGTATCCTATGGTTATCATGACTTAACATGTGAAAAATAACCTAGTTAGTTCTTGACACACAGCAGAGGTGCAGAAAGTGTTAGTTTCTTTTCTTAGCTACACGACGCTGCCCTTGGTATGCCAGAAGGAAGGTTAAGTGCTTGGTCTAACTTGGCGGCAGCCATTGTTGTAGATTTAATCTCTGTGTCCTGCTGCCCTCTTCTGGATATCAAACATCAGATCTGCTTGTGAATTCAGCTTATTGGTCCTAACAGAGCAAGCTCTGGACACGACTCAGTGATGCCTACTCCGAAGATGCAATGGAAGCAATTCCTAGATACACAAGTGTGCATGTACACAGAACCAGGAGGTGGAAATGATGATCACTAATGACTCTACTCAGTGGGTCGAAGCTATGAGGAAGTAGCTCAACGTACAGTTCCTTTCACTGTAATGTGTGAGCCAGGAAGCCTAACTCTGGTAGGCAGTTCTAAGTGAGCCACAAACACTGAACAAGCTGTGGAGAAACAGATATGAGTAACCTAAAAACTTTGAGATGGACTTGGAAGAGAATCCTAACCTATCTCACTATTTGTTCAGCCACCCGCCAACCTTTTAAACCTCTAATTGTATCTATTCACATACCTATAAACCACCTGCTTCCCAAGTTACTCATATCATTGGTAACAAACTGCTGTTTTGTACCAAGTTGATATCCAACAGAGCCAAAGACATCCTTCTAAGTGTTCAGATGTTTAGAAGTTTTTCTTACGTAAACATGGCGAAATGGATCAAATAAGTTACAAAATCTCTGAGGTCCAACGCATATCAAAGCATAATTTATAGAAATTGGAAATATTAGAGGGAAACAATTATTTTAGGCAAATGGTGAAATTCAAATTTTTACCTGAAATTAACTATGTTAATGCTATGTTACCGGATGACTTGCTGAAGGTATGAGTGATCCCTAGTTTATTTTTAAGAAAAACATAGAAACAACTAGACAATATCTTGGACTTTTCAACCCTCAAGATTAATTTTTAAGTTGATTTTACTCAATATCATTACAATTTTAGCTGTAAAAAGAACTCTTGACTTGGAATAAATGGATGGGTTGGGGGTTAATGGACAGATGAATGAATGGCTCAACAGAAGGAATACCCTTAGAATTTTAAATGTTTAATGTATTTCCCAATTGCTTCCATGATTCAGACATTCCAAACACAAACCATTTTTCCTATTATTTCAAATACTTGTTTTATGATAAATACCACCTAAATGGAGATATGCATTGCTTTAAAAAGCAAATAATAACAAAGAATTGGAGTCAAATTACATTTTAAATGTGCTAACAGGAAATTATCAACATTCTGGAAATAAACACTTCTGTAAAGTGAAGAACAATTTTATGTACCTAATAACAACCTCATTTGTGTTTTATAAATCTCTAATATTACACACTGAATGTGTTAAAGCAGAACTTGCAAAGCAGTATTTTGTGTTAAAAATGCTAAGATCTGTCCTGGTTTAGACTTGAGATTCATAGATAAGAAATAACGTTTTCAAAACCACTTAGCAAAGGACTGCAAGATATTAGACATCTGCTATGTTCCCTTCAGGAACACATGCACACTTTTAAGGACACACACACACACACACACACACACACATGATTCAGATGCCCATGCACTCATTCAGCAAACACTAATAGCCTATTAAGACCCAATTCAAAATGTATCTTCTCAACAAATCCCCAACATTCTCCACAGAATAAATGCCCTTTACTCTGTTATTCTGCTCACTGGTTCCATTTTCTTATTGCCTTTACATTATGTGATAATCATTCCTTATGTGTCCGTCACTTACCTAGGTCAGGAACTCTGCAAAAGTATGGTCTCTGTGTCTTACTCAGATTTTTAGCCCCGCACCCAACCTGATTCCTAGAACACAGTACATGCTTTAACAAATGTGGTTGCAAACATGGGTAACTTGTCTGAAAATCTTTTGGTTGTTTTGTCTGGTATTGAACACTAAACATCTGAATCAGCTGACTTCTAAAAACAGTTCTCTGCCCAAAGACAAAAGCCACCTCTCCGTTCGTTCAATACAAGTGGTGTTTTCAATCACACGCGATATTCAGTCACAGACGGACAAACAATGTGTGGGAACGGAGGCACAAAGTGGGTGATTTCAGCTAGATAACCTTTCAGGTTCCTTCCCAACATGCCCTCCTGTGATTATACCGTGGGCTGCTTTCTTTCTCATCTGCTCATTTACCTTCTTCTTTTTAAAAAATTATATATTTTATTGTTTTCTACAGAGAGGAAGGGAGAGGTAGAGTGTTAGAAACATCGATGAGAGAGAAACATCAGCTGCCTCCTGCACACCCCCCACTAAGGATGTGTCTGTAACCAAGGTACATGCCCTTGACCAGAATCAAACCCCGGAATTGAACCTGGGGACCCTTGAGTCCACAGGCTGACGCTCTATCCACTGAGCCAAACCGGTCAGGGCTCGTTTACCTTCTTCTTACTTTTATAGAATCTCATGGGGCAGTGACACTGGATTCCTAAACACCAGGGATGTCTCCAAACACTGGGGAAGCTAAAAGGTTCTAGTCATGTGATGCTGGCCCTAAAAATCACCCAGAAAACTTGGGTAAGCTGTCTCCTCCTCTCTTGGCATCTCCTAAATTCTAAGGTTGTACATCGGTTTTGCTGATTTTGACTCAGACTCTCTTTCTCATTTTCCAGCTGGAGCTTCTCTCTCTTATGTTAGTGTCCCAGACACATGGGTGCTCCCACCAGTTTTAACCACAGCGACACAAGCACTACTATGTATGTGGCCCTGTGCTGGGCACTTGTCTTCCACTGTCATTATGCTCCTGCGAGGTGAGTACACTGTGGTTCCCACATTAAAATAGCAAGAAACTAAAACAGCAGATAGAGCATTGGCCCATGGACTGAAAGGTCCCAGGTACGATTCTGGTCAAGGGCACGTACCTTGGGTGTAGGCTCTATCCCTGGTAGGGCACATGTAGGAGGCAACCAATTGCTGTCTCTCTCTCTCATCGATGTTTCTCTCTGTGTGTCTCTCCTCCTCCCTTCCACTCTCTCTAAAAATCAATGGAAAAATATCCTCGAGTAAGGATCATCAAAAAAAGAAAAAAAATCAGATCCTTATTCAGTCAATCTAGGTTGGGGCCTGGGATTCTGCATTTCAAATAAGCTCCCAATGATGTCTCTGTTGACCCTCTAATTACTCTTTGAGTATTAAGTAGCAGCAGACTCTGCTCTTTCTAAATGCTGCCTCGCTTCAGGCATTGAATAACCAGTTCTTCTTGACTTCAACCCAGATTCAGACCCAACAAAGAAGATAATAAGACAGCGTGGCGGGTGGGTTAACCCCGTCTGGCACACACACTCTAGCCCACACAATTATCTGCTCACAGAGTTAAGGGATACCATGGTTGACCACCCAGAGGTGCCATGTAAGCATCGTCAATCCACTCAAGAATGGAAAGATCGCCTTATCACTCGTTCTCTTCTGACCTAAACTGACCAGAATTTTAATTTATGATTACTAATTGCATCAAAAGCAATACTAACACTAATAATAATGCATTGAACCACTGAACAACATATTATCCAAAATATGTACTTCAAAAAATAGGTACTTTTAAAAAAATACATTTTATTGATTTCAGAGAGTAAAGGAGAGAAAGAGAAAGAACCATCCAAGATGAGAGAAAATCATTGACTGCCTCCTGCCCGGAGCAGGCCACCCAGGCATGTGCCCTGACCAGGCATCGAACCATGACCCACCTAGTTCATAGCTCAGCGGCCTGAGCTACACTGGCTGGGACAAAACATGTACTTTTTACAGCGTTGGTCACTAAAATGAATCTTTTTTAACGCTAAAGAATACCAACACTGAAGGAAGATCCGGACGAGCAAATTTCATAATTTAATGTTACAAGATATAAAATCACTCGAGTAACTTTTAATTCATTATAGTGCATACATGCCAATTATGCCTGGTTTATCCAAGAAGTTCAGCAGCACTGGATTTTGATATGAACTGGTTGCCATGACATCCAGACTCCGCAAGGACATCATAAAGATCATGATGATAGCGGCAAGGTATCAAGTTTGACCTTCCATGGATTTAATGATAGATGATAACACTGTTGTATTATTCCGTCAAAGAACACTAGTCAGACACAAGGTATAAGCATAAAGATTTTATATATATCCAGCTTCTTCTTTTATTGGAAGTAGATTAAAAGCAGCTAAAAGAAAACTGTGTCACTTAAAAGCCAGATTGTGTTCATGTTTGTATATATGCACATATACTTAAACACTTACACATTCCTATACCACGTGTTCATATGTACATCTCATTGATAATTTCATTTGCCATTATATTTTATTAAAGAATAAATTTGGGGGCAGGAGGAACAGGTGAAGCACGGGGATTTTTCAGGCAGTGAAACTATTCTGCATGATACTATAATGATAGACATTGACATCATGCATATGCCAAAATCTATAGAACTTATGAAATCAAGAGTGAAGCTTAATATAAACTATGGACTTCGGTTATTAATAACGCATCAATATCAGTGTGCTAATTATGAAAAATTCATCACTAACACAAGATGTCAACAACGGGGAAATTCTTATGGGGAGCAAGCTGTGACAGAGAGAGAGAGAGAGAGAGAGAGAGAGAGAGAGAGAGAGAGAGAGAGAGAGAGAGAGAGAATGAGAATCTCTGTACTACCTGATTGATTTTTCTGTGAATTTAAAACTGTTCTAAAAATATATATACATAAGGTTTCAGGGCTCCAGTTCTCAGTACCGCTGCGCTCCCAGTCCTGAGGTCCAGCGCCTCCACACACTCCACAGTGGGCACCATGCACTGGGGGGGGGGGGGGGGGGGCAGCCCCAGGCAAGACACCTGAGCATTCTCTAAATCTTTGTGCCGGCTGAATTCAAAGCCCCTGGAAAAACCAGGTCTTGAAAAAACATATTCACTAATGAGACTGGATATGTTATCAGCTTGGCCTCAGGTGTCGGGAAGAGGGCCTTGATATGTAAATGCAGGCTTGCCCCGGGAATGGGTAAATGAATAGGGCCTGGGCCCACTGAAACTCCTTTGATCCTAATGTTGGAGAAACCCCTTTGTATTGTGGAATATAAATAAACGCAGCTTTTGGGCTCATGTGTGTGTGTGTGTGTGTGTGTGTGTGTGTGTGTGTGTGTGTGTGGCTGTGTCTCCATGAGAGGGAGAACAGATGCCCACCTGGCCCCAGCTTTTTAGTATTTCTCTGTCTTTCTCTTTTATTTTTCATTTTTCTTAATCCTCAGCTCCTGCACTCAGAAACAACCCAGTCTCTCTCCCACGTCCAGAGGAAAAAACACCCTCCATAATGCGAGAGATCGTGCACATCCAGGTGGGCCAGTGTGTCAACCAGATTGGCGCCAACTTTTGGGAGGTCATCAGTGATGAACATGGGATCGACCCCACTGGCAGTTACCATGGAGACAGCGAGTTGCAGCTGGAGAGAATCAAGGTGTACCACAATGAAGCTGCAGGTAACAAGTATGTACCTCGGGCCATCCTGGTGGACCTGGAGCCCGGCATGGACTGATGGACTCGGTCAGGTCTGGACCTGATGGACTCGGTCAGGTCTGGACCATTAGGCCAGATCTTCAGGCCGGACAACTTCGTGTTTAGCCAGAGCGGGGCCGGGAACAACTGGCCAAAGGGCCACTACACGGAGGGCGCCGAGCTGGTAGACTCCGTCCTGGGCATGGTGAGGAAGGAGTCAGAATGCTGTGACTGTCTGCAGGGCTTCCAGCTGACCCACTCGCTGGGGGGCGGCACCGGGTCGGGGTTGGGCACGCTGCTCATCAGCAAGATCGGGAGGAGTACCCAGACCCCATCATGAACACCTTCAGCGTGATGCCCTCGCCCAAGATGTCCGACATGGTGGTGGAGCCCTACAACGCCACCCTCTTGGTGCAACAGCTGGTGGAGAACACGGATGAGACCTACTGCGTCGACAACGAGGCCCTGTATGACATCTGCTTCCGCACCCCGAAACTGACAACCCCCACGTACGGGGACCTCAACCACCTGGTGTCTGCCACCATGAGCTGGGCCACCACCCGCCTGCGCTTCCCCGGCCGGCTGAACGCCGACCTGCATAAGCTGGTGGTGAACATGGTGCCCTTCCCGCGCCTGCACTTCTTCCCCTCCTCTCTGAAATAAAAAAATATTTGTTTTTTTTAAAAAAGAGAGGAGTCTGCATTCTGCACCAAGCCTAGCACATGTCAATGCAAACTGCCACCTGAAGGACAGACAGCCACTCTATGTATTATTTATTTCATGACTAGAGGCCTGTGGTATATCCCTATAGGCCCTGTGCATGAAATTCGTGCACTCAGGGGCTGGAGGGGGAGAGTCCTTCAGCCCAGCTTGCTCCCTCTCACAGTCCAGGAGCCCTCAGGGGATGTCCGACTAATGGCTTAGGCCCACAGTTGGACATCCTTAGTGCTCCAGCCACCACCACTGCACTCGCCAGCCGTGAGCATGGCTTCTGGCTGAGCAGCACTCCCCCTGTGGTAGCGCCCTGACCACACCAAGAAAACAGTGGACAGCATTAAGCATCTGCCCCCTGGTGGTCAGTGTGTGTAATAGCCACCAATCATTCCACTGTTCAGTCTATTTTTACCTTAGCCTTTTATTATACAGGATGGCTGTCCTGCCTTGGTCCTTGCTTGTCCTCTGCAGGCCTTGAAAAATGGCCCGTGCTCTTGGAAGCGGTTCTGGTGGTGACCTCTGCCAAGGATCGCTACTGGGGTGGCTGGGTTAAGGAGACAGAATTGGGGGAGGGTTTGGTGGTGAAGAAAGAAAAAAGTAAGAAGGTGAACTGCAGCTCTTCTAAGTTGATGATTTTCTCGACATACTTGCTGGAAGGCTTCCTACTCTATAAAAAAAATCCTCTCTTGGATGGTATCCATCTGTCCACGTTTCCTTCCCCCCTGAGTCCCCACTAACCGCCTGTGTGTGTCACAGGCTGCCCCAGCCCCAGGCTGCACAGCTCTGCTCTGCTCCACATCAGAGGGCAGCTGGGGAGCTGCGTGGCCAAAAGAACGCTCCCCCAACCTGCGGTCACTGTTACAGAAGCTCCTCAGGAGCTCACAAGCGGCCGCTGGTCTTCCGTTTACTTGGGAGCAGTCCTGGCTTGTTCTCTGTTTAATGGCAAGGCGGGCGGAGAGCACCTGGTAAACGAGAAGACATTTCCAGCCGGGTTCTCAGCGAGATTTGCTTTTCACCAAATAAAACACCCCTGGGAATAAACTGCTCCTCCTGGGAGATGTAGCACTCCAGTGTCTACACATCTGTCAATTCAGGCAAAGAAACTATTCCCTAAGTATCCCGTTTCCCTGGACATGAATGCTTATGTGACCTGCTGCCACCACTGTGTCCTTTTCCTCCTGGATCAAACACAGATGCTGAGCCTCCTCTCCGGAGACACCACCTCTCCCATCTCTCTGGCAAGGTCTCTCTCGCCGTCCTGACGGGCTGTACTGTGGCCACCTGGTCAACTGCCCCCTGGCTGTGCACACGACAGCCTCAGACTCTGCAAACACCCACTGCCTCAGCCGTTTCCTGATCCCGGCCTAGAAGATGAGTTTGAACCAATTAAACCAAAATGTTTCTTCTCCCCTGGAACCCCCCAGCAGCTCCTTCTTGTCCACTTTCATAGCCAGCAGTTTATTGTCCATTTTTGTTTTTGGAATAGTCTTGACTAAAAATGGACTAACTTGCACGGCTGGTGCTGCTCAGGGGTTGAGTGTCGACTCAGGAACCAAGAGGTCGCCTGTTCGATTCCCAGTCAGGACACATGCCTGGGTTGCAGCCTCGATTCCCCGGGGGGGGGGGGTGCAGGAGGCAGCCAAACAAGGATTCTCTCTCATCACTGATGTTTCTATCTCTCTCCCTCTCAGAAATCGTAATTTAAAAAAAAAAGGACAATGGCAAACCCAAGAGTATATGCTCTGCCTAAAAATATTCAAATCTATTTTTTACCAATACTCCTTTTGCTATTTCAAGCGACCATTGGCTAAATTCAACTACGGAGCCTCAGTTTGCAATCTTGGCAACTAACCTCTCTCGAGACTCTACTATCTCAGTTACTGTGAATGGCCTGTGAAAACCTCTTCCTTTTGGTCTCACCTACAGCAAAGCCTATGGAGACACATCATCACTGTCTCCATTCTAAGTCCAGCATTTTCTTCAGTTGTGCCGCTAAGGGTTTGCCTCAGGAACGCTGACCATTCTCCAGTCCCAGGTGGAGCTGGGTTTTAACCCCACTGAAAATTACCTACCTTGTTGTCGGACTTCAAGGTCCTGGAAGGAGACCAGAGACCCTGCAGCCGTTACCCTGCCTCCCACCCTCCACCCCGACATGCAGCCTTTCTTCCTCATCCATCTATAATCAGCCGGGTAGTCGAAGAGGTAGAGCAGAATTTATAGGATGACCTGCTACTCTCCCACAATGCTGCCATTATTGGAATAAACGCTCCAGATAGGACTCAAGCCCTGTCTCTGTTTAATTTGGTTCAGGTGGTGACAGGTGGCCTGGACCTGTTTTGTGTCCGGTTATGAGAGGGACGTAAACCTCCCTCCTCTCTACACTGACAACTGAACCATTGGACCCAACAGATACCCTCTCTGCACTGATCTTATTCACTACCTTCCTCCTCACATAAGAAGGCTACAGTATGACCTATGGCTTATCTACTTTCATTATAAAGTTAGGCAAACATTCCTGAGGAATAATTAGTATTCTAGATGGGTAAAAAATACGGTATGTTCAGTAAAAGGGTCAGAAACCCAGTAGACAGTGGGATTTCAATCCTGGGAGCAGAGTTGCCTTTTGTTGATTAATTTTAAGGTGGTTTGGATTTTATCTACCAGTAGGTTGTTCTCAGTCTTTTCAAAGGCTCGATTAATTATTTAAGAATAAAACACATTATGTTGTTTCCTTTCTAAATATTATCCAAAGCCTTGAAGTTGATCTTCCTCCATTATGTGGTTTCCATACATCCTGATTTGTATTGTGGTGATGTACCCCCATCTTACAAAGGACACCTCAAGAAAGTCGAATTATGGAGTCATTTATTAAAGGCCGATGCCATAAGGGGGTCTGGAGCAAAAGCACTCTAGACTTCCCAGCCCCAAACAGCTCAACACGTCTGGCTTATATTGGCAGAATATCACAAAAGTATTGATTACAACTTTGGGTCTGGAATGAGGAACCTGTTTCACAAAAAGCATTTTTTTTTTTACAGAAGCAAAAAATTGAGCAAGTTAGTTACCTAAAGTATCTAAGAATCACTGAATCCACAGAAACACATTATCTGGGACCACCTGGGCAATTTAGAATAATGGTGCTGTCCAGATTCTGGGATCACTGAGCCAACAGGAATGCACTATCTGTAGCTACTGAGGCAATTTAGGGTCTGTTCTGACTCCAGGACCACTGAGTCCACCAAAACTCAGTGATCTGTAGCTACTGAGACAGTTTAGGAGAACTGAGCTGTCCTGGTTCCCGGAAGAATGTGCTCCGATGCCCAGTGAGGTCACAATCAATGGGATATTCACACCCTCATCAGTGGAGTATTCAATCAGACATAATTTCAGAAAATCAAAACAGCTTTTATTGTTTTAGCAAACACTTCAGTACAGAACCCAAACAGCAGTTTCTACCTGAGATGACTGCTTCCGTACTTCAGCATCTCCTGCCCTTAACTCCTAGCCTTCATTCTCCTCCTCCCCCTGAAAACGGAACCTCGAACAAGAGCCAATGTAAATAACACGCTGCGGCTCCAACCACTGCTAGCCTCTCCTCAGGTGGCTTTGTTAAAGAGACGTTAACATCACTCTGCCCTTGTCCGTGACTGGCTTTCTTGTCTAGCCAAGTCACCTCATCGTTAACACAGATCAAGCAATTAGGCTCACATTCGCGTCACCGGGCGCTTGCTCTGAATTCTGGCGCTTCTGTTTCGTGCAAATTAAAGCCTGCTAATTAAATACATTTGAATGCCAACAGATAAAGCGCAAGAACTGATTCAAAAAATACATTCCTTTCTAAACTGATATGAACTCAAAAGGAAGGGAAAGGCTTCAAACTGAGCTGCCTATTTGATAAAGAAGAGTCTGTCAGAATTCACAGAACTGAGCTAAAACCAAACACACTCTGCTAAGTAAGTGAAAGGGCCCGAGCCCCATGGTTCCTTCTGAGGCAATATGAATAGACTATGAACAGGACAGAGTCCGATGCACCAGTGCTTTGCAATGCATTTGTTTTACATACCCATCATTCCCGAGGTCACGTGTCAGACCAGGGGGAGGGTCCCGGCATAAACTGACACGAGCTTGATGAGCTAGTGTTCAACTTGTACCTGAAACTCATCTGACGTGCTTCAGATGAAGGGTGTGGACAAAAAGGGGCCACGTGATAACCTGACAAGCTCAGGGACAGCCCGCACAGAGGCCCTGCCCACTCAGAGACCTAGAGGAACCGCAAAGGATGGTCTGACCTCAAAACCTGAGCTACAAGAGGTCCATGGTGGGTAGCCATCTCCTGGGCTGGTAACCTCCCTGACAAAGATCAGTTTTGATCTGAACTGAGCCTATTGCCTCTTTGTATCTGGAACGTCGGGATAACTTCCCTTTGTCTGGACCCCTCGGGGTACAACCAATGCACGGGGCAAAGGCCACAAACCCCCTCGTTGTCACGGGGTTAATGGTTGACTGTTAGCTCTCCTGTGTCCACCTAGATAGAAGGAGCACGTGTCTATCATTTTACTTTCTATCCCGTCCCAGAGGTTTCCCCGCTAGGCTACCTCCCACCTCCCCGATCACCAGAGGAGTTCACGAATCCCACTTCCATCTCCCCCTCGGATTGGAATGTGCAAAACGCCAGAAGCAGATCCGAAGAGGACGTTTATGGAGTCTGTCATCTGGTTTAAGGGGGATATTTCAAGGTGAAGGATTAATTGAGATCAGACCAAGTTTATGACATAGTTCTGTGGGATTAGTGAATATAGCTACATGTCTTAAAGAAAATAGTGATAAGTAACCTGAGTAAATGAGCAGTCTATCATCCTGGTAGAACTATATGCCCACGCGAACAAACTCTTCGTTCAGCTAAACTAATTTGCAAGAATTTCCTGAAGTAAAGAGTGATTCACTGGTTTACGGTTTCATCTTACAGAAGAACAAGACCCTAGAACCATGGTCGGCAAACTGCGGCTCTCGAGCCACATGCGGCTCTTTGGCCCCTGGAGTGTGGCTCTTCCACAAAATACCACGGCCTGGGTGAGTCTATTTTGAAGAAGTGGCGTTAGAAGAAGTTTAAGTTTAGAATATTTGGCCCTCAAAAGAAATTTCAATCGTTGTCCTGTTGGTATTTGGCTCTGTTGACTAATGAGTTTGCCAACCATTGCCCTAGAACAATTAGGTCATGTTCATAGTTATCTCACTTCCAAACTTCTCATCACTTCCTGATTTACAGCTAGACGCAGGCTATGGTGCATAACAAAACTTTAAGTTCTGTAGGATAAGAGAGGAACAATGCACAGAGCCCCCTTTTTTCGCTGCTAATGGCAGTTATTCTTGGAGCTCACAGACCTGGAGGCCAACTTTAGAGTCACAGTTTCACTCCCAGGATGAAAGATAGAACAAAGAAAATACAAAAGTGGAAGTCGAAGACCAGTGGACAAGGTGGCAGATCAGAGGAAAGCTTAAGGGAAATCATCCACTTTTTAAAAATATTTATTGATTGCAGAGAGGAAGGGAGAGGCGGAGAGAGAGAGAAACATCAGTGATGAGAGAGAATCACTGATTGGCTGCCTCCTGCACGCCCCCTACAGGAAATCAAGCTCACAACCCGGGCACGTGCTCTTGACTGAAATCGAACCCAGGACCCTGAGTCCACAGGCCAACACTCTAGCCACTGAACCAAACCAGCTAGGGCCACTTTTAGCGCATCAGTCGTGGGTGGCCATAATATTGGTTTGTTGAGGTTTTTGTTGATGTTTTTGAAATTCTTTGGTAGCATTTCCCAAGTGAAGTCCCAAGGATCATGTCCATTTATGTGTGAAGCCCCAGCAAGCTGAAGGGATATTGAGGTCATGTGATCTACTCCATATGTCGTTTTAGAACATACCTCATTTTATTGTGCTTCACAGATATTGCATTTTTTTACAAGTCAAGACCCTTAACCATCAAAAAGATTACTACTTCCTTTTTGGCAATGCCTGGAAACGAGCTCATGTCATGTCCGTATGACTACTTCAGGGAAACCATGTTGAAACTGGGGTTCCTAAGAACCACCCCGAGGCCGCTAAGTCAGAGAGGCGTCGCCTTATGTTCCTCGATTTATTTGTTACTCTGCCGAAAGGTCCAGAAGCTGTTGTTATAGCTGCTGACACAGTCATTATCCCCAAAGCAGAGTTTGTAAGAACCTGTTTTATGGAAGAATGTCTTTCCCTGCATGGGCTGATATTCACATCAGTCTGTTTTTAACGTTTTATTGTACACTAGAGGCCTGATGCACGAAATTTGTGCACTGGGGGGGGTCTCCTCAGCCTGTCCTGTGCCCTCTTGCAGTCCCAGAGCTCTTGGGGGGTGTCCAAGAATATCCTTAGCTCTGCCAAGGAGGCAGGAGAGGCTCCCGCCACCACTGCTGTGCTCGCCAGCCATGAGCCAGCTTCTGGCTGAGCTGTGCTCCCCGCGGGGGAGCACACTGATCAATGGGGACAGCTCCTGCATTGAGCGTCTGCCCCCTGGTGGTCAGCACACATCATAGCAACCAGCTGTTTTGCATATTAGCCTTTTATTATATAGGATTCTCTCACTGCCCTAAACACAGGTGTACCCCCCCCCCACACACACACACACACACACATACCTTTCAGTCTCTGTGCCCTCTGGCAAGCCAAGCAGGCTGCCAATGAAACTTCCCCCAGGAGCAGCACAGACAGGCACCCCTTTGGTTTACTTCCAACACCTCCTCAGCAGCACTCCCAGGTGAGTGAGGCGAAGATAAGGACGGGGAGGGAGAGATGGGGAATAAATGCAACCCCAGACCTCCTCCCTAGAGGCCCTCTTCTCAGAGGCCCTCCATAGCCTGCCCCACAAACTGTGAAATCAGACCAAGCCTCCTGTTTCCGGGGTGGAAGGAAGGTTGCAGAAGTCACAGAAATGCACCTGTGGGCAGGGAAGTTTGTGGCAAGCATTCCACAGCTCCTGGCTGTGGGGGAACTGCTTTCCTACCTAGAGAAAATGGACCTGTTCTTCCGCTGCATGTGGAATTGCGGGAGCCTGCAGGCCTGGCCAGGAGGTGCTGGAGCTCAACGCCTGAAGGCGCGGGGAGCACCGGAAATGAAGGCCAAGGCCCCGTCTGCGAGGCTGAAAGGGTGGTGCTCTTTGGAGGCAGAAAGGTTGATCTGGAGCAGCTGGTTCCCCAAGTGACCTTTTGGCCTTTCTGCTTCTGCTGCCTGACAGATGTGTCGGCTCAGTCATCTCCGAAGCCCCTGAGCAAAGAACCGACTGCGAGCTGGATGGCCCGGTGACAGCGAGGGGGCTGCGCGCTGCAGGATGCGGGGCACGGTACCCAGGGCCGAGCCCGGGAGCGTTAGCAGAAGGAAAGGCCCATTTCAGCCTTTAGTTTGGACTAAAAGGCTCTCCTACCCTTCCCATCGGTCGCTTTGAAGGGGTGGAGAGAAGGGAAGGGCGGGCTGAACCCTTCGTGGCGGCCTTGCGCTGGGAAGCCTGGCCTTCGCTGGGTGCTGGGCCTGGGGGGCACCGGCACTCCGCAGCTGGGAAGCGCCCCGGGCAGGCAATCGGCAGCTGGTGGGGGGAGCAGAAGAGGCCAGGGAGGGCTGGGGAGAGGCAGCTGCAATCAGATGGGGTCTGATGGCACTGCCAGTCTTGCGAAGAGTTTGTGGAGGCAGTGCAGGTGCTGCTGGGCTGTCTTCTTCAGGGAGCTGGGGGGAGGGGGTCAGAAGCCAAAGGTGAAAGGGTCCATGCAGCCCTGGCTGAGCTTCGGGGCAATATGGTTACCCAGAATTCCTCCAGTGGGGGCACAAAACACTCTGGCATGGAATGCTGAGTTACTCAATATATCCATCCTCCACCTTCACCCCCCACTTTCTAAACTCTTCCCCTGCTCTGCTGGGAGCACCCTGAGACTAGGCCCTAGGGCAGTGGTCGGCAAACTCAGTCAACAGAGCCAAATACCAACAGTGCAGCGACTGAAATTTCTTTTGAGAGCCACATTTTTTAAACTTCTTATAGCGCCACTTCTTCAAAAAAGACTCACCCAGGCCTTGGTATTTTGTGGAAGAGCCACACTCAAAGGGCCAAAGAGCCGCATATGGCTTGTGAGCCACAGTTTGCCAACCGAGGAACGAGGGTAAGGTGAGCTTGCTCAGCTACCGAGCACTGTGGGCTCCTCTGTCCGGGGAAGAGGCTTCTGGAATTGCACTTCCTAAGACACAGAGATTTAATGTTCTTTCATTTTTTTTCTTCTTTGAAAGTGTTAGACGTTTTCTCCAACCCCACCCCTCATTTTTTCATTGTGTTACCTACATTGAGATTAAACAGAATATTACCTCTCAGAGGCAAAGCTTCTATGCCTTCCTGCCAATCTTTCCAGAGACAAACCATTATTATGAGAGAATTAATGTACAGCAAGTCCCTGAGTAATGAATGTCATTTAGTTCAACATCGTTTTATTATAACGGTGATGAGATACCATAGGACCTTAATTCTTGTTTATGTAGCGCTTAGCCCGTGGTAAAACTGGTTTCATCATCTGCGGCTTCACTTAACGTGGCAGAACCTATCAAGGACGGTAAGTGAGAACTCCTACTAGCACAGGCAGCTGTGTGCTGACGCGGGCTCACACCAGCTCCCAAGAGTCGGCGTCAGACTTTCAGGGATTTTGCAAACTGAGTTTTAAGTTGCCAGCAGCATGATACTGGTGGTAGCAGTAGCCTTCGCCCAACGGAAATCATCAAACACATCCAGCCTCTTCCGCCGGAGAGAGCTGGTTGTTTGCACACTTACCTGCCGGCCACTGGCACAGGTGAGCCTGAGCCGAGGAGAAGACTGGCACCTGATTGTGTAGAGATCAGCTTCCGCTCTGTTTCTCCAGGTTGGCTGTCCGATCGTTCACTCGATGAAGAGCAAAGCGGAGGCTGGTCGACAACATGAGGTATTGCTCATTGGAAAGAGGTCTGAGAAATTTTTAAGGATTCTATTCATATTCTTCTTAAAGCAGTGTTGCCTGTACTGGACAGTTAAAATGCCTCAAAATAGTTTAGAGTTCTCCGTTTTGGGGCCTTCCTTCCATCACCTTAGTGTGTCTGCTCCTCAAAATAAAGCTTCTGCTCGGTTTGTCGGCCGATCTGGCTCATAAAACACCCAGGACACCCCAAACTCGTTCCTGACGCCCACCCCTTGCTTGTTTACGCACTCTGTCTGAGCTGCGTGGACTATCCCATGCCCACCTAGTCCTGTGTGTTCTCCAAAGTCCAATTTAAACCCACAACTCTTCTCTCGTAACCCTACCCAACAATGTGCCTCCTTTGTTATAATGCTCATGGGTTGTTTGTTTTTTTTCTTCTCCCTCTCACTTTTGCTTAGTCGTGCATTTTTATTTTGCTCTTTTCCGTCAAAACGAATGCCTTGTCTACTCAAATAAAGTGTTATCTCTTGCAGAGCGACAACGTTATGTTACAGGACATAGTGCTGTGCCAGGGGCTGAGGAAGAGAAATGCTATCTAAATGTGTAGTAAGTCCTTAAGGCAGCGATTTTCAACTCTCTGAATATGGACTCTCCCACAGAGCTTTGACTAGATACTGTCCCCTGAGCCTAAGCACTTGCAGATCCTGAGTTTAGTTTGTTGTTTTAAAGTTTCCAAATAGTTACATATCAACCTATTTTATTGCTACCCAGTCTGGAATCCCCCGGTGATTCTTACAGCTATGATTGAGAAGCATGACTTAAAAGATGGATGGATGTATGGATGGATGAATGGATGGATATGAAACTAAATTATGCAAAATTATTGTCAGCACCTTTTATTTTTACCAAGGTTGACACACAGCTAACTGAAATATACAGAATGTTCTTTAGGACTCTCCACTTGACCATGAACTTTTTCAGAATGGAGATCTTGCAGCATGTTCTCCATCTATTGCAATGTCTGCTACCAAGCAGGTCTTGCCTCCATATATAAAGACAGCCGTCTCCCTGTCTCTCTCTACCCACCAACCTGGTTGGTAAAACATTCCAGATACCAAACTTTGGTGGGACCAAAATTAAGAGTGTTGTTGTTGAAACTACGTCTTTAATAAATAAATTAAAAAAAAACACACACGGATAAGTTCATTGCTTGATGCTGATGAAAGAAAGAGAGCAGAGCAATCCTCTTCTGGTTTGCTTCCATTTTTCTTCTGTGAAGGAGAGTCGAATTCAAGCTGCAAAGAATGAGACACAAATCTCGGTGGAAGAGGTAGTAAGGGGAGGTCTAGGAGCTTTAAAATGTGTTCAAGTCCAGATGCATTACATCTAAGACAATTAAAACAATTTGCAGCTGTTATCACAGCTGCTCGTGTCCTAGGGGGGAAGTCAGAGGCAATGGGAAAAGTGCCAGAAGATCAGAGCTAAGCAAATGCCTCAGATTTCAAAAGGGATTTTTTTTTTATCTGAAGTGTGATGAGTTTGACTTTCATACCCAGCAACATTTCAAAGTGTGTTCTTAGCTAGACAAGTTGGATGCACTTAGTAAGGAATGAGGTGATTCAACAGAGACCACCATGAGGTCACCAAAAACAATTCAATGAAAACTATCTTCCTCGGTGATTACGTTAGAAGGGGGCGTAGCTGGAGATGATGTCACGCGAGGCCCATGCTACTGTGTTACAAAGTTTTTGAGACACAAATCTAACATTGGCTCTCCAACCACCTCTGATCTTTCACATGAATGGCAAGCTCAAGGCCTGCCACTGTCCTCCACACATCTGTCAGGACCACCCATTTCTTACAATCCCACCCCACCATTCAAACTCTACCTTTGCCACCTCTGTAGCCTGCTGCCTCCAGGGTCCTCCTTCTTTGAAAAACGTTCAGTGCTCAAGCCTACGGACAGACCTTACTCTGGGCTCTGAGGATCACAGGCCCATGCCCATGGCCTTGGAATTCCATTGTGATGAAGACTGCAGTCTTGAAACACTGTTTTCAAAAAAATGTCACCCCCTAACCTCAGTGCCAGACTCAGCCCCTTACCTTCCTCCTTTTGGTTCCTTTTGCCCTCCCTGTTCTTCAAAGAAAGTTTTACTAAATAATTTTGCATCTAATCGAGCCACTGCCACGTTCTGTCGAATTGTATTTCTCTTCAAGCTATGACCAACTGGGTTTCTGCCCCAACGGTTCCCCTCAACTGGCTCTCACTGAGGTTAGTAATGGCCTACTGGCTGACAAACACAATGGGCACAGTCTAGTTTGATTATTACTCTACTCTCCCTGCAGCGTTTGTCGTTGTCAACTGCGCTCTTCTTTGGTAAACTCTCTTCTGCTTTAATCTCCAAGAGTTTCCCTAGGGCCGGATTGACTCTCTTTTGAGCTTCCCTGTCTCTCTCCAACAGCCACCTAGAGATTGACCTTGACCGTGATTTCACTGTCAGCACTCATCTCCCTCTTCACACTCTCCCTTAGGTGATGCTATCCGTAACACCAACCGCAACCACGCTTACAGGTGACATCTGACCTCTAGGCTCACATCTCTGCTTGCAGAGGCTATAAGCTTATGACGTCAAGCTGACCAAAACGAACTCTATCGTTTGCCTTGTCCCCAACCTATCAAAAAAAAATGAGGCAAAAAGTCCTTTTAAAAACCTAAATTGTTGGGTTTTCTTATTTGGTTTCACCTTTCTGCCACTGCTCAGATTCTGACACTGGATGAGTAAGATGTGAAATAGTAGACTATGAAGAATGCTCGGCAGATGGAGACTATAAATTGTGTCCTCCAAAAAGTGACCAAAAGCCAAGTTAGTGTTTCTTCAGAACCCTACCATGAGTGGAGAAATGGAATTAGAAGGGTAGCTATTATCACATGCAGTTGCCAGGGCGTCATTGCATTTTTTTTTCCCCAACAAGCAAAAACTCCGACTCCAAAGTAGAACACACACAAAACTCTGGGAATGCAAATATTTAGTTTAGAAAAAGGGATTTTTGTGAGCAGGTGTGCACACTGTAGCTCACTGAATTCCTCCTCCTGTCTTGACAGTTTGCATGACAAAACCAGATCCACTGCTGTGCTTTAAGAAAAGACACTGTTAAAACCCGTCTCGCGGTGCCTGGCTGGTGTAGCTCAGTTGGCTGAGTGTCATCTCATCCACCAAGAGGTCACCATTCCATTCCACTCAGGGCACATGCCTAGATTGCTGGCTTGATCCCCAGTAGGAGGCATGCAGGAGGCAGCTGATGGATGTCTCAACCTCTCCCTCTCCCTTCCTTTCTCTCTAAAATCAATTACAAAAAAAAAACAAAAAACTCTCCTAATGCTTTTTATGTAAACGCAGGTGTGAATTGTCCGAAGCAGTCTTCCTTTCCTGAGTGAAGCTAAAATCTCCACTGAGAAGGTCAGCACGTTTTTCCGCGGTGAATCCTCTGACAGAGGCTGCCATCGCAGAAATGAAGTCATACGACGGAAATCCCAGACCACGGCTGCACATGCATCTCAGCATATGTGTAGGCCTATTATTCCACACCTGGTGCTCTGCCAGTGCAGATTTTAGAAGAAAAAAAAAGAAGAAAAAGTTATTTTGACAAATCATTTATTGGTTGACATGCAGTAAAATCTGCTTGAAATCCCAACAACTTCCCTGTATAGAATATCCACCCACATGACACTCTTTCCTTAGCTAAAATCTTATAATAGCGACTCTGTAATTACATTTTCTATTTCATTTTTCCCCAGGAACACTGTTGGCCTCTACTGCATGAGAACCACAGTGCATCTATCTCCATTAGTGCTGTCACACTGGTTTTATAAAATCATATTACAAAATGTGGGTCAGTGATCACCGAGTCATGTGACTTATCCGGACAATACCCAGATGCACTGTTTGACATTAATTTCCCAGGGATGCAATCTACTGATATAAACAACTCTTCAGTGCCTACTGTTCTTCACAAGCAAAGGCCATTTACCACACGGGGGGCGGGGGGGGGGGGAAGCAACAGCCAGAGTTTCACTCTCAAATATGTAATGTCCCAATGTCTTATAAGATAATATATCAGCAAAAGCTGACAGGATACTTCCACTGGATAGTACATCACCTCTTCAGCTTGACCTGCTACCTATGTCTCCAAACCCAGAGTTTGAGAACCAAAACAGACATTGTCTGTTAGCCTAGTCCCCTGATTTTGCTGAGGAGGACACTGAAGTACTTAATACATTATTGAAGGGCAACCAGCTGTTGGTGATAACGTCTAGAACTAAAGTTTTGTCGAACCCCAATTCAGTAAATACCAAGTTCAATTATTTGTGAATTACCTTGTCTATTTCCTTCATCACACTGCTGGGAGAGAATTAAATTCCTAATCCTGTATTTCATGTAACTAAGTCAACATTTTTGTAGTACCTGCTGCATACCAGACAGCAAAATAGATTTTGGAAGTAACAGAAGCACCCGCCCCTATGTATCAGCAAAGCAGGACTTTCAAGACTGGTGGGAGCTGAGATGCAAATGCTCCCCTCTGATCTCTCTGACAGTTTCTTTCAGTCTTATTTTCTGGTACCTCTTCCTCTGTTGTCCGTTAAAACTCACTCCTCTTTATGCCCATTTTCTCTATGACATCACTCGTTTTCCCTCGTGACCTCATCACTCACATGATCTTGGCTATGACAGTAACCCTGCTTACCCCGAAGGGTGTTTTTCTGAGCCCTGTTCCCATATAACCAGGTGTTTGCTGACTCTCCACCGGATGTCTTACAAGTTCCTGAAAATAAGCATATCCCTGGGTGGAGATATCAACTACCAACTCTTCGCTGGGATTCTTTATTGGGAAGGAGGTGGGGAAATTGGAATGTAAATAGTACAGCTCCTATGGGAAAAAGTATGCTGGTTCCTTATAAAATTTAAGCATGAATTACCAGATAATCCAGCAATTTCACTTTTGAGCATGTACCTAAAATAATTGAAAGTAGGGTCTCAAAGAGGTATTTGTACACCCGGTGTTTCTACCAGCATCATTCACATTGGCTAAAACACAGAAGCAATCCAAGTGTCCACCAATGGATGCATGAATAAGCAAAATATGGTATACACACACCATAGAATATTATTCAGCCTTTTTAAAAATAAAATAAAAAAGGTGGGGGATCTGATATATGCTAGCACCTGGATGAGTCTTGGGGATATTATGCTAAGTGGTATAAGCCAGTCACAAAAAGGCAAATATTATTTAATTCTATTTATATGAGGTACTCAAAGTAGTCAAAGTCACAGAGATGGACTTTTATGTCAAGCTGTGCAGCAATTTCCCCACCACAAATCCTATTCTACATTGTAGGTGCAAATTCATGAAATATTATTGACTTAATCGTTTACAGTAATGTTTTTTTACAAAACAGACTGAAAGAATAGTCTGCCCTTTTGGGGGGGAAAGGGGGGGTAAGAGGGAGCAGCCTTTTATCTTTCCTTACTATCCAACAATCTCTAAAATATCCTTTCAAAAATCAATACCACCTTGCTGTTCCACACTGCATGTCTGATGTTTCAATGTGATATCCTACAGAAAGAGCACAAATGTGTTAGCGATAGCTTTTCTTTCATGGACTATCACTACACTCTATTGCTTCTGTCAGAGAGAATGGTTTAAAAAAAGTGAGAGTCTTGTGCAATTTATTACTCTTTTGTCAGCCTTTGATTTTTATAAACAGAAACCATTTATGAGGCAAGTTACGTGATCTCTACTATTGATCCCTGCCTTTTAATGGCCCTTCAGCACCTTTACTGTAATGTCAAAAAGGGATCAAAATGGATGGGAAATGGGCTCTTAACAGAGCAGGTTGCAGCCCCAAATGGTACAAATGTCCTATCCCACCTGCTCTTTAATTGTAACCCCAAACCATCTGATACATTTTTGATAACCTGAATACATAAACTCCTATCTTAGCACCCTTTTTTATGCCAATGACATAATCCTATTATCATTCTGAAAGTGGCCTCAAGAAGCCACTAAGCTTATTGGGCAATTACTACCGGGAGGAACAGCTCAATATCAATTAGACCAAAACTAGGATTGCTGCTTTTGGCAAACACTTTTCAGCATTCTGATAGCAAATACACAACAACCCTATAAAAAGATTAACTCATTTCATTATTTAATTGCACATTTTGCTGCTCATCCAAACAGGCTCTTTGGAAAGCAGTCCAACACAATATTCTACAAGTTCTACACTGGAGACAAACTACTAAGAAGGCCAGTTTCCAAGTCTCCTGACAGGACCTACTTTCAAAACTGGAGGCTGGCACCAAGGCCAGGATGACAAGACGTTGGTGGTAGAACCATTTGTGGCCCCACCCGGATTCCTTCATGACCTTCCGGCCATTACTGAGTACCCCTTCGCGCTCCTGTGTGCTTTCCCTCCCAATATTTTGCACTGATGTGTGTTCTTTAAAGGACAATCCTCATGGCATCAGAGTTCTGGGCCCTCTATGGGCAGAGAACCAGAAGTGCCTAGAAGATTATATCCCAGCTCCCCCCACAGAGAGTCGTCAATAAATTTGAATACGTGATGTGGGGGTATAAAAGCCCAACCCAACTCTTCTGCCTCAGGTAGGAAAATTCTGAGATATAAGTTACACTGAAGTATAAGCTCTTTTGTGGATCAGGCAAAGCTACCCATAGGAGGTTCTCAAGAGAAACAAAATCAATAATAGAAGAAGGATAGATGACAGATGATAGAGGATAGATGATAATAGATAAATGATGATAGATAGTAAATTAAATAGATCATAGATAATTGATAAATGATAGATAATAGTTTAGATGATAATAAATGATGATAAATAGATTAAATAGATGATAGATAAATGGATAGATAAGATAGATATTGATTCTGAAGTATTGCCTCATACAATTTATCGAAGCTGAGCAGTCTATAACCTGCCATCTGTATGCTAGAGACCTAGGAAAGCCAGTAGTATAATTCAGTCTTAGTCTGAAGGCCTGAGAACCAAGAGAAGTGATGGCTGTAAATCCCAGTCTGAGGGCAAAGAGGATGCAATGAGCTGTCACAGTGAGGCAGGAAAAGGCAGTGAACTTCTCCTTTGCTCCACTCAGGCCCTCAGTGCACTGAGTGATGCTCAGGCTGCATCTTGGGAAGGGCAATCTGCTTTACAGAGTGCAATGATGCAAATGCATATCTTATCCAGAAACCCTCACAGACCCAACCGAAAATAATGTTTAATCCGGGCCCCGCTGGCAGTCAGGGAGCCACCTAAAATGAACCAGTACACCTGGCCCGGCTTCCTTCCCTGCCCTGGCCTGCTTCTCCTTTCTCCCGTTCTTCCAGGGACATTTCCTTAAGAAAGCCTTTACATGCAAACCCTCATCTAAGGCTCTGCTTCAGCAAAACCTGATTTCAGACATACTGTTAAGAGTTTTCCTTTTAGGATTAAAAAAAGCTGTGGTAACCAAAACCGGTGTGGCTCAGTGGATAAAGCGTAGGCCTGCGGACTGAAAGGTCCCAGGTTCGATTCCGGTCAAGGGCATGTACCTTGGTTGCGGGTACATCCCCAGTGGGGGGTGTGCAGGAGGCAACTGATTGATGTTTCTCTCTCATCAATGTTTCTGACATTCTATCCCTCTCCCTTCCTCTCTGTGGAAAATCAATAAAATATATATATATATTTTTAAAAAGCTGTGATACATTTACACAATGGAATACTACTCAGCCATTTTTCTCTATTATCACAGGCACTTTCAAAGTAGATTAAATAGGTTGCAATTTAAAGAAAGGTTAGATTTTGTTACTAGCCCACAAAAATTTTCAAAGAAAAAAGATGCCTCTCACTACCAATGACACCTATGAGTACATATTTATTTGTTAAATCTGTACTTTGTGAATATATACTCCTATTAATATGTCTGCATTCAATATGCTTCACTTTAACCCAGAAATTGTCATGAAATCATTACATTCTATTTACTTATGCCTAGATACATAAAGACAAACAATTTTAGGTGTCACGGGGAGACAAAGGGACAGATCTTTATTAAATGAAAGATGACTAAATGTTTTTATTTGGAAAAAATAGTTGTTATCTTTATTGTAAAGCATTCGACATCTGATCTAAATTATACTTAAATTCACCATCTTTATTATAAGAGTTTGATAAACAAAGGTTTTGAAGCCACTGTTCTCTCAAAGTTTTACAATCCTAAGAACTAATTCTAAATAACTGCACTTCAAATAATGACTGCTTTCCTTTTTTTACTTTATACTGAAAAGAAAGGGAAAGAAGGCTAACGTTCATTGAAAGCTACATGGTACCTGGTGTTAGATGCTTTACTGCCATTATTTATTTTATTTGAAAGGGGCATCTATTGAAATCAAAATTATAATCATTTTGCCATACCTCTAAATCACTGTTCAAATCATGACAAACACTGGAATCAGACAACAACCTCAGTGTCTCTAGATTTTGCAAAATAAGAATACATTTTGTTCCCCGACCTACCTGGCGCCCTTGATGTTGTTTGTATCGCTGGAAACCACCAGAATATTGAAAGGTTTTGATCCCAATTGGACCAGATTAGGCATATTCCATCGCAGCAATAAATTACACCAAACACAGGATGGAATTTTCTTGCTTGTGAGAGGAGAGGAAACTGACTTCTTTTTTTCCTCTTTCTATTAAGGTTTTTTTAAAAAATGTAATAAAAACCTATTAATATACAGTGACACATTTCAGTGCGAAAAATGCAGGCTGTGCAAAGCTTGAGGTTCTCACTGTACCAACAACAGACCCCCATTACACAGATGGAGTTCTCATCCTTATTCGCCTCATAAATGTTAAGAGTAGCACACACAGCTTTTTCCCTGCAGAGGAACACTTGGTAAACACTGTAATTGAGACCTTTAGCTTGAGTGTTTCCCTAGGCTTGGTGTCACTAAGTGTGTAGCCTCAGTGTAAGAAGGGGAAAGATTTTTTTTCATTGAATTCATCTCTCCCCCATTATTGTGGCACTTTCTCAGTGGTTGCTCTCAGCACATGGTTAGTTGTTAGTTTTCACTTCTTCTTCTTTTTCTTTTTCTTTTTTTTGTTTTAATTTCGAGAAAAACTAATGAGTTTCCAGAAGCCTTGTGAGTGCTTTAGGGCTGAATGTGATTTAAAACCAGCAGTAAAAGAAAAGACAGGGAAGGTAGCTGGTTAATTGACCTTTATTGTGCCTTCTGGTTCATTTAGAAATGGAAATTAAATTAACATGATAATTCAGTCCTACTGTGTTAAGGCTGTGATAAACCCATTAAATTTTATGGCCATTGATTTAGCATTTTTTTCTATTAACTGGGTTTAATTTTCAAAATTGTCATGCAGGTTCTGAGAAGTGGTTCATCCACTCTGGTTCTTCCAAGTTACTAATGGGTAGCCTTTTAGTACTCAATTATTCAAGCGCAGAGGGCCCAACTGCCCTCCAGTGCCCGGATTAATTTAGAAACTGAGCCATTTGAAAGTCTTTATAAGAAGCAAGGAGAGTTCAGGGAGGGGAAAAAGTCAGTGAGATTTCCTAGGGCATATGTCAACTTTCTCAAAGATTGTATCCTAAACTAAGCCTGACAAAAGCGAATATTTTGGATTTTTTTGTGTGTGTGTGAGAGATCGGAAGAGCCATGAAAAAATTGCAATGGAGTTTCTCTCTTGACCACTTCTTGATGCAGGTATCAGGGCAAACTGTAGCAGATAAATTGTTCATGGATAACTTAGAGCTGATATTCCTTTTTGCACATTTGATGAGCAGATCCATTTTTAGATCAGCCCACCCTTTAAGTTCCCAGTAACAATTTCTGTGCAAGTTTTCCTTAGACTTGAGTAAGACAGGTGTTCATCGTTGTCTTTTTCTCCCATGGAAAATGTTCACTATGTAAGGGAATGAAGAACATGTTACCACTGATTCATGAAATTCAAGAATTGTGGCATCGGCCTGTCCACAATTGGTTGAACTTTGACCTACGAACTAGGAGGTCAAGGTTCAATTCCCAGTCAGGGCACGTGCTCAGGTTGCAGGCTCAATCCCTGGTAGGGGGCATGCAGAAGGCAGTCAATCAATGATTCCCTCTCATCTTTGATGTTTCTATTCCCTCCCTTCCCTTCTAAAATCGTAAAAATACATGTTAAAAAAAGAAATGTGGCATCTGAGGACCAATTTTATTTTTAATGTAGATCTGTTTCAACCCAACAAATATCCATTAAGTTTCTACCCTTTGAAAGCCACTATTCTGGAGGCTGTGGGGGTACTACTACAAGCTGAGTTTCCCAGGCAAAAGCAAATTTTCTCAATCATGCTATGAAGGGTTCTTTTTATATCAAAGTTGGCAGGAAATAGAGGACTAAAATTGTTTCAAACTGTTGTTGGCAGTAAGCTTCTGTCTGTGTTAATTACACTCTTTATTTGATGCTCATCACTCAGTCAACAGTCAATGCATTGTAGCCTTTCTGTGACTAAACACCAAATTACTGTGTGTAGCTTTTTGGGTTTCTGAGTATATCTAATTTATATCATTCCCACATTTGATGATCTAATAGTCTGGAGGTTTTCCCAACTCTAACTCCTTTGATAAACAACTAATCAATGAAAATCTTGAGTGCAAATACAGACACATTCAAGAGGAAGGGCTTAAAAGTTTAGACTCCTTTAGAAATACAGATTTTATGGTAGCTTTCTGAACTTTAAATTTGAAAGCATAGATGGCTTGTGGGGGGAAAATTTGCATCATATTTTAATATTGTCTAGCTACACATGCTTACATAATGCATAGAGACATCAACAAAAAATTTTAACATAATTTGGGTATATGTGCATATACATTCTTATGTATGCATGCATTTTGGGTGAGGGTAAGAGAGTGAGCTTCTAAAAATAATTCAAGTAAAGACCATAATAAATAGAATACACATGTTTTATATTGCTTAGTTTTAGGTTCAGTTTTCAATTCTCAAAATACATTATGTAATAGATACCTATATATATAAAAGCCTAATATGCAAAGTGTCCCCTCAGAGTTCGATAGCTCACTGTGATGTGCACTGACCACCAGGAAGCAGTGCAGAATAAAGAAAGACCCCAGCTGGCAGCCAGGGAAGGGAGGCCCCAGCCAGCAGTCAGCAGCCACTAGGGACCCTACCTATGCACAAATTTTGTGCACTGGGCCTCTAGTTTTAACATGAAAGAGAGCATTTACCCTACAGACTGCTTATACTCAGAGGTGTGCTGGAGCCAGCCTGTACCAGCTTGAACAAGACAAATTTATGCATCTTTTTCTCAGCTTCATATTCAGCCACTCACCATGGACAACTTGAAATTGACAATGGTGGAAGCAGTTGCACCCCAGAAATTGGCAAATCCTGTACATCAGAACTTTTTTATTTTTTTAGTATGATTGATTGGTAAACATTCACCAAAACACAACAGTGTATATGTGTGTGTATGTGAACATGAACACACACACACACACACACACACACACACACACACATCTTAGGGAATAGAAAGCTAGACCAAAATGTAATGTAGGGATTGTTTTATTTTTGTGCCCTCCCATTGAACATTGTATGGCTTGTCTTGTTATTGCTAATGGATTTATAGATAGATGATAAATAGATGATAGACAATGAGGGGTCAATGACTAAATAATAAAATTATTACTACAAAGGAAAATAAATGACTTAGTGGTTACTAGATGTAGAAGAATTATAATGGTTTTACTGAAAAGAAAGAAAAATTTTAAAGCACTTCATAAATTTGTTAGAGCTAGGAAGGTAATTTCTTTTACATCTAACCAATTCACCCATTTCACCTGTAAGGAGACTAAAGCACAGAACATTTAAGAGGCGGAGCCGTGATTATAAAACGAGGCAAGTAACAAAGCCAGAATGAGACTCGTGCTTGCTCACGCAGATTTCTGTGGGTCCTTTAACCCTACTGATTCCCTTCTGTGGTGTCAGAACAGACTGAACTTTCGGAAACAAACATCCACTTTTCCAGCAGATGTTTTCTATTATTAAAACAAATAACTAGTTTTAAGAGAGCGAGTAGAATATACTACAGATGTTTCTTTAAACACACCTCTCCCAGGCGCTTCCAAGTCTTGACTAGAGTCACCAGTATCTTCTAGGCCAGCGGCTGCCAACCTTTCGGGCCCCAGGGTCCTCGGACCGCTGGCTGGCGACCACCGTTCTAGGCGGAACGATTACATCACAACATTTTACATGTTAAGATGATGTAAGTGTGTTCTTTCCTAATACTTCTCTTGATCACATTTGCACCTTCTCTACCATTTAATGCAAAACCAAACAGATATAAATTTTTTTTTCAATCTCTAAATATTGAGCTAATTTTAAACCTTTAGGAGATGAGAAGCTGCCCGCTACTGCTGTGAGACTGGGGATTTGTTAAGCTACTGATACAAATATCTGCCAGGCTTATGACTAACATATGAATTGCCTGATGTTATCTAAAATGCCCAGTTCCAAGGGAACGCTGACACATGGATGGCTTACACTGTGTCGGCTGCAAGATTGCTAGAAATTCCACTCCTAGGGAAAGAAGAAAGCTGGTTTCCATCTCCCTCCCAGTTGTATTACCCTTTGATCAAGCATCTCTGCTGGTGTGCGCTATCTTCTATGTGAACTAAAACATCCCTTCATTCACTAAAAAAATAAGTTGAGGAAATAATGCAAAAAGAACAGGTTTAGATCCAGACGCTCAGGTTCAAATTCTAATTCAGCCACTTCCTAACTGCGGAACCCGGGAAAAGTTACTTAACCACGCTGAGCCTCAATATCCTCATGGGTAAATGCCCAAAATGGTCGTGTTTAGGATGCATTTGATTTGTTGAGATTAAAGAAATAGCATTCCTAAAGTAATCTGATACAATATCTGATACACAACAGATACTCAACAAAAAATCACTTCCTTCCTCTTTCCCTTCAGACTTCCTCCACTGGGGTTACAAAATTTAATAAACCATAATCTGCACTCTAAGTAACACAATAGGAGAAAGGATTTCTAAGTGACTAATTCTCACACAGTATAGTTTGGCAAATCAATTAGGATCTCGTCAGGAAACAGATGTGCCTCAAACTGGGGAATTGAAGGAGGGTTTCATAAAGGAATATTTCCAAAGGTCTGGGCACGGTGAGACGGTGCAGCATCCTGAGGCCGAGAACAAATGTGGCCCAGCCCTCCCACCGAGGGCCCGGGGAAAGCAGACACAATTACCTGGGAAGAAAGAACAGAACAGGTGGCTGGAGCTGCTCTACGCCACCCTGAGAGGACAGACAGTCTATATCTCTTTCCCAGTCCACACTAAGTGACATCACCTAGCTTGAAACTGGTCACAGTAGGAGTATTTATACTAGAGAAATGGGCAAACACGACAAACCGGGGCTTCCCCAAACCCCATTTACCAGCACATCACTAGGTATCACATTTGCTATGGCACACAACTAGCCCAGACTAACCTCACAGAAAGGAAACGAGGGAACAAATATCCCAAATTTATTCTCCTTGTGGCCTTCTTGTATTCTTCCAACTTATCCCGCCCTGCCCTACTGCTCTCCTCCCTACTCCTTCACCCAACCCTCAATCTCCAGAAGCAGTGAGTGGTTTTTCGACTCCTGACACGGAGCAACCTTGCTTTCACATTTCCTTCTCTTTACCTGGCCAACTCCATCTTTTCTTTTTTTATTTTATTTTTTAATAGATTTTATTGATTTTTTTTACAGAGAGGAAGGGAGAGGGCTATAAAGTCAGAAACATCGATGAGAGAGAGACATCGATCAGCCGCCTCTTGCACACACACACACACACACACACACACACACACACACACACACCAACGGGGATGTGCTGACAACCAAGGTACATGCCCTTGACCGGAATCGAACCGGGGACCTGTCGGTCGCAGGCCAATGCTCTGTCCATTGAGCCAAACCGGTTTGGGCTGTTATTACATTCTTAATATCCATATGAGAGATGATCATGTCTTACACTAAGGAAATGGATAGGTTTTGAATATTTATTGTGTAAAAGGTGAGGAAAAAATGGGGAGATCAAAAACGACTACCGTGTTTTGACTCTGAGCCCACAGCTGGCTGACAATGGACAGGAAGCGTGGCGGGAGACAGCTCGCCTACCCTCAGACGCGAGCCTGACCGTTCCCCAAGGCTTGCTTCCAAAACGCCCTCCTGGGTTATTGACGCTTTGAGAAGCCGGGTGCTCTACGCTTTATCTCCGTCTCTGTGAAAAGGAGATAACGGCAAAGTATGCACGCGCACTTAACTTCCGTGCGTTTAACTTCATGATCTCAGCACAAGAGGAAGAATAAGAGTAAGCAGGCGCAGGAGAGAAAAAATAATTTGAACTACAGATCCATAACTTAAACTATCCGACTCAATGAGCATAGCGCTAAAAGCAATTTAATAAGGAATACAAGAGTCTGCTACTGACTCAGTTGATTGGGTTCCCACACGTCTCCTACACTGCTTAATTTTAAACGGGAAGTGTATTTTTTTTTCATATGGTATGGCCCGAAATAAAATCCAGTACAACTGGGACCAGTCATTGGAAAGTTGATCAAAATGCCATTTAAAAAAATAAGTTGTTTTTAAATGAAGCATATATTTTTTATTTGTTTTAACATAAAACATATAAATTTATTATCCTGTGTTTTGAGATAGAGCCAAGACAAAAAATAATTTAATTTATTTATGTTCTCTTATATACAGATTCACTGACTGGAGTTCCTCACCATATTCCTAAAATAAACTTTAATATTTTCCAGTTTACAGTCACAATACAACTTTGTGAGTCAAAACTGACAAGATTGTCACCTAGACTGACCGGTGTGGCTCAGTGGATAGAGCGTCGGACTGCGGACTGAAGGGTCCCGGGTTCGATTCCGGTCAAGGGCATGTACCTTGGCTGCGGGCACATCCCCAGTAGGGGGCGTGCAAGAGGTGGCTGATCGATGTTTCTGACTTTCTATCCCTCTTCCTTCCACTCTGGAAAAAATCAATAAAATATATTTTTTTAAAAACTGACAAGATTGTGACCAAAGAAATAGGCGAGGTGGTATCATAGCTCAGGTATGTGAGTTTAAAACACATTGTCCTTATGAATTACAGTCTATGATCTGTCTCTCTAGGATGGCATTTCACACTTCTTAAAGTATGTTTTGTGCCTACAAACACACACACACACACACACACCACCCGTCGATGCTAGTTTCAGCCTCGCTGGCGAAGCCTATCCCTCAGTTCAGACACTCTACATTAGATGAACTGTTGGGCTGATATTGCTCTGCCATGCATGTCTCCTTCTGATTTGTCCCCTCTGGACTTTCATCATAACAACGTCAAAATGAGCAACGAAACTGCCTAAAATGCTTCCCAACGAAGCACAAGATTATATGACTTCATTTCAAGGTGTCAGCTAAACAGAACACTCAGGAGACATCACCGGAGACACCAAACAGTCTCTTCTCTCCTCCACAAAGAGCCAGAGCAGCGTCCCACTGCCGGCCGAAGGGGGAGGCAGACACCAGAGGGACAAATGTGAACACCGGAGTCAAAGACCTCTGGGCCGAAGTGTTCTGAGTTGACAAGGATTAGCACTGGGCCTGGGCAGCCAAGGGAGCCATTTAGACCAGCTTCCGGGGGGCCCTCGCCCAACTATTCAGCTGTACATTCGTAGTTAGTTTTCATGCCTTTCATCTTTCCACTAATCATTCTCCACTGTGCCCATTCTCTTTATTTCTCCCTCACTCTTACAGAGTTAACTCTCTGTTTAGGCTAAGTCCAAGAAGGGGTGTTCCAGATTACCCAAACTCTCCAGCACGAGTTGTCCTCAGAGTGTACTTGCTGGCCTGGTTTACATGTTGCTTGACTTCGGCTCCTCATGAACCTTCACCTCCGCGTCCATTGCCACACCAAGGCATTTTCTAGTTTTCTCCTCTGCATTCCCATAGCCACGTCCTTAGGCCAAGTCCCATGATCTTAAATCGACTGCCTCTTCAATAGGTTCCCAGCTACTCACTCCTTTCTCACATTACCACTCAAGTTGAGTTTCTATTTCATTACGTCAAATTCCTCTCTCCAAAACCTTCGGTGGTTCCATTGCTTGGGGTGAAGTACCAGTTTTGCAACAAGACATATCAGCCTGTCCCAGAATAGATGTCCCACCTCATCGGCAGCCAATCTCACTCCCCAATACTCTGGCACTTGATTGCCAACACTCCAATTTACCCCATTCCTTTATCCAGATTTCTCATCCTATTGCTTTCTGTCTGGGATGACCTTTTCCCCAACCCAAGATGAACTGGATCCATCAAGATCCAGGTTAAGTGGAACCTTGCTGAATTCATTCATCCGCACACCCATTCATTCACTGAGCCCCAGCCATGTGCCAGCCACTGCCCTAGGCCCGGTGGTGTTGTCGTCGTCAGCAGAACGGGCATGCAGAGCTCACAACACAGAGAGGTGATTATCACACAGGCAAGTGTAATAGTGAAACTGTGACTAATCTAGAAAATAAAAGTGTGCTGGTACAGCAAGCACCACTTGCAAAGGTCCGTGGGCAGGGAAAGCCCAGCAAATATTAGAAGAGAGAAGCAAAAGTCAAGGTGAAGAGAAGAGAGTGCTATAGTGAGTGGGTGTGGATGAAGCTCACAGAGGCCAGACCAGGGAACACCTTCAAATCTGTAAAGAGAATTTTTATTATTTTGAGACAGTGGAGAGATACTACACAGTTTTCAATGGAAAGGTGGCTGGATCAGCCAGTTTGCTTTCTGAAAAGATCCCTTTGGCTGCCACCTAGAGCAATGGTTCTCAACCTTTCTCATGCCGTGACCCTTTAATACAGTTCCTCATGTTGTGGTGACTACCCACCATAAAGTTATTTCCCAACAGTTCCCCAACCATAAAATTATTTTCGTTGTTCATAACTGTAATTCTGCTACGAATCGTAATGTAAATGTCTGTGTTTTCCGATGGACAGAATCCTATCTCGACTCGCAGGTTGAGAACCGCTGCTGTAGAGCCCAAGACCATCGGAAAACACAGACACTTACATTACGATTCATTAACAGCAGCAAAATTACAGTTATGAAGCAGTAACGAAAATAATTTTATGGTTGGGGGGTCACCACAACATGAGGAACTGTATGAAAGGGTCTCGGCATTAGACAGGTTGAGAACCGCTGAAGGAGAGAATAGATACAGAGGAGGCCGGGTGGAAGGACCACTAAAGAGAGAATTAAATGTAATTCCTTTACCACATACCAATCGATACTATTAAAAAGAGACCAAATCTATCTGCACAGGATCAAAAGACACCTTGGAATGTGTACTTGCCGTGGAGAATCCACAAGTTACATAAACTCAATACAGTAAGGATAAAGCCCGCCTCATTTATACCTGGTCCTGAGCAGCAGACCTCCACCCCAGAATCCCTGTGCACACACCCCAGCTCCAGTATAACTTGGCCGCGCATTATAGAAAGATTGCCACCTTTCTTCCAGATTCTCTAATACACACACACACACACACACACACACACACTCACACACACATATATATATATGTAATTTAAAAATTACATACACTTAATCATTACATATTTCTGTTTGGATATAGCCATGAATATTTTCTTCTAGGAATAGCATGTTGATCCTTTTTTACATGGCTTCTTGAGCTGAGCTCGTAGTTACTATTCCTAAATATTTGCATGTTTGGCATCATTAATATTACAAAAATACTTTTACTTGAGAATTTTGTTCTTCAGTTATGTCAGTTGCCAGAATATACACAAGTGCACACACATATAACAGGAAAGTGTTTGTGGCAAAGTACTGATTTGAGAAATCAAGCAGCATGCCTTACTCATCCACGCTGTAATGCTGCATTCAGACCAGAAGACATGAGTTAAGTTACAGTATACCATGAGGAAATAGTTGCCCCTATCATTAGCCCAACATCAACCCAAGGGAGGGAATGAAAAAAATGATTTTTTTTATTCTAAATCTGAAAATATATAGTTAATATACTATAGATGCCTAAACCGGTTTGGCTCAGTGGATAGAGCGTTGGCCTGTGGACTGAAAGGTCCCAGGTTTGATTCCGGTCAAGGGAATGTACCTTGGTTGTGGGCATATTCTCAGTGGAGCTGATTGATGTTTCTCTCTCATTGATGTTTTTAACTCTCTATCCCTCTCCTTTCCTCTCTGTAAAAAAATCAATAAAATACATTTACATATATATATATATTATAGATAAGGAGCAGCAAAAAGAAATGCCCAAATCTTAAGTTTGAGATAAAGGACCTACTGTAAGGAAAAGGATACTGCTACATATTTTCAACACGGGGGGTGGGGGGGCTGCGCTCCACCCTACCTCCTCGCCGTCCACACCACTGCCTACTCCTCACTACCATTCGAGAGGGTTTCAGCATGTGAGAAGAAGAGAGAGAACAGAATCCAACTGAAACTGAAAGAAAGAGGAAAAGAATGAGCAGTGGGGTGTTCTTGACTCTTGTCTACCTCTGGCCAAGCTGAGGACTTGAGGGACGTTCTCCTGTGGCGTTTGAAACGTCTGCAGAGAAGACCGCTAGGACATCTCCAGGCACAGCTGGAGAGTGACAGTCCTTGTAAAACCTGTCCAGGCGCTTGGGACTTGAAGGAAACAAGAGTGAGATGGCATTGTGCACACAGACGTGAGAGGCTGCCCGCCCCAACCAGCATCAGCTGCACAGAGGGCGTGAGGTCTGCAAACAGCTCACGAGCCCAAAGGAGGACAAGCCGATGAGCAATCCTGAGAGCCTGCCTGCGGAGGAGCCCCTCCTGGGAGGAGGAGGAGGAGGAGGCAGCTCCCTGGTGTGACTCCTCCAGATGTCAGCCAAAGCAGAACAGACTACAGCAGCGGCTCTCAGCCTTCCTAGTGCCGCGACCCTTTAATGCAGCTCCTCATGTTGCGGTGACCCCCGACCATAACGTTATTTTCGTTGCTAACTTCACAGCTGTCATTTTGCTACTGTTATGAATCGTGATGTAAATATCTGTGTTTTCCGACGGTCTTAGGCGACCCTGCTAGCGGGTCTCAAACTGTGGGTCGTGAGAACCGCTGTTTGGAGCCTGAGACCGTCGGAAAACACAGATATTTGCATTTCGATTCATTAACAATAACAAAATTACCGTTATGAAGTTAGCAACGAAAATAATGTTATGGTTGGGGGTCACCGCAACATGAGGAGCTGCGTTAAAGGGTCGAGGCACTAGGAAGGCTGAGAACCACTGGACTACAGGAACATCAGCAGAACAGAGAACCGGGGTGACTTCTCCCTGCCTTCAACATCATGAGAGCAACTCCCCCCACCCCTCAGAGTAATTTAGATGTCAGACCGGGAAAAAAAGGAGACACAGAAACTGTACAAGGCAAAGCAGTATTGATGTAGTTGAACACTGAACTAATTCCACTGTGAGCTCCACCACGTCCATTTTATAGATCTTGACTAAGCACTTAGGGCGTTGGACAGGATTAATTTGAAAACAAGTTCACGACTGAGAGGCAGAGATTAAAGTCAGTCTAGAAATAGAATTACTCTTTGGAACAAAAAATGTATGACCATACAATTCACACCGATTCCATGTACACATCACACACTACAGAACAACACAGCAGTTTCCTAGACACACCACTTCTGGCCCGACGTTTCTGGAGGTAGTGGGTGAGACTTGAGCGTGAAAAGGAACGTCCCAAGGGACCATTTGCTAGAGAACAGAAGCACAGCTAATGACAGCATTTGGTTTGCCAGGGAAAGCCGAAAGGCATGAGACCGAGCCTTGTAATTCGAGAGTTTGAAGTGTCAGTACATGAGAAAAGAAACTCCTCCCTATGCAACAGCAACCCCATTAAAGGGAATTACACGTTGATTTTTTACTCTAAATCTGAGAATAAATGTAGTTGATTTATGGGTGTAGGATATCTTCTCAACTGAATCCTGACTCCTCCATAAGATCCACTTTAAGTGTTGGCAAAAATGCCACTTGAGAAAATTACAGTAATCTAATCTGGCTGCAATCCTTTGGGGCCAAACAGGATTTCTTTCTCTCTATACTTTGAAGATGATAATATGTAAGTTAATAATATTTAAACTAGTCAAAGCTAACCAGAGAAAGCTGCAACTCTCTGACTCCACCCCCTGATGAGAAAGATGGGGGGCGGGGGGGAGAAGAAACCAAAATCAAAAACGCTTCTACCGAGATCTGCAAAAGTCGGGTTTGGGTGAGTTGTTTTCACTGCCAAAAAAGTCGGTAACTTTCCCCTCCCACCTCGTTACCTCCGTGTTGGCCTCTGTCCAGTGGAGATGCTGTGGGGTTCGGCGGGAACAGGGTGGGAAGGAGGGGGGTTTGCAGTGGGGAGGGAAGAGAGGAAGCGTTCAGCTGCCGGCGGTTGAGTCAAAACATTCATCAAGGTGAGCATCACCTGCAAAGCAAAGTGCTGCTTCTCGGAAGGGCTCCTCCTCCTGGGGCAGCGCAGCAACACAAACAACAGAGGAGCGGGTCCCAGCCGGCCGCAGGGGGACAGGTGAGAGAGACGGCCATCTTCAAGGCCACAGTGCAGCTCTCCCCTCCCCAGGTCTCCTTGGTTCTTAGTGTCCAGCTCAGCGGCAGTTCTCCCGTACTTACCTTTCTTCAGGAGAAAACAACACCAAGGCTTATGCCTCACGATGGACATCACTGACTTCATGGGCTGTCACGTTTCATGATTAGTTATCTTCCCACAATTTCAGAAATGTGTCTCCCCCTGCACCCTGGAGACTCAGCGAGAGGGCGGCCCGCAGTGTAAACAGTAACTTTAGGGTATGGCGAGCCTCGTGTCCCACCGATCCTTTGCCTACAATGCGTGTCCTGCCTTGTTCTAGCCACGCTTCCTTTGGGGACCTAAGCCATTTCCATGTGTTGCCACACTTTCCCTCCTCTATTGGGGTCCCTCTTGGCCTACGTCCAGCTTGAACAGGGGCCCACAATCTCTGCTCTCCTGTAGGCGCGGGGCCTCTCCCGTAGGCACGGGGCCTCTCCCGTAGACAACGGGAATCTTTTGAAGAACCAAAAGTGAGGGTGGAAAGTAAACTGTTTACTTTTCACAGTAATGATTACGTTTCAGAGAACCCAGTTAATCCTTTGTGATTTTAGAAGAAGCCGGCTTCTCAAACGTTGTGTCTTAAGATTCTTTTGCTGCTATTTCTCTAGCCTCAAACGGCAGTGATGATGATGAAGATGATGATGTTAATGACAGCAATGATGGCGGCTACTTTTTTAAACACTGATTTGCTGAGCTGTACATACATCATCTTGTGTAATATTAACGGAGGCTTAGAGAACCTAATTAACTTGCCCAAAGTGTACAGCTAATAACCACTGGCTTCCAGAGCCAACGCTACTTATCGGTACATATGAAGCTACTGGGTAGGACTGGGATCAAAATCAAAGAATCAGAGCACCCAAGTATAACGGGCCACCTTCAATAAACAGGCTGGGAGAAGAGTTTGTCAGCTAGCAAACATTGAAAAGAACTGATGAGTTTTAGCCCTCACGAGGGGCCAATCATCATACTAGATTTCTTTATATAAATTTCAATAAAAATAATAATGGTTAAAATTACCAATTTATGGGGTAGATCCTATCACCCCTGTGCTGGTTATTAAGCAACTGTTTCTCAATTTCAAACCGCCTCTCTCTGCTCTGCTGTGCTCTGCGATGTGATGGGGGGAGGGGGCTGGGACTCTGAAGACTACATTTCTGCATTGTCAGCCGCTCCCGGTCAGGCCCTGCCAGTAGGGGGCATCAGAGAGAGATTGCAAGGCTGCAGGAGGAAGAAGGGGTTTGATCCTTCCGGTTTTATTTTTTTATTTTATTTATTTGTTTGTTTGTTTGTTTGTTTGCTGCTTTTGTCTGCATCATCCCAGCAATACTTCCGGCCCTGGCAGCCACAGCCCATGCCATCCTGCAGCGGTTTTCCTCCCGGGAGCACCAGGGATTGAGTGTGCAGTTTCTCTAACACCTGCAGAACCAGCCTCATGGTCTCCCCCTCCACACACACACACACACACACACACACACACACCTGGCCAGTCGTCCAGCACACCCGCTTCAGAGACCCACAGCCAACCTCCGCAGGCCTGGCCTCCCGTCTGCTCAGCTTTGAGAACTGCGACTCGGTCCTTTTGTTTCCCCAGCCAAGAGCTGGTAGCTGCTTCCCGCGTAAGCTCCTCCATGGCGCCTAGGTGTTTGTGGCTTAATTATTTTTGTTTCTCCAGTGCCAGGTTAACAATTTTTAACGTTAAATTCCTTCCGTTACTTACCCAGTTGGCTTGGCTCGGGGGTTGAGCATCCGTCTGTGAACCAGGAGGTCAAGGTTCAATTGCGGATCGGGGCGCATGTCCCGGCTGTGGGCTCCATCTCAGTGTGGGGTGTGCCGGTCAGCGATTCTCTCCCTCTCCCTTCCTCTCTGAAATCAATAGAAATAGATATTTTTTTTAAAAATAAAGTTCTTATGACACTGACCCACACACACACACACACACACACACACACACACTCCTTTCTCAGAAAACCCTGCCCTTTTCCAAATCGTGGTACTAGTAAGTCTTGCCTCTTGCTGTGTGTTAAAGTGTAAATACAACAGGAGAGACTCTTTTTTTATTATTATTGTATCTGCAAATTCACCCAAAGGCTACATGAAACACATGACAAATAACACACACAGATTTAGGAAATCCTAAGCGAGTCCTTAGGACATCGTGAGTGACGTGACCAACCTGATGACCGGCTCACAGCGAAAGGAAGAGTGGGTAGACGGCGGAGAAAAGACTGTCACCCTCTTCCCTTGTCATGTGTCGTTCCATGGAAGCGCCCCTGGCCGCACCTCTCACAGAATCACACACCCAGCAGGTCCCCAATAAACACCGGTTGCCTCTGATAACACCGACATAGCGCAAAGGCGTTCTAATGAATAGCGGGTGATGGAAACAGATGCAGGTGATAGCGCAGCCGTGGGTGTGTCTGTCACCAGGGGTTTAGGACAATAAAGCCCGCTATAACCACGCAGACAGATGACACTAAACGTGCAGACTCCAACTCCCGTGCCTTGTGTCACCTAAGGAAAACGAAGCTAGAGGAAAGCCAGGTTTCCTTTCAGGAACATACGAGAAGTCAGTCACTGCTCATTTGGGGGCTGGACTCCAGAACACACACCCTCCGGATTTGGAAAGGAGGTCAGGAAACAAAAACCCATTCAAACCGAAAGTAGTGACGAAACCGGTTTGGCTCAGTGGATAGAGCGTCGGCCTGCCTGCGGACTGAAAGGTCCCGGGTTTGATTCCGGTCAAGGGCAGGTACCTTGGTTGCGGGCACATCCCCAGTAGGGGGTGTGCAAGAGGCAGCTGATTGATGTTTCTCTCTCATCGATGTCTCTGATTTTCTGTCCCTCTCCCTTCCGCTCTGTAAAAATCAATAAAAATATATTTTAAAATAAAATAAAATGAAAGTGGTAAGAGTCAGCACACATGGGGTTACCATGTGTAGCGGTCCTGTGTGTCGGTGTATAAATGTGCTGCCGCATGGACTTAGGAACACATCCAGTCCAGCAGCCCGGGGCCCCGATGTAAGGGAAGTTACAGCCCGACCAGTGTCTGTGAGAATGAGTGTAAAGAGGAGAGGTGCACGTGCAATCAAGGAAAAGAATGTGAATTCCTCCCTGTTTATCCAACAAGAAACAGACATTGTACTAAGAAACAACTATTCCTGTTACTGAAAGAGTGGCTTTATTTTGGGGTGCAGAGATATTTAATCCAGTTATAAGAGACAGAACTATGTCAGAAACTATTCCCAGCATATACCCACATAAAGAATGGCTGGGTTAAGAATTAAAAAGGAGTCTAAAATCAGTAAACACATTAAAAAAAGAGAGAGAGAGAGAGAGTTGATGCTGATATCTTTTGCAGGTAATGGATATTGAATAGGTTGTAGATGATCCCAGATAAGAAAAAGCTGAGGAATTCATCATCACCAAACCAGTACTACAAGAAATGTTCAAGTGATTTCTTTAAAAGAAGAAAAATAAAAAATATGAAAAAGAAAATATCCCAAAGAAAGAAAGTCTCACTGACAAGGGCAGTCAACAACACTAACACTAGTATAACGGTTAAAAGTATGAAGATCATGATTAAATATAAGTAAATTAAGGGATACACACATGATTAGGTTTAGAGTTAGGGCTAGGGCTAGGGTTAGGGCAAAGGTTAGGACTATGGTAAGGGCTAGAGTTAGGGCTAAAATTAGGGTTACAGTTAGATTTGGGACTAGGGTTAGGATTAGGTTGGGGTTATAGCTAGGGCTAGAGTTAGAGCTAGGGCTAGAGTTAGGGCTAGGGTGAGGTTTAGGGCTAGGGCTAGGGTGAGGTTTAGGGCTAGGTTTAGGTTAGGGTTAGGGTTAGGGCTAGGATTAGGGTTAGGGGTTGGGCTAGGTTTTGGGTGAGGGTTAGGGTTAGAGCTAGGACTCACATTAGGACTAGGGTAGGGATAGATCTGGGGCTAGTATTAGGATTAGATTCAAGGTTAGGGCTAGTGTTAGGGTATAAGGTTAGGGTGTTAGGGCTAGAGCTATACTTAGGGCTACGTTTAAGGTTAGTGTTAAGGGTAGTGCTAGGGTTCGGGCATAATGTTAGGATTAGGGTTAGGGCTAGGGTCAGAGTTAGAGCTAGGGTTTCGGGCTAGGTTTAGCGTTAGTTGAGGTAAAGATTGACTTTTGTCAAAGAAGATTCTAGCCTAGGATATTACTCCCTGTCATAAACTACTTTTAGTTAAAAAGTTTTCATTTCAGACCATCCTTTGTGGGTAATTTAGGTCTCTGTGTTTGATAGACCCCCACGCAGGCCTTCTTTGAGCTTGTCCAGTTAGCCTGTGGCCCCTTTTTGTCCACAGGGGAAACAGGACCTCTCTATACATTTTACACTTCCTGTGAATCTATAATTATTTCAAAACCAAGCTTTAGAGCGATGAAGGCCAGGGTTAAGGTGGGAGCCTGGTAAGAATTGGATAATGGGGGGGAAACTGGTGGACATCTATAATACTCTCAACAATAAAGATAAATTTTTAAAATAATTAAAGATAATATGTGAATAACATATTAAAGATACTATGTGAATAATTAAAGATAATATGTAAATAACATTGCTAGCAAAAAATGTAGATCTGTATGTATTAACATTTAAATATGACATTATAATATTAAAGTCTGTTGCCAAATAGAATTACAGGATGATCCTCTGATGAAGAAAAAGATTGAGAATATAAAAAGTTAAAAGTGAAAAAAAAAATTTAACTTTTTACTTAAAATACTTCCATAATGGTTGAATTTTCTGCTTGCTATTCGTATATGTATTTTGATTTCTTTACAGTATAAACACATCACTTTTATTTTTAGCTTATTGATTTTTATTATTTCTATTTTTTGAAATATGTTTTTATTGAGTTTTAGAGGAAGAAGGAGGGTGAGGGATAGAGAGTTAGAAACATCAATGAGGAGAGAGAAACATCGATTGGTTGCCTCCTGCATGCCCCCTACTGGGGATCAAGCCTGTAACCCGGACATGTGCCCTGACCGGGAATCAAACCAGGAACCTCTTGGTTCCTGGATCTACTCTCAATCACTGAGCCATACTGGCCCGGCAGTTTATTGAGTTTTAGAAAGAGAGGAAGGGAGAGAGGGGGAGAGAGAGAGAGAGAGAGAGAAAATATCAATGTCAGAGAGAAATCAATCAGCTGCCTCCTGCATCCCTCCTGCATGCCCCCTACCAGGGATCAAGCCCATAACCCAAACTTGTGCCCCGACCTGGAATCTAACCAGCAACTTTTTGGTGCAGCGGGTGCCCGACCAACTGAGCCACACCAGCCAGGGCAAAATAACTTATTTTTTAAACCTGTGAATACTCCTCCCCCCCCAAAAAAAAAATCATATACTATTATGTATGCAACGTTAGCAATCTCATGGACCCAATTTTAGCCATCCATGATCTCTTCAAGAGTGTGTGACCGCCTGACTAGGTGCCCAGGGTGGAAGGACCTACTGAAACACATCGGGTAACCACTCTGGGCTCTGTTTGCTCTGAACCCCAGCCGTCCTCCAGCGAGACATAAAACTTAATGTCCTTGTTCCTGTGGAAGTGACTAGATGTGGAACTCTGAATAGCGACGTTAGGAACCACACGAAGGATGAGCATAGCAAACAGGAAGGAATAAATTAACATATAAATCACTTATTACTACGAGTACTTAGAACAACATGAGGAAATAGAATGGTTCTTTTAGCATTTGTTTACTAGCCATATTCCAGGCAATGTGCCAGGCAACGGGAAATTAGGCAATATGAAAAACAGGCCTGCTTTCTACCTAGAAACTACTGCGTGCCTACAGCATGGGGATGGTTCCGGCCCACTTAATGCAAATCCTTTCATCTTGTTGAGTATATGAACAACATGTATAAAGGATATAGAAGGATTATGGGATCAAAATGAAAATATTTTATATCAATCCCTAAAAAAAAAATAGAATAAGCAAATACAGGAAGAAATATCCAGCATATGCATACAGCAGGAGAGAGAGAAAGAGACGGGGGAGGCATTGGGTGTTAAATAGCGATGTTAATCAAGAACCCGCTCAGACAAACAACGGTTTCTATCTTTTGACTCAACAAGTCAAACAGGGCAGAAAAAGCAAACTAATTTCTATCACCCAGACAAATGGCATCTTGGTTTGCTTACAAAATGAAGGCTTGGTAGGGAAGTGCCATCATACATTAGCAATAATAGGTCTCATAAAAAACAACAACAACAACAGGAGAAATAGTAAAACTTTTGAAGTTTAGAAGCATCAAGGCATAGAACGCATAGTGACTAATAACACGCGTCCTGTGGCCAGACCTCCTGGGTTGGAATCCACAGCTGCCCTGGAACAGCTCTGGGACCCTAGGAGTTAGCTTGCTTTCTGTGCCCCCATGTCCTTGCCTGCAGAATGGATGGAGGCCTGGCAGCTGTAATGAAGACTGAATGAACGAGAGTGCTGTCCACACCTTCGTCAAACTTTTCAGCACACCCAACGCGATGAGTGTTCACAGGGGAAAGAATTCCTGGGAGAGGAGTTCTTCAAACAGGTAGGAACCTACCAGGTAGTGAAATGGATGCCGCTGTCCTTGAACCTGGTCACAAACAAGAGGACAAGGAGCAAAGGGAAGGAAGGCCAAACAGCACAGGCGTCATTTGTGCGGCTGTGCCCGGGGGCCGCAGTTCAGGCGCATGCCCAGTCAAGTCCTGGGAAAAGAGGGAAGGTACTCAGCGGGTCACTGGCCAGAGTGGGCGTGGCCACTGCCAACACAGGAAGATCTGATAGTTAATCTCCTACACAAACGAGTTCTCACACTTGGAGCTCTTGCTTGCTGAGCTTGGCTCCTCCCCTCCCGCATTCGCCCACGTGGCTCACAGCCACACGGACCCCTGCACACAATGGACTAATGCCGCGGTCGGCAAACTGCGGCTCGCGAGCCACATGCGGCTCTTTGGCCCCTTGAGTGTGGCTCTTCCACAAAATACCACAGCCTGGGCGAGTCTATTTTGAAGAAATGGCATTAGAAGAAGTTTTAAGTTTAAAAAAATGTGGCTCTCGCCGAGACCGGTTTGGCTCAGTGGATGGAGCGTCGGACTGCGGACTGAAGGGTCCCGGGTTCGATTCCGGTCAAGGGCATGTGCCTTGGCTGCGGGCACATCCCCAGTGGGGGGCGTGCAAGAGGCAGCTGATCGATGTCTCTCTCTCATCGATGTTTCTGACTTTCTATCCCTCCCCCTTCCGCTCTGTGAAAAATCAATAAAATATATTTTTAAAAATAAAAATAAATTTTAAAAAATGTGGCTCTCCAAAGGATTTTCAATCGTTGCATTGTTGCTATTTGGCTCTGCTGACTAATGAGTTTGCCGACCACTGGCCTAGTAAACTGCAACTGGTTTAATGTTGAACTAGACCCGGCTGCGATAGAGAAGGGACACTTTGGACCCTGACTTTGTGGCTTCTGGCGCTCCTGAACCCCCAGCTGCGCATCCTCCAAGTCTGCATTACGGAAAATGGGGCTTTGGAAACCAAGGGATATCCTTCCACCCAAATAAAGCTTTCTACCACATCTCATCGTCCCCCCAAAAACCCCGCTCCCACTGGCAATGGAGAAGGGCCTCCATGCCTTCTCCCCGGGGCGATGGGGAGGGGTTCCCTTCCAGAGGGGGCCTTGGCAAGACCCAGGCAGAAAGGTGGGGGCTGACCTGGGAAATCCGTGCTGAAGAGGCGACACGCACGGCCAGAGGCTGGCCTGGAGGGGCGGGTCCGAGGCTCAGCGAAGAGAGACACGGCCCCTGCCAACCCCTGGTCTGGGGCTGACGCTTCGGGAAAGGCAGCCTGCCCCGGGGTTTGCGGGGAGACGGGAAAACCAGTTACGGAACCAGTGGATGAGGAAAAGCACAGTCAAGGCCAAGGCAGCATGGGGACAGGGCAGGCGACCAAGAGGCAAAATGAACATACCTGAGCAACGGAGACGGAGAGGTTAGACAAAAATGGCTGTACCAGCAAAAAAGAAACGGAAACGGAAACAGACCTGGGACAGTACCACATGCCAGACACGCTCGGCAATGTCCCATAAGCTTTCACACTGGATACATCACACAGCCATGGAAAAACAGCTGTGCAGGCTGGTCTGAAATGATTCCTTTATTTGCCTATAAGAACCTGAGGCTCAGGAAAGTTAAATGATTTGCCTTGGGCACATGGCCAGTGAGAGACAGGGTCCGGGTTTGAACCCAAAGGTCCCCAGCCACTGTTCCAGGCTTGTTTCTGGCCGGGGGGGGGGGGGGGGGGGGGGGGGGGGGGGGGGGGGGGGGAAAGGTGTCAGCTCCATTTTTGGACACGTTGCCTGAGCTCAATGGATGTTTTCAACAGGTACCTGGGGACGTCTGGGGCGGGGGAGGGCTGGAGAAGGGGCTTTAGACGCATTAGGCAAGTTTTGTGATGGCCAGTGAGGTCACTGAAGTGGACCGTCAATAACAGGCTATTTATCACTAGAGGCCCGGCGCACAAAATCCGTGCACGGGGGCGGGGGGTGTCCCTCAGCCCAACCTGAGCCCTCTCCAATCTGGGACCCCTCGAGGGATGTCCGACTGCAGTCAGACATCCTTCTCACAATCCAGGACTGCTGGCTCCCAACTGCTCACCTGCCTGCCTCCCTGATTGCCTCTAACTGCTTCTGCCTGCCAGCCTGATCACCTGCTAACCACTCCCCTGCCAGCCTAATTGATGTCTAACTGCTCCCCTGCCAGCCTGTTTGCCCCCAACTTCCCTCCTCTGCTGGCCTGGTCACCCCTAACTGCCCTCCCCTGCAGGCTTGATCGCCCCCAACTGCCCTCCCTTGCAGGACTGGAACCTCCCAATGGCCTTCCCCTTCTGGCCATCTTGTGGTGGCCATCTTGTGTCCACATGGGGCCAGGATCTTTGACCACGTGGGGGCAGCCCTCTTGTGTGTTGGAGTGATGGCCAATCTGCAAATTACTCTTTCATTAGATAGGATGATCAGCCTGCCTGTGTCTATGCCGGGGTGTCACCGTGTTTGCTGGAGTGCCCATGCAGCAGTGTGAAAGGGATTCGCACAGAAGGGAGCCGCTGTTCTCTCCAGTGAGCAGTATTTTCACAGCAAAACACCCCAGGAACGGTTTGTGGGTACCAAGCAGCAAGCATGTGGGTCGCTTTCCCCATGTCAACTCCTCCCCCTCCGCTCAGGAAGGGCGCACCATGCTCCCATAGCAGATACGGCAGCACGGATGTGGCTGCTGATTGCAGCATAAACGCGCACACGCACACACACACACGCACACACACACGCACACGCACACACACACACACACACACACACACACACGCACACAAAAGAAGAAGAAAAATACCAAAGTGCCGTGCTTGCATAAATCTCACATTTTTTATGAATCACTGCCATTATGGTAACCACGCAGCGAAGATCTGTGCCTGAGGATGTGAATGGATGCTTCTAGATAGTCGCACTTCTCCCAGACGCCCCACCATGTCTGCGTGCCCGTGTATCAGCCCACCAGGACCCTGCTGCCCGCACAGCTGAGGCAGCGGCCAGGGCCTGCGTGACTCACGCTGGGAAATGCAGCTGAGTTGGCCTTTCTGTTGCCTCCGTTGCTAGGCTGTCGACATCCGACCACAGACCCCACAGTAAGTTTCCCCGTCTCCCACCCACAGCCGTTTTCCAGAGCCCACCAACCTGGTTCTACCGTCTAATCTCAGGCGCTGTAAAAGGTGACCCACGCTTACTTTTCGCGTGGCAGTTTCTCCAATGGAAATATTGTCATGTCAGTCCATGCAAAGCAAATGCATATTAATATGCGTTTACATCTGTCTCGTATTAATATTCATGCCTGAATCCACATCCCTACACAAAGCCAATTTTCTGACCATCTGTGTGATGGCTGGTGGATGCAATGAATAAATTTTATTTGTGAGGGGAGTGATAAATCATGTATCTTCGGGTGTTTTTTTTCTTCCACCGACAATCTTTCCCTTTTAGGTGCAAACATGTTTTCATCGTGGTTTGGAATATTTAAGGCGATGGAGAGGATTAACCCTTTAATGTCCCTACATGCTCTCAATCTCAAACGCAATCTCAACCCCTCTAATCAAACACAAGGAGGGGGGACTACAGGTTTCGCTTCGTCAGGTTTGGCATCTCTGCTTCCTCTGTGGGTTCCAGTCTTAACTGATACTCTTTGTTGTTGTTTAAAAATGTACACTAGTTGCCGAAAATGGTTTGGCTCAGTGCATAGAGCGTCAGCCTGCAGACTGGAAGGTCCCAAGTTCGATTCCGGTCAAGGGCATGTACCTTACTTGCGGGCACATCCCCAGTAGGGGGTGTGCAGGAGGCAGCTGATGGATGTTTCTCTCTCATCGATGTTTCTGACTTTCTGTCCCTCTCCCTTTCCCTCTGTAAAAAATCAATAAAATATATTAAAATAATTTTTTTTAAATGTACGCTAGCTGCTTTTGAAAAACTTCACAGGGGAAGACAGGGCCTTGTGCAAAGGGTGTATTTCTGAAGCCCTTTCCAACCATCAAAAGTATCTTAAAAGTCACGTGAAGTGTAAGCATACGCAATGGAAATATCTCAGAGAAAGTGTTACAGTATTTCTATCATGATCTCTATCCTTTCGTTTTTACCCCACTAAACTATCAAGACTTCAGCGATAACAGCTTGTTGGCAAATGTGGGGATCTGTTGGGGGGCTACTGCATCCGGATCATAGAAACAATGACCTTTTAGGATAGGAGACAATTGCAGTTAACTAACCTGGCAAATCGAACCCAAGCAGAAGGGTTGGGTTGGAAAGCAATCCTATCATGGTAGAGAGAGCCTGAGAAGATCACACACTAAGGCAGGGGTTCTCCACCTTTCTAATGCCGACACCCTTTAATACAGTTCCTCATGTTGTGGTGACCCCCAACAATAAAATTATTTTTTATCTTTATTGTTCAGTTTATTAATTACATTGTTGCCTTATTTTTTCAACCCTCTAGTTCCCCTCCACCTGGTACCCATCCCACCCTCCGCCCTCACCCCCCTCCCCTGTCCTCTCCCATAGTTTGCATGATTTTTGTCCAGTCTCTTGCTGCACTTCCCACACCCCTTTCTCCACAAGACTTGTCAGTCCATTCCCTTTCTATGTCTGTGATTCTGTTGCATTCACCAGTTTATCCTGTTCATCAGCTTATTAATTCACTTGATTTTTAGATTCATTTGTTGATAGATGTGTATTTGTTGTTCCTAGTTTGCACTTTTATCTTTTTCTTCTTCCTCTTCTTAAAGAATATCTTTCAGCATTTCATATAATATTTGTTTGGTGGTGATGAACTCCTTTAGCTTTTTCTTATCTGTGAAGCACTTTATCTGGCCTTCAATTCTGCATGATAGCTTTGCTGGATAGAGTAATCTTGGTTGTAGATTCTTGTTACTCATCACTTTGAATATTTCTTGCCACTCGCGTCTGGCCTGCATCGTTTCTGTTGAGAAATCCGCTGACAATCGTATGGGTGCTCCCTTATAGGTAACTAACTGTTTCTCTCTTGCTGCTTTTAATATTCTCTCTTTGTCTTTTGCTCTTGGCATTTTAATTATGATGTGCCTTGGTGTGGTCCTCTTAGGGTTCCTATATATTGGGGTTCGGTGCGCTTCTTGGACTCCTAGGTCAATTTCTTTCACCAGGTGTGGGAAGTTTTCGGTCACTATTTCTTCAAATAGGTTTTCATTGTCTTGGTCTCTCTCTTTTTCTGGCAACCCTATAATTCGGATGTTGGTATGCTTGAGGTTGTCCCAGAGGCCCCTTACACTAGCTTCAATTTTTTGGATTCTTTTGGTTTCTTGCTTTTCAGCTGAGTGGATTTTGCTTCTTTGTATTTCAAATCTTTAACTTGGTTCTTGGGGTGCTCCAGAGCACTTTTAGGTCTTTGTATAATCTTTTTATTTCTGTCAGTGTATGCTTAATTTCGGTTGGTCCTTTTTCATATCCTTGAGAGTCTCCTTTATATCCTGTGAGTCTCCTTCATTTCCACGTTGGTCTTGATCATTTCCTTGCAGGTCTTGTTCATATCCTTGAGGGCCTTGTTCATTTCCTTGTAGGACTCATTGATTTCCACGTTGGTCTTGATCATTTCCTTTGTGGTCTTGCTTATTTCCTTATAGACCTCGACCTTTTGTTGGAGCCTCTTGAAAAACCCTATAACCGTGGTTTTGAATTCCATGTCCAGTCGTTTTTTTTTTTCTCCATTTCTTTCACATCTGATTTCTTTCCATGTCTCTGCATGGTGGCTGCTTCCCTGGTTGTCAATTAGCTTTATGTGGTAGACTTCCTACTAGGGACAGTGGCTCAGCCTCCCCAGTTACCTGAGGTGGGTATGGGTTGCACAGTCTTGCTGAAGTTAAGCTCAGGTAATCGTTGTTAGCACTTGGGAGGGGGTTGACCTCCAGGCCAATTGTCTGTGAAGCTCAGCTGTGCTCAGGTTGGATGGGCGGAGTCTCTGGGCCAAGCAGACAGCGTTAGCTCCGCCCTCTGCGGCCCCAGGGACTCTGTGCCGGGGGCAATGGCTGCCAGCACCTCTGAGAGAGCCGCTGTGGAGCTCCACCGGCTGCTGGGGAATTCAGACTCTCCCCAAATGAATCTACACTCCCAATGTCTCACCCAGGGTTGTAAAACAAAGCAGTCTGACTGTTTTCCGAATGAGAGGGCAAGTCGCAGAGCGCTCTCTGCGCAGTCACACAGCTGAGCTGTTCACGCAAGCTGCCTTCTCCACAAGCCGGGAGACCCCTGCAGCGCCCGAGCTTCCGCGTGCCCTCCCACTGTCCAGTTTTCACCCCGTGTGATAGTGGGTTCCCTGGACTTCACCCAGAGCTGGAGAATCAGTCCAGTGGGACGTCTTTGTCTCCCCCGTTCGAGAAAACTGGCCGGTTTTCAGCCGCCCGCCCTCTCCGCGGCGCGCGCTCCAAACCTCTCTCCGCGCGAATCTTTCAACGCTGTCTGCCGCCGCTCCTCTGAGTCACAGTGTCTTATCTTCACTTTTATTTGTGGAATTTTCACTCGGCGAGCTTTTTGGTAATTCTGGAAGGTGTTTGTTCTTTCGTTAAGTTGTAGTATTAAAATTGTTGAGTATGACGGCAAGATAGGTGTTTTACCTATGCCGCCATCTTGATTCTCCCCCCATAAAATTATTTTTGCTGCTACTTCCTAACTGTAATATTGCTACTGTTATGAATCCTAATGTAAATATCTGTGTTTTCCCATGGTCTTAGGCGACCCTGCTAGTGGTTCTCACAGGTTGAGAACCGCTGCTGTAGAGCCTAAGACCATCGGCAAACACAGACATTTACATTATGATTTATAACAATAGCAATATTACAGGTAGGAAGTAGCAAAGAAAATAATTTTATGGTTGGGGTCACCACAACATGAGGAACTGTATTAAGGGTCGCAGCGTTAAAAAGATTGAGAACCACTGCTCTAAGGAAAGGGGTGTCATCAGATGGCCTGAGGAGCGAAAGCCGCGTATGGGTGAGGCATTTTCCTCGCCTCTCTCCAGGGAGGCTCCCGATGAATTCCAGTCGGACTGCTGGATGGAACTGGCTTCATTCACCTTCTCTGAGTTAGACAGGGCTTCCCTGAGGTCCCTAAGAATGCCACATACAGCACACACAGCAACTTCCAGGTCACCGCAGAAATAGATTGAAACTTCGCGTTCTCTCAGGCTGCCAAACATTTCCATTTCTGCTTCATGACACTGAGCAGAGTGGCAAGGTCAGATGGGAACCCTCAGAGCCATAGATCCGCTGTGGATAGAGCCCCAGTTAGCAGATGGATTCGCAAGTGGCAAATGGAGCAGCCAGAGAAATCTTGTCTCAAGTAGGCATGCTACTGAGTAAGCACCCGCTACCTGCAAGAGACATGATAAGACTGAGATGAAGATGCTGGCTTCCCTCCTACAGCTTTCCACCTATGTAATCATGAAGGTACATTCTCCCACAAGAAGATTCTCAACAGTGAAGTTAGAGTATGATCAATGCAACTGAGCACTATCTAGAAGGATTAAGAAGACAAGTGGGATTCCAACAAGCCCAGGGAATCAAGGAACCTCTCCAAGGAGATTTTTAAGATCAATCTTGAAGGCTGAGAAGATTCGGATGGTCAGAAAAATGACATCTTATAAGATGGGAGAAGCTTTACAAAGGCCAGAGCAGGAAGTATTTAGTGGGAGGAAGAAGGAGGAGCTGGAGAAACAATGGGTAGACCTCTATGGTTACATCTGAGAATTAATACTCAAAATTATGGGAGTGCCAAAACCGGTTTGGCTCAGTGGATAGAGCATCGGCCTGCGGACTGAAAGGTCCCAGGTTCTATTCCGGTCAGGGGCATGTTCCTTGGCTGTGGGCACATCCCCAGTAGGGGGTGTGCAAGAGGCAGCTGATTGATGTTTTTCTCTCTCATCGATGTTTCTGACTTTCTATACCACTCCTTTCCTCTCTGTAAAAAATCATTAAAATATATATATTTTTAAAAATTATGGGAGTTAAGGGAAATGATTTTGAGTAGCATACATGTAGGCATTAAATAACATCTACACTAATAAAAGAGAAGGATACAAATTGATCATACCTCTGTGATGCCCACCAGCCAATCAGAAGTGAGTATGCAAATTAACCCAACAAAGATGGCTGGGGTTAATTTGCATATGCAGGCGCAGAGTGAAGACTGAAGACTTCTCTGCTGCCGCTGGAGCGGAAAAGCCAAGCCTCACTGCGGCCAGAGCAAAGGCCAGGGTCCCAGGTGCCAGAGGAAAACCAGCACCGGCAGCCAGGGAAAGGAAGGCCCATTACATGTATCTTCGTGCACTGGGCCTCTAATTGGATTATACAGTCAGAAAAAAAATTCCTTATAACTCCGTTTATTCTCCTGTTGCCTCGTGAAGACAGTCTCTCAGTTTGGTGCTAATATGTCTTTCACACCACTTCAGTATTTGCAAAATCCCTCTTTTTAACAAAGATAGAGCCAGCCTCAGTCTACAAACTAGAACTCAATAACATTATTTGCTCTCATGGTTTTTTATTGTTAGTGTTCCTTTACTTTATTCCAAGTAGTACTCACTGGTCTTGCAGTTGTGGTAATAATATAAAATCTCCCTCTAAGAAACACTTAAGATTTTTTTCAATGTACTTGTTTTTCGAGATAAATAATAGAGTGAATGAATGTGATGAAAAAATAAAAAACTAATGTGACACAGAAAGAAGGGTTGGACTCAGTCTAGAAATGCCTCCATATGGAAGCTAACTGGGTTAAATTATAGCCTTGGATGTTAATTCCATTTTTTTAATCTTCACTCAAGGATGTGTTTATTGACTTCAGAGAGAGAGGAAGGAAGAGAGTGAGAGACAGGGAGAAACATCAATGTGAAAAAGAAACACTGATCTGTAGCCTCCCAGACGGGTGCCTACAGATCAAACCCACAACCTTTTTGGTGAACAGGACGATGCTCCAAACAACGGAGCCACCCAGCAAGGGCTGATTTCAATTCCATTTGGTGATTCTTCAGTTTCCTGGTTTCCCTCCTATATGGCATTGCTGGGATTGTGTTTCTAAAATCTCTTGCACGCTCAGAATTTTTTTTTAATGGACCTAAAGTTTTTTCATATAAATACAAAAAACATTATCTAAGTGAGAGATAGAAAAAAATGTTAACAGTTCACCAAGCTCTAACCTTTAGAGGTTTAATATGAGCTATAAACATAAACCACTTCACCAGGAGCAAAAGATTATAGCTTTCATTAGATCGCTCGGGATTCCGCACCATATACTTAAGTGTAATTCAGCATCATATCGATACATGTTTATATTTGCCACCCACCTGTGTCAGAGTGATAATGTAGGGATTACTGATACAATATTTTGTAAGTCTTTTCAGCTCCGGAAGAAAATATACACCTGTAAAATTAAGGTCATAATAATAATAGTCATTGTCATAACAGCAATAACTGCTCATCTATTTTCAAACACAAGCCCGTGATGATGGAAAGAAAAAAATTTGGCTGAAGCTAAACATGCAGACTTATCCACTGGTTAGAACGCAAAGACTTAGGATGGAATCATCATAATGCTATCTGTAACTTAGTGAGGTCTGGAGTCGGGTCTGAGGTTCTGCACTTGTAGGAAACTCCCAGGTTGCCGAGGCCGGATCCCATTCAAGAAGCTGGAATTATGATGCACGCACTGTCCACTGACAGGCTCCTTAGGGGGGAATGGCACCTGAGGGCTACGGCTCTCTGCGAAACTACCAGGGTATCAAAGACAATGGGCCAGGCCTCCTTTTCTTCTCCGCGGCTCATCTTCCTGCTCTTCTCACCGCCTTCTTGGGCGCTTTCTCTCCCCATCACGATGGACTGTGGATATGGCACACCCTCTATAGGACTCACCCCTTCTGGTTGGCATAAAGGAAAACCTTCACAACCTAAATGCCAGCTGCCTGGATGTCTGCATAAAATGTTATGGCGTGGGGGGGGGGGGGGGGGGGCAGAGATGGTGGGACAGCATCCATTTTTAAAAATGCTCAAGCTGCCGAAACCGGGTTTGGCTCAGGAGATAGAGCATCAGCTGCAGACTGAAGGGTCCCAGGTTTGATCCCGGTCAAGGGCATGTACCTTGGTTGCAGGCACATCCCCAGTAGGGGGTGTGCAGGAGGCCGCTGATGGATGTTTCTCTCTCATCGATGTATCTAACTCTCTATCCCTCTCCCTTCCTCTCTGTAAAAAATCAATAAAATATATATTTTTTTAAATGTTCAAGCATGAATTAGCATCGCTCCACTATTTCAGGCCCCTCAAAAGAATTCTATTATTTCCCACGTCTCCCCTTGCTTTGGTTGTCTGCTTCCAGTGAGTTCCCTTCCCCCTTTCAGCCCCACTTCTCCCCAGCCCACATCCACACCCATGTCAGATGTGTCTGTTTTTTCGTTTTCACACTCCCACAAATGATCACCACTGTACAAAAGGGTAAGGCAGAGCTTTGCGAGGGACAGATGAACTTCACTACAACCAGCATAGAAAACAGCTCAACACTTACCATCCCAATTCCTTTTACTCACAGTCCACCAGCTCCAATCTCCTGAAATGGATTTTTCTCCCTCAAAATACACTGATAGTCACCCTGGAGAGAGGGAAAAAATAAGCTTTAAGACAGTAAAACACAGAAAGCATGAATCTTAGACCTATCATTCTGACTCTGTCAAAGAGCATCAAAGCTCAGTTAATCAAAGATTTGCCTGCTTTCTCCAAAGGACTGCCTCCACAGTCCCCTGCGTGACATTGGACTGAACCCCTTATTCTTTAAAAAAAAAAATATATATATATATATACATATATATATATGTATATGTATATATATATGTATATATATATTTCTTTATTGATTTCAGAGAGGAAGGGAGGAGAGAAAGAAAGAAATATCAATGATGAGAGAGAATCATTGATCGGCTGCCTCCTGTACGCCCCCTACTGGGGATCGAGCCTACAGGCATGTGGCCTTGGCCAGACTCAAACAGGGGACCCTTCAGTCCGCAGGCTGATGCTCTATCCACTGAGCCAAGCCGGCTAGGGCTGAACCCCTTATTCTGATAAGGAATCCCCAACCCTAAAATGAAGATTCAACTCAAGAGATATGAACTATTTACCTTTGTGTGTGCCTTCCCCCAGTATGTGGCGGGCGTGTCCAAGCAACTCCACAGCGGAGGGCCCCACGCTCTCACCCCAATGGATTCCTCCTTCCCGGCTGGATTGGAAATCCTTTGAGGCACATGCCACGGTTCTTACTTTTGTGTCCCTGTGCCCCCAATCCTTAGCCCTAGTCATAGAAAAAGGCCTCCTGTCCTCATGCACTGACTGATTCTTTCTTTGCTTTGTTTTATTTTGTTACTTATTCCTCACCTGAGGTTATTTTCCCATTGATTTTTAGGGAGAGTGGAAGAGACAGGCAAAGAGAGAAAGAAACATCGATGTGAGAGAAACACATTGATTGGTTGCCTCCTGACCAGGGCCCAAGGCTGGGGAGGAGCCTGCAGGAATCGAACCCCAGACCCTTTGGTCTGTAGGTCGACACTCTGTCCACTGAGCCAAACCAGCTAGGGCTGATTCTTGAAACCACACCCACTTATCAATCAGCTTTTGCGTTCCTCATAATTGACCTTACCCACATGCACCCACAGCAAAGGCACCATATGTAAGTTCTTATGATAAACTAATGAAAAGAAATTTAGAAAGAGCTGCACACATCATCTGGGTAATTATCCTGGATTTATAATAGAGCAGATTAATGTCCCTGCATTAATAAGTGGCTCAAATGTTGGAACAAGGGCTGGGCATGATTATCTGAACTTATTACTTAACCCACTCAATTAAAATAACAGATGCGGCGATACGGTGGGCAGAGCAGAACCTGCGTGTTCTCGAACTCCTGCCCGGCACCGCGGTGCTCACCGACATGGAGACGGGGTGCTGCGGAGGTGGTCATGGGGGGTTCGAGACTCGACCACAGCCGCCAGAGGCCTAATGACAAGGTGGTCTGAGGTCAGCTCTCTTCCTAACGTGCAAACCTAAACCACGCACACGCCCTTCCTGTAAACCACCACGCCCTTCCTGTAAACCACACACATTCCCTTCCTGTAAACCACACATGCCCTTCCTGTAAACCACCACGCCTTTCCTGTAAACCGCACATTCACTTCCTGTAAACCACACACGCCCTTCCTGTAAACCACCATGTCCTTCCTGTAAACCACACACGCCCTTCCTGTAAACCACACATTCCCTTCCTGTAAACCACCACGCCCTTCCTGTAAACCACCACGTCCTTCCTGTAAACCACCACGTCCTTCCTGTAAACCACACATTCCCTTCCTGTAAACCACCACGCCCTTCCTGTAAACCACACACGCCCTTCCTGTAAACCACACATTCCCTTCCTGTAAACCACCACGCCCTTCCTGTAAACCACCACGCCCTTCCTGTAAACCACCACGCCCTTCCTGTAAACCACACGCGCCCTTCCTGTAAACCGCACACGCCCTTCCTGTAAACCACCATGTCCTTCCTGTAAACCACACACGCCCTTCCTGTAAACCACACATTCCCTTCCTGTAAACCACCACGTCCTTCCTGTAAACCACACATTCCCTTCCTGTAAACCACACACGCCCTTCCTGTAAACCACACATTCCCTTCCTGTAAACCACCACGCCCTTCCTGTAAACCGCACATTCCCTTCCTGTAAACCACACACGCCCTTCCTGTAAACCACACATTCCCTTCCTGTAAACCACACGCCCTTCCTGTAAACCACACATTCCCTTCCTGTAAACCACACACGCCCTTCCTGTAAACCACACATTCCCTTCCTGTAAACCACCACGCCCTTCCTGTAAACCGCACATTCCCTTCCTGTAAACCACCACGCCCTTCCTGTAAACCACACACGCCCTTCCTGTAAACCGCACATTCCCTTCCTGTAAACCACACACGCCCTTCTTGTAAACCACACACGCCCTTCCTGTAAACCACCACGTCCTTCCTGTAAACCACCACGCCCTTCTTGTAAACCACACACGCCCTTCCTGTAAACCACCACGCCCTTCCTGTAAACCGCACATTCCCTTCCTGTAAACCACCACGCCCTTCCTGTAAACCACACACGCCCTTCCTGTAAACCGCACATTCCCTTCCTGTAAACCACACACGCCCTTCTTGTAAACCACACACGCCCTTCCTGTAAACCACACGCCCTTCCTGTAAACCACCACGTCCTTCCTGTAAACCACCACGCCCTTCCTGTAAACCACCACGCCCTTCCTGTAAACCACCACGTCCTTCCTGTAAACCACCACACCCTTCCTGTAAACCACCACGTCCTTCCTGTAAACCACCACACCCTTCCTGTAAACCACCACGCCCTTCCTGTAAACCACACACGCCCTTCCTGTAAACCACCACGCCCTTCCTGTAAACCACCACGTCCTTCCTGTAAACCACCACGCCCTTCCTGTAAACCACCACGCCCTTCCTGTAAACCACCACGCCCTTCCTGTAAACCACCACGCCCTTCCTGTAAACCACCACGCCCTTCCTGTAAACCACACACGCCCTTCCTGTAAACCACCACGCCCTTCCTGTAAACCACCACGTCCTTCCTGTAAACCACACACGCCCTTCCTGTAAACCACACACGCCCTTCCTGTAAACCACCACGCCCTTCCTGTAAACCACACACGCCCTTCCTGTAAACCACACACGCCCTTCCTGTAAACCACCACGCCCTTCCTGTAAACCACACACGCCCTTCCTGTAAACCACCACGTCCTTCCTATAAACCAAACGCGCCCTTCCTGTAAACCACCACGTCCTTCCTGTAAACCACCACGTCCTTCCTGTAAACCACCACGCCCTTCCTGTAAACCACCACGTCCTTCCTGTAAACCACCACGCCCTTCCTGTAAACCACCACGTCCTTCCTGTAAACCACACACGTCCTTCCTGTAAACCACACGCCCTTCCTGTAAACCACCATGTCCTTCCTGTAAACCACACACTCCCTTCCTGTAAACCACCACGCCCTTCCTGTAAACCACCACGCCCTTCCTGTAAACCACCACGTCCTTCCTGTAAACCACACACGTCCTTCCTGTAAACCACACGCCCTTCCTGTAAACCACCACGTCCTTCCTGTAAACCACACACTCCCTTCCTGTAAACCACACACGCCCTTCCTGTAAACCACCACGCCCTTCCTGTAAACCACACGCGCCCTTCCTGTAAACCACCACGCCCTTCCTGTAAACCACCATGCCCTTCCTGTAAACCACCACGCCCTTCCTGTAAACCACCACGCCCTTCCTGTAAACCACCACGCCCTTCCTGTAAACCACACACGCCCTTCCTGTAAACCACCACGTCCTTCCTGTAAACCACACATTCCCTTCCTGTAAACCACACACGCCCTTCCTGTAAACCACACACGCCCTTCCTGTAAAACACACATTCCCTTCCTGTAAACCACACATTCCCTTCCTGTAAACCGCACATTCCCTTCCTGTAAACCACCACGTCCTTCCTGTAAACCACACATTCCCTTCCTGTAAACCACACACGTCCTTCCTGTAAACCACACACGCCCTTCCTGTAAAACACACATTCCCTTCCTGTAAACCACACATTCCCTTCCTGTAAACCGCACATTCCCTTCCTGTAAACCACCACGTCCTTCCTGTAAACCACCACGCCCTTCCTGTAAACCACACACGCCCTTCCTGTAAACCACCACGTCCTTCCTGTAAACCACACGTGCCCTTCCTGTAAACCACACACGTCCTTCCTGTAAACCACCACGCCCTTCCTGTAAACCACCATGTCCTTCCTGTAAACCACCATACCCTTCCTTTAGAAACTGGTCCTGCTGTGCTCTCGGGCACCACGCTTGCCCTCCTGCCCTAATCTCGGGACGTCTCAGGAGCCTTAAGCCACCAGCCTGGCAGTTGTCAGGACTTTCTTCTGTGGCCTTGGCATCCTAGCTCCAGGTAAGCCGCTTTCTGCTGAGGACCCACTGGCAGTGCCCGCCCTACAAACACATCTCGTGGCCTCAAACCCAGTGACAGGAGAATTTCCTCCTACCAGCTCCATATTTAGGGCCCGATAACCAGGTCCCCACAGACGATGTGCACTGCACAGCTCTGCCTTGGCCACTCAGTGGAAAATAATGTGCCTTCCTGGAACCCTGAAATCCACTATCCTGTCCCTGCCTGGGGGTTAATGACTCCTGGATTCAGTTTGGGATTTTTCTTGATACTTTCTCCCTCATTTCCTACCTCCACAGTGCGGACCTAGCGTGCTTAGTGCCTATATCCAGTGCTCCCCAACATTGTACATGCCATGGCACACATAGGAAATAAGATTTGTTCTTTTATTGTTTGAGATATACACTGAGTAGCCAAATTATGATGATCTCTGAACGCATAATGATCTGGCCACTCAGTGTAAATCCTATATAATAAAGGGATAATATGCAAATTGTCCCCTTGACTACAAGTTCGACCAGCAAGCAGGCCAGCCACCTGCCCATGTTCCCTTTCCCTGGCCAGACTAGCCAAACCCCACCCGTGCACCAATTCATGCACTGGGCCTCTAACATATATATATAATATAGATAGATAGACAGATAGGTAGATGATAGATAGATAGATAGATAGATGAGAGATGGATAAACACACATACACTCACTGAGTGGTCAGATTATTATGCATTCAGAGACCATAATAATCTGGCCACTCAGTGTGTATGTCTTCTTGCCTGGCTGACCCCGGCAAAGAGGTTTGCCTAAATGAACTGAAAGTAAGACCAATTGTGTTTCTAAAAGATTCTTGGCAATCTTTGGGTTTTGCCTTATTTGCAACCAATGAGGTCAATGTTGAGATGCTTTCACTCCTGATTTTATTTAAGTATTTACAATGGCTAGCACAACCACACCGGCAATATTTCCTACAGGTACCACTTCTCTCTTCTGTTCTCCCAGTTTTAAATAAATTCTCCTAGTCTCTCAATAGCCCTGGGTGGTAGCAATTGGCTTTAATGGCACCATCTACATCTACCTCACTCGCAAGACACAGACAGTATGCACACCCTTGGGGTTATGAGCTTGTCTCGTTATGAAGAAATGTGGCCCTCGTTATGCTTTCAGAGATCTCCCATAAATAATTCTTAGCTGCGGAAGAAGCAGTTGAATCATCCCTTAGGTTTTATCCCCCCTTAGAACTTCTGGGTTGGAATTCCCACCTTTGCCTATCTCGTTCAGGCTGTATTTCATATGCCCGGAACAGTGCTTTGCCCGTAAAATGTGTTCAATAAATATGTATTGACAGAATGGATGACCATGTGAATAAGTGATAAACGACATTAAGAACTAGAAGATCTCCCAGGACCAAACCAGGGAGGGTGGGACCTGCATTGCCACCATGTGTCCGCCATCCGGACACCATTGCTGACACGTACACACAAGGAACTATTTGACATGGAAACTGGGACTCAAAACTGTTGGACATCGAGACTGAGACTCAAACATTTTTTGCTCTTACATGTTTATTTCTAGCACGCAGATGCAAGATTTTTTAAAGGAAAGAAACGGAGGAAAAATAAATACAGAGGCAAAAGAAGCATTAAACAGACTGATGGACTACAGTGGGAAGGCAGGGGAGAGTGGGGGCAGGGGCTGTAAGAGATCAGCCGAAGGACTTGTACGCATGCATATAAGCATCACCAATGGATACAAGACACTGGGGGAGGGCAGGTGAGGGCACATGCTGGGAGGTAGGGGAGGCTGGGGCGGGGGGGCGGGGGGGGAGGTCCATGGGAGGGAAAAAAAAGGAACATATGTACTACTATTTGTAATACTTTAAACAATAAAATAATTTAAAAAGAAAAAAAAGAACTAGAACATCAAAATACTCTTGGATTCAAATCCAAAATTTTAAATGCTGCTCTTTTGTTTTTCGGTGGAACGGGCCTTTTCATAAACTGTTCCTTGTTCCTTCGGCATATCAAAGGGGTCAAGAGAAACATCTTTCTTTCCCTCGCCAATAAAAATAAAATGGCTCACCACCTGAGCCCTGTGAAGATTTAGGTGCTTTCTTTCAAGCGCTGAGTTGGTGTTACTATGCAGTGTTGCTCCGTGGAGGTGCGACCGGCATTCTATATGATATCGCTCCACGCATTGCAGGACCCTGAGCATCCCTACTGTCCCCCACTAAATGCCAGAGGCACTGCCCAGTCAGTGTGACTTCCCAAGACATCCGCACATACTACTCAGTCTTCTCCGGAAGAGCCTATTCTAAGTTTTCATTGGGTAGGAGTTATAGCCAAGACTTCTTTACTTCCTTAAGGACAAAGTTCCAACTTGAACTTAAGCCTGGTCAAATCTTTCGTGACTGGTCCTGTTACCACTAGCAGTTTTCTTTCTTTTTTTAAAAAAAAATATATATTTTATTGATATTTACAGAGAGGAAGGAGGAGGGACAGGGAGTTAGAAACATCGATGAGAGAGAAACACTGATCAGCTGCCTCCTGCACACCCCCTACTGGGGATGTGCCTGCAAACAAGGTCCATGCCCTTGACCGGAACTGAACCTGGGACCTTTCAGTCCGCAGGCCGATGCTCTATCCACTGAGCCAAACCAGTTAGGGCAGTTTTTTTTTCCCCCTTGGGACAGCCCATGTATCCTTCCCATCACCCATCCACCTGCCACTGCACCAATGCACCTTGTTCTTGCAAGTCCCTGTATCCTGTCATGCTGTTCCCTCTGACTAGGATGCCCTTCTTTTTAAAAAACAAAATACATTTTATTGATTTTTTTACAGAAGAGGAAGGGTGAGGGATAGAGTTGGGAACATCGATGAGAGAGAAACATCGATCAGCTGCTTCTACACACACCCCACTGGGGATGAGCCCACAGCCAAGGCACATGCCCCTGACCGGAATCGAACCTGGGACCCTCCAGTCCACAGGCCGACGCTCTATCCGCTGAGCCAAACCGGTTAGGGCTAGGATGTCCTTCTAATCCCCGCCTCCCACGTCCACCTGCAAGGACAGCTCGAGTATGTCCTCGTATGGGCGGACAAGTGTCCCCACTCAGAGATGTTACACTTGTTGGTTTCGTGGCCGGTCTCCTCCCACTGACCGCCGGGCTCTCTGAAAATAGAGAGTTTGGCTTCGCCGTTTCTGGTTCCTGAGCACCCACACTGCATGCACCGGAGTGCACGCCACACCACGCCAGAGTGTGCGGTGTGCGTTGCGCCACAGAAGGGATGTCGATCGAGAACAGTGTGCTGGAGCCTGCCCGGAGCTGGGTTCGAGGGAAGCCCTGGATAGGGAAGCAGACAGCCAGGAGCCCTCCCTCAGGTCCGGGGGAAAGGACAGACGTTAAGTCGTTCCAGGCTGTGGTGTCGGTGACCGAGGAGGAGGCACCGGAGGCGGCGGCGGGAGCGCCGTCATGCCTGGGCGCCCGCGGGAAAGGACGGTCGGGGGAAAGCAGGGGTTAGCTGGGCGGGGAGGGGTGCCCCGGGCAGAGGCAGCGTAGGACGGGGTGGGAAGAGACGGGCTGCCCGTTCTCTGGATGGCCTGGGGAATGCCCCCAGAGTCAGGTTCTGGGGTGCACCTGCCCCGCTCAGCAAGCGGGCGCCACCGTTTGCGCCGTGCAGGGCCGCCGGCCGGGCACGGACCGGCCCTGTCCCCGCTCCTTCTGTGAGACGGGACTCAGCCTGACTCTCCGCTGTGCTGGCTGTGAGGACTAGAGAGGATCATCGATGTAAGGGCCTAGCGTAGTGTCTGGCGTCGTGGTCGGCAAACTGCGGCTCGCGAGCCGCATGCGGCTCTTTGGCCCCTGGAGTGTGGCTCTTCCACAAAACACCACGGCCTGGGCGAGTCTATGTTGAAGACGTGGCGTTGGAAGAAGTTCAAGTTTAAAACATTTGGCTCCCAAAGGAAATGTCAGTCGTCGTCCTGTTGATATCCGGCTCTGTGGACTCATGAGTTTGCCGACCCCTGGCCCAGCCCGTAGAAGTGTTCTGTAAATACCACCTCGTTCTTTTTTGTTATTATTCAACAAATGCCAACCTCACCGCCCCTCCCCGCGCCTCCCACCGATTCAGGACATAGTGAGCGTCTGGCCTTAGACTCGCTCCGCTTCCTCCGAAACGGGACCAGAAAGGGACGGGCCTCTGGGTGAGGCGTTCTGCGGTCTGAAAATGGGGACCCGCGCGGGCCTGTGAGCCCGGTCCAAGCAATCAAAGTACGTCTGTCACGAAAAACCCACGCATCAAAACTGCCCGACAACTCAGGTGGCACCTTGGGGTCATTTGACGGCAGTTCGTTTATCACAGGGTTCGCCAGAGCCAGACCCCATCCCTGGCCCGCCTACGGGGTGTCAGCGGCCCGTGCGCGCCATGGCCTCTGGGAGCCAGAGAGTCGGAGGAGGAGGAGGAGGAGGAGGAGGAGGAGGAGGAGGAGGAGGTGGAGGAGGAAGCCCGGCCGGAGAAGACTCGGGGCGCTGCCACCTGCAGGCTCCCCACATGGCAGGCTGGGGGCGGCGGGGGGTCCTTACGTGGTGCTGGCCTCTCCACAGGAGGACAGGTGGGCACTGCAGTCCTTCTTCTCTCCTCCCCCGCCGCCCCCCCCAGCGGGAGGACCGCGGGGCACCCGCAGCTTTCTGTGGCTCTGAGCAGGCACAGGCCCGCCGACATTCGGGGGGGAAGGGGTGTCTAGAGGTGGAAGGGGTGTCTAGAGGTGGAAGGGGTGTCTAGAAGGGGAAGGGGTGTCTAGAGGTGGAAGGGGTGTCTAGAGGTGGAAGGGGTGTCTAGAGGTGGAAGGGGTGTCTGGAGGTGGAAGGGGTGTCTGGAGGTGGAAGGGGTGTCTGGAGGTGGAAGGGGTGTCTGGAGGTGGAAGGGGTGTCTGGAGGTGGGGGTGTCTGGAGGTGGAAGGGGTGTCTGGAGGTGGAAGGGGTGTCTGGAGGTGGAAGGGGCGTCTAGAGGTGGAAGGGGTGTCTGGAGGTGGGGCACGGCTGTCAACCGGCACGGGTCTTGTTCCCATCCCTGATGTGCGCCCACCAGCCTTCATCCTCTCTAGACCTGCTCTGCCTGGGTGAGGTTTGGACAGACACCGACGCGACGCGCCGCTGGCTCCCCGATGCCCGGCCGGCCAGAGAAAGCTCTGCTCCTGTGAGGCTGGTTGCTCAAGTCACCAGTTCGGAAGAAACCGGTTAATCCTGCCCTTAAATGCTCCAAACAGGCTTGAAAACATCACCAGCGGTCCACTCATCTCTCCGGCCCGCAGGAAAACGAGGTTCGGATCTTCCTCGGACGCAGATTATACGGATGCCTTTCTTTTCCCCCACAGGTAGTTTCTGCCAGGTATTCGGTCTTAGGTAGAATATTGGGACACAAAGCCCAAGGAGGTGAAGGATGAATTTTCGTCCCCATCGTGAGTCACAGACACAGCCCTGTCGGCCGCTACCGCCCTTGTTCAGGCTTCGGGACGTGTTTTATCAGCGTCCCTGCCCCCACCCGTCACGCGATCCGCTCCGAGGCCCAACCACACGCGCCCACACGACTTTATGCTGCTCGGGATTACACACACGAGACGTGTCAGGTCTCTGTGTTCTGACTGTGACGCTGAAAAAGCTGAGTCGGTGATTGCACATCTTAAGCCCCGTAGTCACTTTGTGACAGTACAACGCCCAGATGCGGGGACACCGCAGCCGCCTGCGGGATGGCTCTGGCGACGTATGTCTTTCCCCCCCGACAGCCGCCTTCATCTCTGTCCTTCCTTCCCCGTGAAACCGCCTCAGAGGAGCCGGAGGCCGCCTCGGTCCGTCCAGACGTATTTAAGAACACCCGCTGGTGGGAGGTATCTTATCACGTGAGTGATCCTGTTCAGAGACAAAGTTGTTTTTTTTCTGGGGGGGGGGGGGGGCTGTGAAATGTCAACCCGGCTCCATGGCTGCAGAACCCAGTCGGCAGCAGGTTGCAAACATCTCGGCCCAGGCCCCATCGCACGATCACAGCCTCCCCGTCCCCCTCCTCCGATCGGACATCGCTACCCGGTTTACATTACCGGGGCTTCCGAGACCACAGCCTATGTGTTCTGGACACGCGGCGTGTTTCCTCCCAATTACACGCTGGTCCCGTTTCAGAGGACAGCGCATCTGGTGTATGGGTGGCAGCGAACGGGGATTTCTTCGGGGGGAGGAGGGTGTAAAGCGGGTGTAAATGTCAGCTCCCGCCTGAGGTCTGGCCACGCTCACACGCAGGCCACCCGGGCGCTGGCGTTGCCTTGCGAGCCCCGAGGGGTGCAATGAGGTCACGGGCGGTCTGGCTTCCACGCGTGGAGGTTGGACGCTTCTGCCAGCAGCCCCTCCTTTCGTTGATTCAGACTAAAGGGGGGGGGGGAGGGAGTTCAGATACGCATAACAGTTTGTATGCTACACGGACGGTATTACACAAAATTTATGTATGTATTTATGATAGTAAATAAATACATGATAGCGGCTCTCATTTTTAATGGCTCGATCCCCCCCCCCCCTTTGATTGCCTTACCCAATAAAAGTGTGGTCTGCAGGATACACTTCGGGGTAATCCGTTGTCTCGCGTTAACTCGTCTTCACCGGGCAACGCCCCCTGCAGCCACCGGCACGGCCAGCCACCGGCCGGGCACATCCGCCCGCGGTCACGACCGCTCCGGTGCGCGTCCCCGCCTGCCACCAGCGCCGGCCTCGCCCAGGGGGCGCGAGCGCAGCCTCTCCGGAGCCGGCCAGACCGCACGCTGGGCCTTTAGAGCGCGTGCGGAGCGCCTGGGCCCGGCCGGCCGCCTATGAGGCAGGGGGTCACAGTTCAAGTTCAATCCCAGGCGGGGGGGGGGGGGGGGGGGGGGGGGGGGGGGCCACATGCCTGAGCTGTGGGGGCCGCACAGGAGGCGGCCAATCAGTGACTCTCATCGTTGATGTTTCTCTCTCTCTCTCCTTCTCCCTTCCTCTCTGACATCAACAAAACTATTTTTTCTATTTTTTTTCAATTTTCATAGAAATGTAGGTTTATTTCAAATAGTATTAAAAAAGAAAAGAAAAAGAGCAATGATAGAAGGAATGTTGTCTTCCTGACACTTGGCATCTCTCCTCTGCTACTGTCCTTCCCACTTCGGGGGAACTCTTGTTGGCAGTGATTATTTCCAACCCGAGCCCAGGTGAGCGTCACTGATTCCGGATCTGACTGGAGACTGGTTTCCCTTCGTAACTGTCAATGACCGCTCACACGGATAAGTACTTCCAAACGTGGACATGATTCCATGTGCAAATTTTCGAGTAGTTTCAAACCTGGCAGGTAAATATTTGTAAAACTCAGGCACACCCACGTCACTGAATTTTGCCTTCAAATCTGAATCACACTGTATCTCAATGACCTCCGTTTGCATTTCACTGGGTACTAATTCTATAGTTATTGAAAAAATTGAAGAAAACTTGTCCTCTAAAAATTTAAAATCTGCAAACCTTGTTTCAAATTCAGTTCTAAGGCTTAAAACAAAAACAAAAAAAACAAAAAAAAGAGTGCCTGGGGTGGAATACAAGTCAAATGTTTATGCCTGAGGCCTCACCTGACCCAGGTCCAGTCTCATGTATGTTCTGACACCCTGGACGTCACATCATCGCCCTCAGAACTTCCTTCGGTTGTGGCCGAAATGAAAGACTTTTGATGCAGCCCCTTTCTCTGTAAAGCATGAGCATGCTGGCGTGATCACAAAGAAACGTGTATTTTGTCTTGATAAGTAAACCATGTATTAGAATGCGCGCTATCTGAATCTGATTTCTCTTTGCTCTGTTTTCTTCTGTGAACATGTCCCAATTTAAAGAGATAATTTTGAAAAACAAGAGAAATTAAATTAATAATTTCAAAGTTCTCGTGAGATTCATCCACATCACTGTCTCCAGACCCTGACCTCTTGATCTATCCTCCCCGATCAGTGGTGGGCAAACTGCGGCTCTGTCGACTAATGAGTTTGCCGACCACTGGGATAGAGGCTTACTCACAAGGAACAGCAACAGCCTGTCATTATTGGAATCGAGAGTCTGGGTCAGTGGTTGGCAACTCATTAGTCAACAGAACGGCAAACCGCGGCTCGAGAGCCGCCCTTGGCTCGGGAACTGCAGTTTGCCCACCACGGGCCTAGAGGGCCGGGGCCACAGGCAGACACTGTATTCTGTACTGCAGCAGACGGTGGTCAGAAAACATTAGTAAGGACAGTCCTCACAGGGCACTGAAGGACGTATTGAACAAGGGCATTCCTAGAGGTGAGAACAGTCAGGTGACCCCCATAACGGTCCAGACACGAAATCACAAGGTGGTGACTGAAGCTGAAGATGTTTCACATCTTCTGGAAAGAGCGGGACGAGGACTTGGATGCGGACAGTGAGGGACCAGGGGTGAGGCGGGTTTCTGTCTTCGCTCTGACACGCCAACGTCTCCACAGCCACCGCTCCCACCCTCAGAAGAGGAGAAAGCTGGGCAACCTGACAACTGCGGAACGGACGGAACAGGCAAGCCCTCTCCCAGAACTGGGGGCACAGCCAGGGGCTGCTCCCACCGAGGGCTGTTTCCGAGGAGCAGAAGGGCATGAGCCACGAGCCGGCAGGAGCGCTTCGCTGGGAAAGCTCTCCCGCTCCCGGGGTGCAGACCAAGCCTGGCCGTGCTGCGTGGTCCCCGCAGTCCCGCGCGGCCGCCGGAGCGTGGCCGGCCCTGTCCCCGCTCTCACCGGTGTGGCTTTGCCCTCTTCTAGTTGGCTGCTTCTGAGGGATGGGGCGGGGCGGGGGGGAAGACACCTGAAAATGTTACGACTAGAAACCAAGTGGGAATCGGGAAAGAAGCGCTACGGGGCCTGGGACGTGGACCTCCGCACGCCTTTCGACGTCCTCTTCAGGTCAGAGCTGTGCCCGGGTTGGCCTCTGCGCACAGGGCCCGCCGCCATATATTTTCTTGAGTTTTCTTAAAGCAAAATAAATAACGGCCTTCCTTTCGACCTCAGCATCACAATCAAGCTGAGCAAAAGACCTTTCACTGCCCCCCAGAACTGGGTAGAGGAAAGTGGTCTGAATAGGAAGCATTATTTCCATCACATTTTCGCAACGTGCATTCCGAAAATGAGCATAAATTGTCACAACTTAAGACACTTAGGGTCTCTTTTTCTTCCGTCTGCTTTCGCCCCGAGCAACGTGATCACAGAACTTTCGCCCACAGAACTGACGACCCCCTCCCGGGCGACCCCAACTTGGGGAAGCAGAGAAGGTGCAGGAAGCAAATGCCCATTTAGCCGACACCTCAGAAGCGCCCCAGCTACGAGACAGAGAGCGAAAGGCGGCTGGCAGCGACCCCCGCCCCCCACCCCGGACCAGCCATCTCCACTTCCATTAGGAGCCGCAAATGGCAAAATCAATGTCCAGAGAAGAAAATGGAACAGAGAGAGGCTTCAAACCGCCTCAAATCACCGCTCTGCCCCGGGAGGCCTGCGCAGAAAGTCCTTGGAGATTTCCGCCAGGGGGGGCTCTGCTGCCCAGCCAAGCGCTGCGCCCCTCCTAAAGGCCTCGTCCCCCGTCCCTCCTAAAGGCCTCGTCCCCCGTCCCTCCTAAAGGCCTCGTCCCCCGTCCCTCCTAAAGGCCTCGTCCCCCGTCCCTCCTGAAGGCCTCGTCCCCCGTCCCTCCTGAAGGCCTCGTCCCCCGTCCCTCCTGAAGGCCTCGTCCCCCGTCCCTCCTGAAGGCCTCGTCCCCCGTCCCTCCTAAAGGCCTCGTCCCCCGTCCCTCCTGAAGGCCTCGTCCCCCGCCCCCTCCGCCCCGGGAACGAGAGGCCCTTGGCACCTCACAGACCATCCGGGGAGCGAATGGCACCGTGTCTGGAGCCCCCTCCCAGCGTGACCAACCCCCCCCCCCGCAGGGGAAGAGAGAGGGGCACAGCCGCTCTGCTTGGTGATGGAAAATGAGGTGCTCTTCCCTCGGCCTCCAACCAGCAGGATGTGGGGGCGCCCAGGGGCAGGCGGCAGGTGTGTAAAACAGAGGGACAGGAAGGGCTCCCTCGGCTCAGGCGCACTCTGTCCCCCCCGGTAGTTAAGAGTCCCTTGTCATCAAGGGGAGGGACTCGCCCCCAGAGAGACTGTCTTCTGCACCCGGCGATGCGCCCAGCGGAAAGCTTTTGGGATTATCCAGCTCTTTCTTCCCCCATATCCACTTTTTAATCATTCAGTAGTGCACTCATTAATGAATCCTAACTAGTTAGCAAACTCTTAATACATGCCAGGCTGGAGGCCTGATGCACGAAACTTGTGCAAGAGGAGACCTTCCTTCCCCCTGGCTGTTGGCACCAGCTTCCCTCTGGCACCCGGGACCGGACCCCCTCTGGCTGCCAGCAGGTGCCCGGGACCCAGGCTTCCCTCACAGCCCCAGCTTCATCTGAAAGGTCATCCGGAAGGACACCCGGTCTAATTAGCATATTATGCTTCTATTATTATAGATAATAATCATAATAATAATCCCTGTATACCCTAGAGAGAGAACAGAAAAGCAAATAAACATGTAGGGAAGAAATCAGTATGGCGACTACAAGAGGGAAAGGGGTAGAGGAGGTAGTAAAGGGTAAATGAGGTCAAAGACATGGTGTCAGAAGGAGATCTGACTTTGGATGGTAAACACTGTGCAATAGACAGACCAAGAAGCATAGAATTGTACACTTGAAACCTATATAATTTTTTATTGTTTAAAGTATTACAAATAGTAGTACCATATGTTTCCTTTTTTATCCCCCATTGTGACCTCCCCCCCAACCGGCCTCCCCCACCCCCCAACACATGTCCTCACCTGCCCCCCCACCACCACCAGTGTCTTGTACCCATTGGTGATGCTTATATGCATGCACTCAAGTCCTTCGGTTGATCTTACTGCACCCCCGCCCACCCTCCCCTGCCTTCCCGTAGTCTGACAGTCTGTTCGAAGCTTCTTTGCCCCTGTTATCTATTCCCCCACCCCCCATTTCTTTTCTTTAAAAAATCTTGCCTCTGCAGACTAGAAATAAAGATTATTATAAGAACAAAAAAATATCTGAGTCTCAATTTCAATGTCCAAAACCTATATATATAATTCTATTCACCAATGACACCCCAATAGATTTAATTAAAAGAAAAAAAAGTCAGGTGTCATGAAAGAAACTAAACAGGATTAGGAGGAAGAGAGCAATGAGCCAGAAAAGACCACTCTGAGGACAGAACGTCTGAGCAGAGACACGGAGAAGGAGCAGCAGCAGCTCTGGGCGGATCTGGAAAGAGAGTGTCCACACGGGAACAGCAGGTGAGCCCGGCGCTGGCTGGAGCGCCCCTGGGGCAGGACGGGGAGGCCAGGGGGCCTGGGAGCAGCAGGTAGCGGAGAGCGATGATGGGAGCAAAGACAGCGGGTCGGCTGTGGGCAGGATCGGGAGGGACCTCACAGGCCGTGGTGGGCACTGAACTGTGTGGTGAACGGAACCGAGGTCCACGGGAGGTGAGCACAGAGGAGGGACGTGATCACGCTGGCTGGCTGGCCGTGGAGAGCGCCGTGGAAGGGGCGAGAGAGGAAGCGAGAGCAGGAGGAGGCCCTGCAGTGGGCCAGGCAAGCACAGTGGCCGTGGTTAAGTGGCAGCGGTAGAGGAAACGTGGCTAGATTCCGAGTGGAGATGGGCAGACAGAATCCACTGGGGGCCGGAGCGGGGCAGGGGTCCAGGAAATCGCCAAGGAAGAGGGCCTGGACGCAGGAATAGAGGGGGGTCCTCCCCACGGAGGCTGGGGAGAGAGGACACGAGGGTCAACAGTGGCCCCGCTTTACAGATAAGGAATGACCACACCTGTGCGAATGATGCGGAGAGAAGGGAGGAGGGGCACCTCGCTCTGTGAAGCGGAAACGCTGGTCAGCTGCCTCCTGCGTGCCCCCGACGCCAGGGCTCAAGCTTGCAACCCGGGCCTATGCCCTGACCAGGAGTCAAACCAGCAGCCTTTTGGGGGCGCCGGATGCTGCCCGACCAACTGAGCCGCACGGGCCAGGGAGGGGTCCCGTGTGGGTTCTGCCACCGTCACACGGCCCGGGCCCCCGCCGTCTTGTTCATAAAAACGAAAAGCTGGCGAAGCTGGGTTCGACCACGGAGCAGTAACCCGTCCAGACCCGGCTGTGTTCCCGTAAACACAGTCCTGTTCGGACACGGCGACCTCGTTTACGGACAGGCGGCCCGGGGCTGCCTCGGTGCGGCCGCGGCAGAGGTGAGCGACGATGCACAGTGTTGTCCGCGCAGCCTCGAGCACCCGCCGCCCGGCCCTTTACAGAAAGTCCGCCAACCACTGGGCTAGACCACCAGACACGAGAGCCAGAGTCTGCCCAGCCCCGAGAGCTGTGCCCGGCACGTGCGGGAAGTCAACCCGTAAATGACAAGCAGTAAGTGACAGCAGCGGCTGATGGGAATGCATTAGACAAGGCGTTTCATTTACTGACATTCTTCTCCTAATTCTCACAACCCCCCGAAGCAGGTTTCATCCTGGTCATCCCCATTTTGTGGATGGAGACACTGAGGCCCGAAGAGGCTAAGCCATGTGCCCACTTAACTAAATGGGGGACCTGGGGTCCGCACTCAGTCTGCCACCGCGATTCGCGTCTTCAGCTGCTGCGCACGCAGCCTCTCATCCCGGCAGGGGCCTAAGGCAGCCGCTCCTCCTTCCACCTGTTTCCTCTGTCGGCTTCTGCCTGCGTGTGTTTTCATTACTTAAAAAGGGGATCTATGGCTTTTAAAGGTTTGAAAACCACTGAAATCAACCTACTTGAGTCACTTTCACACTCTCAAATCTAGCTGAGCAAGACCTGCTCTAAAGAAAAAAGTTAGCACTAACCGGGTTGGCTCAGTGGATGGAGCGTCGGCCTGCGGACTGAAAGGTCCCGGGTTCGATTCCGGTCGAGGGCATGTGCCTTGGTTGCGGGCACATCCCCAGTAGGGGGCGTGCAAGAGGCAGCTGGTCGATGTTTCTCTCTCATCGATGTTTCTGACTTTCTGTCCCTCTCCCTTCCTCTCTGTGAAAAATCAATAAAATATATTAAAAAATAAAATAAAATAAAAACGAAAGTGTCAAGAGCCAGCACACATGGGGTTACCATACACAGCGGTCCTACGTATCGGTGTATAATGTGCTGCTGCGTGGACTTAGGAACACATCCAGTCCAGCAGCCGGGGCCCCGATGTAAGGGAAGTTACAGCCCGACCAGTGTCTGTGAGAATGAGTGTAAAGAGGAGAGGTGCACGTGCAATCAAGAAAAAGAATGTGCATTCGTCCCTGTTTATCCAGACCAGCGCCGGAGCCTCTTCGCAGCTCTCCTGCGCCCTCTCCTGCCCACCGCACACAGCGGGCCCAGCACTCTTTTGAAGACACGCTAGAGCCAAAACCGGTGTGGCTCAGTGGATAGAGCGTCGGCCTGCGGACTGAAAGGTCCCAGGTTAGATTCCGGGCAAGGCCGTGTACCTTGGTTGCGGGCACATCCCCAGCAGGGCGGTGTGCAGGAGGCAGCTGGTCGATGTTTCTTTCTCCTCGATGTTTCTGACTTTCTATCCCTTTCCTTTCCTCTCTGTAAAATTCAATAATTTTTTTTTTTTAAGAAAAAAGTTAACAGAATTGCACCCTGAATCCCCAAAAGGCATCCTTGCAGGACTCACACCCAACTGCGCAAAGTGTAGAAGACTCACTACGTCTCAAAGAAAGAATACCTCAAAACTCAATTTTAACTTTCAGCCCATTACACATTCCAAAACAAAAACAAAAACAAAAAAACCTAAGAAGAAGATTGATTCGAAGGGACCCAGAATCTAAGGGGCGCTTCTCCCTGTGTCGCTTCTTACAAAAGCTTAGAGGATGGGCCGGAAGAGGGCACAGCGCATGCAGAACCTCAAAGACGGAATCGGAGACTGGGGGGGCCGTGCAGGAGTGTGCCTTCCCGGCTCCAGGGGCTTCTGCTCTGGCCCTGAGCCTCTCTTCCCCCCCCCCTCCCCCGGCATGAAGCACATATTTTCCAACACACAGACACCAGTACAGTCTGGCCAAGGACCACCTCTGGGCCATTCATTACGCTCTACGTACAGGCATGCGCACGATATCATCATACGTGGCATACGGAGCCATAAACCCTACATGGGACCAGCAACTATAAATTATGCGCCTGGAATCCCCTCGAGTCCCATAAACCCTAAAAAAAAAAGAAGCTCAAGTGGTTTGTGTAGTCATTGGAATCCCAGAAGGAAATACAGCGCCATGCGTTCAGAGGTTGCTTATTGTTTATTTTTATGTAATGGACGGGTCCTACTTCTCAGTCCACACATGCCCTCCTCCCACGGGGGCCATCCATCCTCATGTTGACTCTCTCCATCAGCCATACCCTACGGGCCCGGCTCCCTCCCCAACGTCTCCCCTCTTCACAGAAAAACACCTCCCGCCTCGGGAGGCAGCGGCCTGGTGACAGCGTAGGCTTGTATCTCGTCTCATTAACAAATTTTAATAATTCACAACAATAGCGTAACTCTCGTGAATAATCAATGGCTCCCCCCCGCCCCTGCCCCATGGGATGCAACATATGTAACACTGCAGTCCGTGTCTTATGACATAGTTATAGGTGACGGAAATACACAGTAGTTACGGAGCCCCAATTTCTTTGTGAAAGTACGGCTTGGAGGGATTTCTCCCCGTGCCCCTGTCCTCAAACTTCTCAAGCGTCCACTCAAGACTATTGTGTTCTTTCCTTCAGTCCCATACATTCATCTGCGAATTGACCTAACAGGAAAAAATCAAATATTTATTGATCGCAGATGCCGCAGGCTTGGAAATATCCAGTAATGAGAAGGATGCTTTCTTCTCTCTCGAGAATGTGCAATGTGGTTGCAGAGTGTGTGATTCTCTGCACCCTTTCAGCTTTCAGAGTCCCTCTTTATTCAGGGGTTCCTATGTTGAAGCTATTTGCCATGTGCTGGATGTGGAGTACTTAGTCAGTTATAACACCCAAGAGTGCAATGGCTCAGTATGGAGAAATATCTGGACTTGAGCTCCAATTCTTCCAACAAATTCCTGGGTTTTTATTCTAAAAGTTACTGAGTCTTGTAAATCCTCTGTTTTCTTACAGATGTACAAAATGACCTTTGAAGAAGCATTGTTAAATGTTTAAATCATCAGGGTCTGGCCGAAACCAGTTTGGCTCAGTGGATAGAGCGTCGGCCTGTGGACTGAAAGGTCCCAGGTTCGATTCCGGTCAAGGGCATGTACCTTGGTTGCGGGCATATCCCCAGTGGGGGGTGTGCAGGAGGCAGCTGATTGATGTTCCTCTCTCATCGATGTTTCTAACTCTATCCTTCTCCCTTCCTCTCTGTAAAAAAATCAATAAAATATATATTTTTTTTAAAAAATCACCAGGGCCTGAATTCAGACAGCCTTGGACGTCAACACGGACTCCATCATTCCGTGGCAATGTGACAATGAGTCAACTACTGGCACTCTATAAGCATCCATTTACTCTCACTACAGATTGGGATGGGAAATGTAACTACTACATTATAAGGTTTTTAAAATAACTAAATAGAATATCACGTGAAAGAGTTAGAAATGGTCCCACAAAGACGTATGTTCAATACACATTCTCTATTACAGATTTTTAAAAGGAATGTACAATCTGGTTAAAAATGAATTAAAGAAGAAATGCAATACAATACACCGCGGTGGGAAGAGCGCGGAACCCGGAGTCAGGGAAGCTGAGGTTGCACTTGAACTCTGCTGCTTGGAAACTGTGCAGCATTCGGCGTGTCACTGAATTTATGAGAACAATACTGTACTCGTCGGAATAAGGAAGGAAGATGATATCTGCCTTTCTGAGTTGCCCTGAGAGCTCATACATACCTCTTCCTTGCTATATGCCCTTGGGTGAGTTACATAACTATGTAGTGCCTCGACTGTCCCACCTATTAGCTACACACAAGTGCTGTTCTCACAAGGTTATTCTGAGGGCTAAATGTGTGGCTACATGTAAAGCGTGCAGAAGAGGGCCTGGGACGGTGGGCAGCACACAGTCACGGCTGTGGCCGTTGCTACACATGAAGCACCTATCCTATCCCACGTTAGTGGGTCCCCAAGTTGTTACAAAATCGTATCAGCAATGAATGAGATGATAAATTATGTCCTATCAAATTATGGAACATAAATAATCTTAAAAGAAGCACAATAAAAAAAAAGTGAACACAAGCCCTTGCCAGTTTGGTTCGGTGGATAGAGTGTCAGCCTGCGGATTGGAGGGTCCCGGGTTCAATTCCAGTCAAGGGCACATGCCCATGTGGCAGGCCAGATCTCCAGTAGGGGCTGCGCAGGAGGCAGCCAATCAATGATTCTCATCATTGACGTGTCTATCGCTTCCTCTCTGAAATCAATGGGAAAAAAAAAATTGTTTTAAGTGAACACAGGGACTCAGGTATCTGAGTGCATGCTCATAGCAGCATTGTTCTCAAGACCAAAAGGTGGAGACAACTCCAAGTGTCCATTAATGGACAGATTAATAAAATTTTTTTTAAAAAGCTGGTACAGCCCTGACCGATTTGGCTCAGTGGATAGAGCATCGGCCTGCGGACTAAAGGGTCCCAGGTTCGATTCCGGTCAAGGGCATGTACCTTGGTTGCGGGCACATCCCCAGTGGGGGGCGTGCAGGAGGCGGCTGATCAATGCGATGTTTTTGACTCTCTCTCCCTTTCTCTCTGTAAAAAATCAGTAAAATATATTTTTTTTAAAAAAGAAAAGCTGGTCCATACATACGATAGGACAGTATTCAGCCTTAAAAAGAAAAGAAACTCTGACATATGCTACAGGATGGACGAAACTTGAAGACATTATGCTAAGTGAAAGAGGCCAGTTACGAGGACAAACATTGTATAACTTCCCTTTTATGAGGAGCCTGGAGCCGTCAAATTCACAGAGAAAGTAGGATGGAGGCTCCCAGGAGCTGCAGGGGTGGAGATTCAGTGTGAAGGGGTACAGAGGTTCAGTTGGGGAAGATAAAAGAGAGTTCTGGAGGTGGCTGGTGGCGAGGTTTGCACAAAAACGTGGAAGGTATTTAATACCACAGAATCGCACACTTAAAAATGGTTTAAACCTCCACTCCTCCCGTCCCATCAGAGATGGGCTTTTCTCTTTTCCTCAGACCCCCGGGCCTCAGCACCAAGCCCGCCGCACCGCGGCCGCTCAGTCAAGGCACGCGGAGCGGGGACATGGGGAGAAGCCCACACTCTGGAGTGGAGGCTTGTGCCCCGGGCACTGGCGGAGACGGGGAAGAGGAGGCGAATGGGGCTGGGCAGAGGGAAGTGCTGACCCAAGGACACTCACTGGACGGAAAGAGCGAGGGGCAGCTTGAGGAAGTCAGTTGGGAGGAATGTGTTGGATCCCAGGCAGGCAGGGACGGGGACCTGGATGAAGTAATCATGACGGAATGGAAAGAATATTGGGGGGGGGGGGGCGGGGGGGAGGACCTCCTTCACTTAGCAATGGATTCCATGTGGAAAGTCAAAACCGTAAGAAAACTAAAGGGTGTGGCATGTTTGCTGTGGAAGGCTGAAATTCTATGGGTTCGTTGATGGAGGCCGGGGGGATGCGGGGTGATGTGCACAGGGCCGAGTTCTGCTTTGGAGCGGAGAGGAGCCGCTGTGGGAAGGCGGCGGCCAAGGATGGAAGCCCTCGCTGAGCCGACTCACACCCTCTCCGGGCTGCTGCCGGCCAGCCCGCCACAGACCGCTTCCCTTCGCTTCTGCTTTCCCTCCCTTTTGTTAAATCTGCTCACTGGCTCCCACCCAACGGGGCGACCACATGGTACTTGTCTTCCTCTGACCGGCTTATTCCACTGAGCACAACATCCAGGTCCATCCCTGCCGTCCCGAAAGTCAAAAGCCCCTACCTTGTATGCAATGCGCATGGCCCATGGCCACAAACCAGTGGTCGGCAAACTGAGGCTCGCGAGCCACAGGCGGCTCTTTGGCCCCAGGAGTGTGGCTCTCCCACAAAATACCGCGGCCCGGGCGAGTCTGTGTTGAAGAAGTGGCGTTAGGAGAAGTTTACGTTTAAAAAATGTGGCCCTCCAAAGCAATGTCAGTCGTTGTCCTGTTGATGTTTCAGGTGACTGTCGAGTTTACCGACCACCGTCACAGACAATAGGGCCGTGAGGGTTCGGAGCAGGGCATGGGAACGGCTGCAGGTCGATGGGGGGAAAGTGTAATATGTAGTACTTTCAACAATAAATTTTTTTTTAAAAAAAGAGTTCCTTCTTTCCCGTGGCCGTGTGGCTCTCCGTGGTGGGAATGTGCCACAGCTGTCTTATCTGATGGGCATCTGATGGGCATGTGGGCCATTTCCAGATCGTGGCTGTTGGAAACAGCACTGCAGTGAACACAGAGGCGCATATGTTCTTTCAAATTAATGTTTGGGTTCCTTCTGATATATTCCTAGAAATGGAATCGCTGGGTCCAAAGGCAGTTCTATTTTTTTTTTTTTTACAGTTTGTAATCTGATTTTTATTATTTGGAATTCACCTTGAGCATGTTCTATGCCATTAAACACTTTTCAACGATATAAATATATGTGCCTTAAGCCTTCATATGAATAAACAACAATTTATGTATGTAACTACTACTTTTTTTAAATTTCTCTATTGAGACTACTTTTTTAAATTCTCTATTGATTAAGGTGCTACATATGTGTCTTATTTCCCCATTCCCCCTCCACCCCCCCACTCATGCCCTCACCCCCCTGGTGTCTGTGTCCATTGATCAGGATTATATGCATGCATACAAGTCCTTTGGTTGATCTCTATTGTTAATTTTTTGAGGAAACTCTTTACTATTAACACAGTGGCTGGACCAGTCTGCATTCCTACCAACAGTGTACAAGGGTTCCCTTTTCTCCACATCCTTGCCAATGAACTTGTTGTTTTGTTGATTTTTTTTATGATAAGCCATTCTGACAGGCATTCGTTTTACTATTTTTAAAGGGCCCTGTTTTCATAAAACTAAGAGACTGTGTTTAAAGTCACTTCATTACCAGGACAGGAATTTTCTTTAAAAAAAAAAAAAAAAGACAGTAAATTTAATTATATACAACATTCAGATGAAAATGAGCAGAATGAGACCACCACTGAATGAACTAAACGGCCCCCTTTGAGGGAAAGAGTGACGTGGTATGAACATTCAAGAAATGTCTTTTACGGTCTCTGTGTGACTGTTGAGGACAGGAGACACATCGCTTACTCCCCTTCTCCCCACTGTGGTGTGCCTTGGGCCAAGACCAGCTCCAGCCCTTTCCCTACCCAAACTGACTGACCAGCCTCGCATCTGCCAAGAGAAATAGTCCAAGGTGCTTTCTGGTGTCCTTTGAAGGGTGCTGATGATTCCACCACTATCGATACTACAATTTTGCAACGAGAAACCATGACTTCAGGCTGAAGGGAGCTCAGGCTCCAGACACGCCTGGGCAGTGAGCCCGTCACACTAAGGAACCGCGACAGGAGGGAGGGACGCTCTCACCTCTGCCTCCACACGATGGCTTTCTGGCCGCGGTCAGCCTCGCAGACACAAAGAGGAAATCGAATCCCCTGAAAGCAGGCATCATTCCCACTCGAGTGTGGGTGCCAAGGCTAGACAGCGCGGCTGAGCTGCTAGGGAGCCCCCCGCAGCCCAGAGCTACACGTGGCCGAAAGGCTCGGGAAAACAAGCGGACTTGTTGACTGACTCAGGCAGCACCAGGCCAACGCTGGACTTCCTTGGGGGAAAATTATCTCTCAGGCAATCAACAAAGAATTTGATGCTGGTGGACTACCCACCAGCTGATCATGGAGATTTTCACAAAATGCGAGACAGAAAACTCCAGGAAATGAAATTTAAAAAAAAAAAAAAGTAAATCTCTGTCAGTTCGTTTATGTTATTCCTACCATTTTAATTGTGGAACTCGATCTAAAGATGATCATCCCTCCCTAACCAGCTTGGCCTGCGGACGGAAAGGTCCCACGTTCGATTCCCGTCAAGGGCATGCACCTTGGTTGTGGGCACATCCCCAGTGGGAGTGTGCAGGAGGCAGCTGATCAATGTTTCCCTCACTCATTGATGTTTCTGCCTCTCTATCCCTCTCCCTTCCTCTCTGTAAAAAATATATATATATATATTAAAAAAATAAAAAAGATGATCATCCCAACAGGGTATGGGGGTTTCATCTCCGTGTCTCCCCGTTGCTTCTACAGGCACATGCGCTCGCGCAAGCACCCCCCCACACACACACACAGAGTCACTCAGCTGCAGGCCCAAGTTGCAGACACACACAGTTGTCCCTGCCCCTCCGGTCCCTGCACCACCAGCACCCCTACACGTTAGGCTCTTGGGGTTTTAAACAAACCTAGGAGAGCGCTCACCTCGTAGCTCTGTCCCAGAAAAGACAAACAAGAACCATAGAGTACATTCTGGAAAGGACTCACCGTCTTCGACATGCCGGTCCCATACTCACAGATTCAGAGCAGACTGGTGGTAGCCACCGGGAGGGGTGTTGGGGCGCGGGGCGAAAGAGGTGAAGGGATTAAGAAGTACAAATTCAAAGTTACAAAATAGTCACAAGAATGTAAAGTATGGCACAGAGCGCAGAGTCAATAATATTGTAATATCGATGTAAGGTATCAGGCGGGTACTTATAAAACATGGGGTGGAGGGAACACTTGGTAAAGTATATGATTGTCTAACCACGAGGCTGTACACCCAAAACTAAAACAAAATGACATTAATAGTTTTAAAAGCACATTAAATAAATTGAAAAGTAAAGAGGTAAGGGCTACAGAAATAAATGAACAAACAAACAAATACCAATCCTGAAACCTAAAACATACAGGATGACTACTGCACCAGTCCAAGGGAGTGAGAAAAACTGAGGACAAGGCCAGGAGTTTTTCAAAAGATAAATTTGTTAAATTGAAAGAACCACCTTTTTTTTCTGTTATAATATGCTCCCTATAGTTCACATATTGGAATGTTATTTTCTTTATAAAAATAAAGGTAATGCATCCTACCAGACTTTTTTGTGGTTTTACACTAATGATTTGTCAATTCCCAAACATGGTTTTTGAAATATTATTGCTTGATGCGATTAGATAGATTAGGAACGGCTCAGCTGGTCCAGTTTGGGGGGCCACGGGTGCAGAGCTGAGTTAAGAACACGCCTCAGTTCACGGAGCACTGCTGTCATCCGTGCATCTTCTGTAAAACCTTTCTCCTCATTCCTGCTCCACCTCCCTACACTCCTCCACATGAGTACCCACCGCGTAGGGAGAACTGGAAAAGACAGGCAATGGTCTGTGTGCACTAAAGGCACAGTTACACACAAGCAGCATCACACTTATATATATAAAAGCCTAATCGACCAGACGACTGACCGGCCAGCCAACCAGCCGACCAGCTGGTAACTATGACGCACACTGACCAACAGGAGGCAGACGCTCAATGCACAGGCATGGAAACAGGGAACAGGCTGATGAATCTCAGAGGGAAGGAAGGAAGGGTCAGGGTGGGAAGAGATTAACCAAAGATCTTATATGCACACTAGAGGCCCAGTGCATGGATTCGTGTACCGGTGGGGTCCCTCGGCCTGGCCTGCAAGGATCAGGCCAAAACTGGCTCTCCGACATCCCCTGAGGAGTCGCGGATTGTGAAAGGGCACAGGCCAGGCTGAGGGACCCCATCAGTGCACGAATCCGTGCACCAGGACTCCAGTATTTTATAAGGATGCATACAACCCAAAAGTCCTGTCTCAGTCTCTCACTTCACAACTACAGTGACTGCGGGCCAGAGAAGGGCAGTGACTTGCCCACGGTCACAAGAAGATGAGTCAGAGCTGAGCCGTGAACCAAGCCATCTTGCAGTCTGTTTTTCGAGAAGGTTTTTAACCAGCTTCCTAAGTGAAAACACACACGGAAGTGCTATAAAGCAATTGTGAAAGAAACGAAATCACCACACACATTCACAGAAATATTCATTAGATCTCAAAACAAAAACTATGAGTCTAGAAACTTCTATAAGGTTATTTTATCGCTTGAAAGGTCTTGTAGACTTGATCCATGTGGATATAACAAGCTGGAAGATGATGTATTAGGGAGTTTTCTTATTGTGATATAACTGACATATAACATTGTATTAGTTTTAGCTATACAGCATAATGATAGATAGAGATGTATATATACACTGAGTGGCCAGGTTATTATGATCTCTAAATGAATAATAATCTGGCCACACAGATTTTATATATATATATATATATATATATATATATATACACACACACACACACACACACACATATACACACACATATATATATACACACACACATATGTATGTATAGATTAGATATAGATATAGATATAGATATAGATATAGATATATAGATGTATATATAGATATACACACACACACACAACATACACATATTAGAGGCCCGGTGCATGAATTCTTGCATGGGAGGGGTCTGGCCAGCCTGGCCAGAGAGAGGGGACATGGGCAGTTGGCCGGCCTGCTTGCTGGTCGAACTCCTGGTCGAGGGGACAATTTGCATATTAGCCTTTTATTATATAGGATACATACTGAGTGGCCAGATTATTATGCGTTCAGAGATCATAATAATCTGGCCACTCAGTGTATATATAACAAAATAATTGCCACAGCAAATTTAGTTAACATCCACTACAACACACTTTTTTTGTGATAATAACCTTTAAGGTCTACTCTCCTGACAATTTTCAAAACCTAATATAGTATCAAACTATAATCACCTTGCTGTACATTATACATTTAAAAAAAAAACTGTAACGTACATAAATCCCTTAGGGATCCTCCAAAATGCGCTGATAAAAGAGTGGGGAACACATTAACCACAACAATCTAGAAACTCGTCTAGGATGCCTCTGAGCTCGCCCTGTCCAAGCCCCAGGTTCCATCGTCCCTGGCACCCCCATTCCGGATCGCAGAGAGAAGGCCGTTTCCTCCAGTCACACCACCACTGCGGCCATTATCTGCCCCCAAGGGTGGCACTGAAAAATGTCTCCTTCAGACACATCAGGGTCCGTCAGACCTGCCCGTGGACGTGGCCTGTGGAAGCCACAGGCTGGGGCATTGCACACATTTTTTTTGTCACATTCTTGCTAGAGTTCACGAAGCGGCTGACGGCAGTATATGCCTCCAGAACATTTAATTTGTTACTTGCAAGTATATGTCAGAGCAAAACATTATCTGATTGTTGAGAAGATCCAGTACAGGCACAGCCTCTGGTCTTAGGCAGCTTCAGTGACTGGCTCCCGCCCCATAGGTGCTGACAGAGGAGCTGGCTCCACTGAAGACCTGTTTATGGGGCATGAACAGCCAAAACCGGCCCCCACTCGGCATGGAGATCCCACATTTAAAAACGGAAGTCCCTCCACGAGTCAGAAACCAATGCCATTGCCCCCCAGAGCCCTGCGCTCTAGCACCGGACGTCGGGAAGGCGAAGGTCACCTTGGACATTCGCACTGCCTCGCGCTCCAGCACTCCTCGAGGGAGAGATGTCCCAAGAATGAGGCTCTCCAATCGCCACCCTGAGACTGACGCGGTGCAGCTTATCTCAGCAGAGGCGATGCTTGCACCGGAAGAAGGGCTCTCGATGCTGTGTGCAGTCAGACTGCCTTGCTGTAGCCATCTGCATCCAGCACGAAGGAAAGCCATCCTGCTTCCCGGATCCCAGGGGGACTGTCCATCTGTCAAAAACGCTTACAGGTTACAGCCCTGCTTCTTTGTCTTCTCTTAGACGTCACTCTAAGGAAGTGTGCTTTAGTCCCTGACACACTGCTTCCCTGTGCAGGTAAATCTCTCTTTCCGAGTCCAGCTCGGCAAGAGTGCGGGTCCAGTTCCTGAGTAGGAGCGGCTAGGGATTGAGAAATAAAAGGAAGAGATAAGACACAGAGATAGAAGGAGAAGGCTGGGACCGGGTGGGACCACCATCCTCTTCTGATGGAGAGACAGGGACCCACAGCCAATCCAGTGAGTTTATTTTATATCCCAAATACCAGGAAGTTTCACCAGAAGGTCAAGACAAAAGGAGATTATGTGTGCTCTTGAGTAGGCCCTAAGCATTCCTGGTGTTTGGCTGGATTTGGATATCAAGACCACTTCCTCACACCATGGGCTGAAATGGTCAAGCTGACAACACCCTTCCCCTTTTGGCAAGGCGCGTGCGTTCCCAGGGTGTGGCTCTGCCTACACCACTGGGTTCAGCTGACAATAATTAAGGAATGCCCCTGTGCCTTCCCAGGCACTGTCTACATCTGAATTTGTAAAAGGTAAAATTTTTAAACACGGCAACTCTACGTTTTAAGATACAAAACAGTGTTAAAGTGAACATTCTTCACAACTTTCCCACAGAGTTTGATTAGTTTACTACAACCACATAGTCGCTAATGTACTCTATACACCAGTTAGAAAAGATTGTCTGTGTCTGCCTCTTCAGGCTATGTACAGGAAGGAAGGGAGGGAGAGAAGGAGGGAGAAAGGTAGATAGTGAGGGTGAAAAAACTTGCTTGGATAAAGTCATTTCTCGGGAAAAATGCATCACAGAAAAGTCAAACCCAAATAACAGAGCAAAACAACAACAACAACATAACTATCCTGAGATAAACGTTATTCTTTGATAGAATGAAATATATCAATCAAAAATGAACCACCAGTTTCTTTCCCTCAAGTTTATCCTCTGATAGCTGCACACAAAACATGCGTGTATCTATGTATGCATGCATACGCATCCCAGGACGCTGGCTACAGTGGAGGCACAATCAGAAGCACAGCTTGGGGTCACCCTTCATATTTCGTACATACTGAGATGTACTAGCTCCATGACCTTGAGTAAGTTACTTGTGACCTTGACACTGTCTCTGAGCCTCAGTTTCCTCGTCCATTAAAGAGGGATTATAATGATTTCTTGCTCTGATGGTTGTTGTCAGGATCATGCGAAACGCTTGTGTCATTTGGCCCAAAGCTGGCACGCAGAAAGGACTGCGCGTGCTAGCCACCATCATCGCCGTTACTATTATCTCTGTCATTGTCGCCATCAACATCATAGTGCCGCAGGAACCTGGACTGCGAAAGGGAGTGGTGGGTTAAAGGAAAACCTTCCACGGAAGTTCTTCCCATGACTGCCTGCTCTCTGCCAGCCTCTCTTGAGGCAGGTAAAGGCTCCAGGGGTATGACCGGCTCCATTTCCAAGAGAAGTGCTGAATTCCTTACAGAACGTCTGTAAACGTTACGCGGGGGTTCTTATAAGGCTCCCTAAGAATATCACTAGGGCCCTGACCCGTTGGGTCAATGGATAGAGTGTCAGCCTGCGGACTGAAGAGTCCCAGGTTCGATTCCGGTCAAGGGCATGTACCTTGGTTGTGGGCACATCCCCAGTGGGGGGTGTGCAGGAGGCAGCTGATCGATGTTTCTCTCTCATCGATGTTTCTAACTCTCTATCCCTCTCCCTTCCTCTCTGTAAAAAAATGAAGAAGGAGAAGGAGAAGGGGAAGGGGAAGGGGAAGGGGAAAGGGAAGGAGAAGGAGAAGAAGGAGAATATCACTAGGAAAGCTCCTGGGTTTAAAATAAAAGTCAACAAGTAACTCCAGTTACCCGTAAATAAGACCTTGTTAAGTGGCTCATGTACAACTCACCCTACTATTGATTCAACAGCTACACCAAGAAGTACAAGTTACATGCTATTCTCTCAAAGACTGGGAAACTACTTGGACTGGTCAAGAACGTAAGATACACGCTTCACTAGTAGCACACAGCAACATACGATAACTGTGTACACACGGGGCTTCAGCAGCCAGGGAGGGCTTTCCCATGCAGACAGGACTTTGAAGGCGGCGGGAAAGGTGCTGACGGGAGCTTCAGGGTTGTCATCTCATTCAATCCTCGCGGGAACACGGAGAGGATGACAGGGCGATCCACCTTTCACACGCGAAGGAGCCGAGGAGCAGCGACATCGGGTGACCTGCCCACCGGACACTAACGGGACCAAGCCTTTCACCCAGCCCTCTCCTGGGCAGTCGCCACTTAGGGTGCAGGACACCGGGATCCAACGACGGGAACCACCGTTCCCACGGGCTCCGTCTCCTCCCGAACGTGTGTTCTTGTCTTCCGGACAGTCAGACACGGTGACCGCGGTGACGGAACACACCAAACGAACACAGGAAGCGGACGTCATGAGACCGCGGAGAAGACTTGATTTCCTTGTCCGGGAAAACACCAGGCGGTGGGAAGACGGTCTGCTGCAATGGATGCCTGTCCGCCCTGGGGCGAGCCCGCTGTTCCTCCTGGAGCCCTCAGGCGGGCCGGACACTCCCCGGCCTCTTCTGCTCCCCCGCGCTCCATCGCACATCGGCCACCCTGCCGGCGGAGGGAGCCAGAGGCCGCGTGCCCACCGGGCTGACACCAATGGACGCTCGTTCTTCCATCCCACCTTCCCGCCACGCTGGACGCCCCTGAGCCGGGAGGCGGGTGGGCAATCGACAGAGACGCCCGCCTCGCGGCCCGGAGAAGCGCCCGCGCCCCGCGCCCTCTGCCTCCCAGGCTTCCCGCGGGCAGCCCCGTGCGGTCGGGGAAAGCTGCGTCGCCACCACGTCTCTCTCTCCAGGCTGTTGCCAGGCTTAAGGATCGGTGAGCGGAAGGAAGGAGCTGAAGGGAATGGAGCAGAACAGGAAGGACCGGACAAAACGGGACAGGACAGGGTAGAACGGGACAGGACAGGGTAGAACGGGACAGGACAGGGTAGAACGGGACAGGACATGATAGAACAGGACAGGACATGATAGAACGGGACAGGACAGGGTAGAACGGGACAGGACAGGGTAGAACGGGACAGGACATGATAGAACAGGACAGGACATGATAGAACGGGACAGGACAGGGTAGAACGGGACAGGACAGGGTAGAACGGGACAGGACATGATAGAACGGGACAGGACAGGGTAGAACGGGACAGGACAGGGTAGAACGGGACAGGACAGGGTAGAACGGGACAGGACATGATAGAACAGGACAGGACATGATAGAACGGGACAGGACAGGGTAGAACGGGACAGGACAGGGTAGAACGGGACAGGACAGGGTAGAACGGGACAGGACAGGGTAGAACGGGACAGGACATGATAGAACGGGACAGGACAGGGTAGAACGGGACAGGACAGGGTAGAACGGGACAGGACAGGGTAGAACGGGACAGGACAGGGTAGAACGGGACAGGACATGATAGAACAGGACAGGACATGATAGAACGGGACAGGACAGGGTAGAACGGGACAGGACAGGGTAGAACGGGACAGGACAGGGTAGAACGGGACAGGACATGATAGAACGGGACAGGACATGATAGAACGGGACAGGACAGGGTAGAACGGGACAGGACAGGGTAGAACGGGACAGGACATGATAGAACGGGACAGGACATGATAGAACGGGACAGGACAGGGTAGAACGGGACAGGACAGGGTAGAACGGGACAGGACAGGAGAGAACGGGACAGGACAGGATAGAACGGGACAGGACAGGAGAGAACGGGACAGGACAGGGTAGAACGGAACAGGACAGGAGAGAACGGGACAGGACAGGGTAGGACATTTAGGATGGGATGGGATAGGATGGGATGGGATGGGATGGGATGGGATGGGATGGGATGGGATGGGATGGGATAGGATAGGATAGGATAAGGTAGGGTAGGGTAGGGTAGGGTAGGGTAGGACAGGACAGTGGTCGGCAAACGCGGCTCACGAGCCACATGTGGCTCTTTGGCCCATTGAATGTGACTCTTCCACAAAATACCACGTGTGGGCATGCACACACAGTGCGACTGAAACTTCATGGCCCTGCCGAGACCGGTCTGGCTCAGTGGCTAGAGCGTCGGACTGCGGACTGAAGGGTCCCGGGTTCGATTCCGTTCAAGGGCATGTGCCTTGGCTGCGGGCACATCCCCAGTAGGGGGCGTGCAAGAGGCAGCTGATCGATGTCTCTCTCTCATCGATGTTTCTGACTTTCTATCCCTCTCCCTTCCGCTCTGTAAAAAATCAATAAAATATATATAAGAAAGAAAGAAAGAAAAAGAAAGAAAGAAAGAAAGAAAGAAAGAAAGAAAGAAAGAAAGAAAGAAAAAAAGAAAGAAAAAAAGAAAGAAAGAAACTTCATGGCCCATGAAGTCTGTTTTGGGCCTGGGTGAGTCTATTTTGAAGAAGTGGCGTTAGAAAACTCAAGGGGCCAAAGAGCCGCAGTTTGCCGACCACTGGGATAGGATAAACTCTGGATTATTCCATGGGATATAAGCCTCTTTGGGTGAGCAGAAGTAAGGACTATTAAAACAGTGCCTCATAATCTCACCACACAGACTCATTCTTGTTCTGGTCATTCAGCATGCATACTTTTAGCCTGAAAGGACGTGTGACTTGAGAGTAGATAAAAGGCTTACACAGTTCTCCCCAAGATAAATGACTCTGAAAGTAGGTAGGTGTGGATGCAAAGAAAACATAATTTTCAGAGAGAGAGAGAGAGAGAGAGAGAGAGAGGGAGAGGGAGGGAGGGAGGGAGGGAGGGAGGGAGGGAGGGAGAGAGAGAGAGAGAGAGAGAGAGAGAGAGAGAGGAGAGAGAGAGAGAGAGATGCCAGAGTCCTCAGCGACCCACACATATCAGATGACACAGGACGGGGTAAGAGGGTGGCCCATCCTCAAATCAGCCGGCATCCTGCAGGGTCAGCCGGTGGCAGAAGCCCTGGGGGAGGTCCTGCCGAGAGAGAGTTAGACCCGCAGGCCTGCGCCCCACCAGGGCCGTTTCCTGCGGGGGGGGGGGGGGTGCAGGAGGCAGCTGAGGGATGTTTCTCTCTCATCGATGTGTCTGACTCTCTCTCCCTCTCCCTTCCTCTCCGTAAAAAAATCAATGAAATGCACATGTTTTAAAAAATGCTGCCGAGTCCCAGTCTTCAGACCATCAGCTCTGCAAGACATTCGGTTTCCTCAAGTACGTTCCGCTCTGGAACAGCGGACGTATGAGTTAACAAGAATTCCAACGTCTTGGAAATGTACTTCAACAGCTCTCCACTGCTGCCGCGGAGGCCATTTTCCAAGGCACGCGCTGTATCAGCTTCAGAACATCTGCTGCCGCGTCCTGCTTCTAGAGGACCGACAGCTCTGGCGACTGTCTGTGCCGGGGACCCTGCTGCGGCCGCCGCTCCGTGGGCTCTGGCTCCCGGGGGCGCTTTCTCACCTGCCGAGCTGGAGACTTAAACGGGGGGCCTGGCCGTGCCGGCAGCCAGACCGCAATATGGCAGAGTCAGGGTGACGTTAATACATGCTCCTTGTCATTTTGGATTTCCAGTTTTATTCAGAAAAGACACACATTCGCCTACATAATCTCAGGATTGCAGGGATGGGAGGTGTAGACTAATATTTTCTTTCGGATGAACAGTTTTCGCTACTTCTGACAGATGTATGGGGCAACAGCTCATTCCCAAACCAAGCAATCCTATCTAATAAAAGAGTAATATGCAGATTGACCATCACTCCAACATACAACATGGCTGCCCCCATGTGGTCCAAGATCCTGACCCCATGTGGACATAAGAGGGCCATCACAAGACGGCCAGCAGGATAGGGCAGTTGGGAGGGACCAGGCCTGCAAAGGAGGGCAGATGGGGGCAACCAAGCCTGCAGGGGAGGGCAGTTAGGGGTGACCAGGCCTGCAGGGGAGGGAAGTTGGGGGCAAACAGGCTGGCAGCGGAGCAGTTAAGCGTCTATCAGGCTGCCAGGGGAGGGCAGTTAAGCATCTATCAGGCTGCCAGGGGAGTGGTTAGTGGGTGATCAGGCTGGCAGGCAGAAGTGGTTAGGGGCAATCAGAAAGGCAGGCAGGTGAGCAGATGGGAGCCAGCAGTCTTGGATTGTGAGAGGGATGTCCCAGATTGTAGAGGGTGCAGGCTGGGCTGAGGGATCCCCCACGGCTGTGCACAAATTTCGTGCACCAGCTGCTAGTCCTTTATAATATATAATAACAGACTAATATGCAAATTAACCCAACAGCAGAATGACCAGTCTCTATGCTGAGCACTGACCACCAAGGGGCAGACGCTCAGTGCAGGAGCTGCCCCCTGGTGGTCAGTGCGCTCCCACAGGGGGAGCACCGCTCAGCCAAAAGCCAGGCTCATGGCTGGTGAGCGCAGCGCAATGGCGGTGGCGGGAGCTTCTCCCTGGGGCAGCGCTAAGGAGCGGCGAGCCCGGCTTTTGGCTGAGCGGCACTCCCACAAGGAGCTCCCATGGGGAACAGACCTAACCTGGCAGGGGGACGTCCCCTGAGGGGTCCCGGACTGCGAGAGGGTGCAGTTCGGGCTAAAGGGCCCCCGCCCCCTCAGTGCACGAATATCGTGCACTGGGCCTCTAGCAAATCTAGCATTGACAGCTCCACGAATCCATCCAGGCACAGGAGTGGGGTGCTCAGGGTGCAGGCATTGGGGTGACTGACAGTGAAATGACCGGACCCGATGTTGGCAGAGAAATCAGATGTTTCTTAGATTATAATCTACTCAAAACCATCATGTTTGAGAGTATATGGAATATCTTTATGTTGTTGTTGTTTTTTTAAATGATAAGCCAAACCAGTTAGGGCCAAAAAAAAATTGTATTTTTAAAGACATTCTTACAGAAGGTAGGCACTGCACTTTGTCTAGCATGGAGACGTGTATCTCTTCCCGGACCGACATGAGAAAGAAAATGGCACACTGTTTCCACAGCACCGGTTCCCAGGGGCATCCCTTAAGACTCCAGAATGTCTACGGCGCAACGAGGAAGGGAGATCCACACGGGGACCAAAATCAAGTGGGTGACACCATCCGAAATCCACACACGTAGCTGGGCAGTGTTGTCAATTATACAGGTTTAAAAAAAAAAATCCGTTACCGCCCCAGCTGGTTTGGCTCAGTGGACAGAGCGTCGGCCTGCGGACTGAAGGGTCCCAGGTTCGATTCTGGTCAAGGGCATGTACCTTGGCTGTGGGCACGTCCCCATCGGGGGTGTGCGGGAGGCAGCTGATGGATGTGTCTCTCCCGTCGATGTCTCTCCCTCTCCCCCTCTCCCCTCCTCTCTGGGAGAGGTCCATCGAATGTATTAAAAAGTAAAAGCCCCTTAACCGGAAGGCGCCGTCTCCATGCCTGGGGGGCGCGACGGGACGCGGTGAAGTTCTCGGAGGCAGTGTCCCTCGCCCACGAGCATCCCCGTGGGAGGACAGCTCTCCCGAGGGGACGCCTGCCACGGGCGAGCACCGTTTGCGCGGGTTACAAACGCGTGTGGAGTGACTGCCTGGGAGAGAGGGTGACCCGAAGGCGACTCCACACAGAGCGGGCTGTGGGGGACCGGGAACAGGTGGCAACCACAGACCTCCGTCCACGGTCGACCGGCGCCATCTGCTGTCTGGGAAACGCCACTGAAGCCACTGCACTGCCGCCCTGTGCAGGGAGGGCCCTGGGTTTGGGGAAGGGGAGGCTGCTCCAGGGGCAGCTAATTCCGGAAACCAGGGGGGAGCCCGGGGCTGGTGAGGGACTGGGCATTCTGCAGAGGAGGAGGAGGGAGAGGAGGGGGAGAGGAAAACAGGAAGAGGCAGCTGCTTTGGCAAAGGCGGCGGCCCTGTGGCAGCATCAGGCCGGCCTGAGCCCCTGTGGGAGGCGAGAAGGAAGCCAGCACCCCGGGGCCGAGCGTCAGCAGCATGAACGACAGGATCCCGAGCACTGGCCCTTTGCTGAGAACACCTCCCCGGTACCATTCACTTCCTGTTCCTTTCTTTCTGTATGTGTTTCAACTGGCTTTTGGCCGAGAGGCGGGAGGAGGGATAGAGAGTCAGAAACATCGATGGGAGAGAAACATCCACCAGCTGCCTCCTGCACGCCCCCCACCGGGGATGTGCCCGCAGCCAAGGCACATGCCCCTGACCGGAATCGAACCCGGGACCCTTCAGTCGGCAGGCCGGCGCTCTACCCACTGAGCCACTCCGGTCAGTGCCATACCTTTCTTTCTTTCTCCTTTCCCTATTGGCACCTTCCACAGACCTTTCAGATCTGGAAACCTGCCGGCGGCCCAAGGTTTTGAAAGTGCTGCCTAAACTGAGGGACGTCCGGCTTTGAGACAACGCAATAGCCTTTTCGAACCAGACAGACCCCGACAGACCGCCTGGTCTGCACCGGCCAGAAGAGGAGGCTGAAGCCGGGAAGATGCAGGTGACGTTGGGTCAGCCGGCCGGGAGTGACAGAACTCCAACAGGACATGCGTTTGTTTTCCCGGCGGACTGAGCCCAGGAAGGATAAATGTCCCCGCAGGATGGCCACGCCCACAAAATGTCCCTCAAAGGTGTCACCCCTCCCAGCCTGGCTTTATTGGTTTAGCTTACCTCTGGGATTTCAGAGGCTGAATAAACGTTATCCATTCCTCTCTCCTATATTTCCCCTGAGCTATCTTGAGGAAAATCGGAATTTAACATAAATACATAGCTACGAGAGAAGATAAAACTGGCAGTTCTCTCGAAGTTGATGGATCCAGTACATTCCTGAAAAGACCGACCCGATTTAACTCTGAATTTTGTGATTTTGTGGTCTTTTCTAACACAAGACAGCAAATGGAACACCTCGCTTTTTATCTTTAATTCCTCTGTCTTTAGTGGCTCTCTGCTGCAACAGTGCCATGCGCTAGGACACAGAACTCCCTGAAGGGGCAGGATGCCATCTTTATCTTTATTGTAAACCAGTAGCGCCAGCTGACCTGGGGACTTGCCTTGATGGTGCTGTTTCTAATTATTAAATCTGATGATCGATCTTTTAAAGAAGATTTATTTTGTCCTATAATTAAATATGCAATGCCTCTGCTAGTCAGTTAGCACGAACATCACATCTTTTAATATGCACTTTATCTGCCAGGATAAAGCACCAAAGATACCTTTTCCTTTCATGAGTTGCTTTATTTATTCTTCTTCTTCTTCTTTTTTTTTTCCCCCAGGAACTGCCTGGAGAGGAAATTTCCAGTGTTAAAAAAAAAAAAAATTAGCGACTATCAAGATTGTTTTCGTTGTAATCCTTCTATAAAGAAGGGTATTTCCCAAGTTCATTCTAAGTATAGAAGCTGGCAATGTTGGATTTTGCCTGAGAAAACAGTGAAGGTTAATGGAGTGTTCTTGCCCCTTTGTGCCTGCAAGGTGGCTTTCTACAAAGAACCATCCTTCTCCTATGACGTAGGTGAAATTCACCAGTGCTTTTCTTGCCCACCCATGACAAAGCCAGCCTTTGCCTCACA